>JAOQGH010000023.1:89381977-89394946 GCA_025769975.1 Gallinago jamesoni
AGGTGGTGGAGTCACCATCCCTGGAGGGATTTCAGAAATGTGTAGACGTGGCACTTCAGGGCATGCTCTAGTGCCTGAGATTGTTGGGTTGGGGTGTTTTTGGTTTGTGCCCATCTCCTCTTGTCCTATCCCTGGGCACCACTGAAAAAAGACTGGCCTCATCCTCCTGACACCCACCCTTTAAGTATTTATAAGTATTGATCAGATGCTTGCAATAAAAGTAGTATTTTTCTGACACTTCACCCTGTTGTGTGAAAAGGGACCGTGTGAAAATTCAGGTCTTTAACCCTATGCATTCTGCAAGAAAAAACATCATTAGATATCATCAGGAAGAAATGCTGAGGATCTCACGGTCCTAGCCTGCTGTTTCTAACAGCTATAGAAATCACTGCCGAGTCGTGACAGAAAGTAAGTACTAAAACTATAAGGACGGTTTTAAAATAATGTGTTTTATAAATTCCTGAGTTTTTCAAGAAAATACGAGAAGCATCGTTACCGTTGTTACCACAATACACCTAACTTTCTGCAAGACAAGTCTGCGTTATAAAATCAGGTTACTGGTGCAAAAGCCTCATTAAAATAATGAGCCACGCATTATTTTTTACTTTTTTTACATTTGAAAAGAAGATTCAATTTATATTTTTTCTGAAATTTGTTGATAGTCTTCTCCTGAAAGACAACTTTTGGGCCTTTCTGGTGGTTTTCTTTAGAATGTTAAAAAAGTAATATGAAGGATACTTTCAGCAATTGCTAGGATCTTTCTTTATAACTATTAAAACTTAATTCTGTTGAAATACTTCATGTCAAATTATTCCAGAAGCTGCAATCAAATGTTTATTTCCAGAAGACTGAAAAGTACTGTAACATTTCATGATAGACTGTTATATCATGTTCTGGTTCATATGGGTACTTCAATGAGATTTCAGTGATGAGATAAAATGCCAAAGCTACTGTAAAGATAAAAATATTCTACCGTCTGTGCTGCCTATGTTGATTTTTAGTTTTTAGTTGAAAACAGTTGTGTCAATTTTCAACTTTTTTAAAGTAAAATCATGGATGGTATTCATTGAGTTATGATTTTATTTTCATCTGCAAAACCTTGACTTCTTGTGGACTCTGTGGAATTAAAGGATGCAACCATTGTGTATTCTGTGAAAAATCAGAAAGTCCTTGGGGCTGGAACTTCCCCTGTAGATAAAATGAACTGTACGCGCAGTGTTTGAAGCATAGCGTTGTGCAGATATTTTTGGTGTCAAGTGGTGTCGTAAAACAGGCAAGGTTAAAATAAGTGAAGTTTATTCAGAATTAAATAGGGTAAGTAAATAAGAATTGTAAACTATTGTTACAGTTTTTATATCTTAGATACCAACATGTTCATAAAGTATTATTTTACTACATGCTACTAAAAAGCTACAACTTCTTAGCCGGTTTTAATCAGTTTACTTCTTTTTCTGTGATTATGTTTTCCATCTATAAAATGCAGATTTGCATACAGATTTGTAATTCTTCAGAATTACATTTCTCAAAATATTTTTGAGAACTGAGTTTTCAGGTCATCATTTCTTTAGCATTATTTATTGCTATCTAGTGTAGTGATGACATAAATATTTATGTTGTCATAGCCAATGCCATTAACATGATCACTATTTTATATCTTCGCTCTTTATGCGGAGGTAACTACTAAGAATATGTATTACAATTACATTCACTGTCTGAAACCCTTGTATAAGAAAGTGGATTGAAGTTTCAGAGCGTTACTCTTATAATTAAGTAGGATAATTAGATTTATTTTATAGCTAGAAAACTGGCACCCAAAGATTGTCAAGATAAATCTAGGTGAGGTGAATCAACGTCTTAACCAGTTTAGTCTAGATCCCATATATCAGAACTGGGACTGAAACTCAGATCTCATGCCTCAAATAGAAACACTAGGGCATAATTTCCTTTAGTGATACTGAAACGTACAGCCTGCAGATACTTATTAAATGACTTAAAGTCTTCAATAAACAATAGCATTTGTTAAAGTGCTCCAAAATGGTTAAAAGGGGTTTGGTTTTGGTTTTTTTTGTGAACAGCTAAGATTCAGACAGATAAATGCAGCTTTTCCATTATGGATGTAATAGCTCAGTACTTGCTTCTGGAGTATTTAGCATTATTTTCGCTGTGCTGATTAAAATCTGTTGTAGATGATAATTATGCTGGTTTTATCATTCAAACACTCAGAATTGAGTTTTAAACTTTTAAGTGGCTTGTACTAGATTTATTTCTCAAAGGGTTTAGAAATCTGCTTATATTCTGTCCTTTCATCATGTTCTCTGTAAATGCTAAATCAATGCAAAATTATTAGATTCCCAGTTTTTAAAAAAAAACAACCAAACCACCCTTTTTTCATAGGAGGAAGAACTAAGGAAAAGCGGAGAAGCCAAATACGCGCACTTGAGTGATGAGCTTCACGTATTAATTGAAGTGTTTGCTCCACCTGGGGAGGCGTATTCTCGTATGAGTCATGCCTTGGAAGAAATAAAAAAATTCCTCGTTCCCGTAAGTGGCTTTTAACATTCTTCTGTGACTGGTTATGCTTTTGCTGCATCAAATTTGTTCCTTCTTTAAGCACCTTTAGCTGAGGGGGGAAAAAAAAGTTGTTTGACATTCATCTTTCATTCTTTCATCTCAGGGTGCTGCCAAATAGGCTATTAATTGTCACAGTTGATTGCCTGGTATATTTTCTAGATGTTTTATTATTTCCATTTCTCTTTATTTTTTTTTTTTGGCTTTTGTTTCTTGGTTTTTGGAGAGAAGGTAGATTACTTTTTTTTTTCTGGTTGCAGACATTACGCATTTATTTTCTCCACATTTGTACAATATTCCATTATATTTTCATACTTAAAATTTGTCCTAGAATTTAAGCATATGCATGCTAAATACTAAGTGAAGGTTGCTTTGTGTGGTACTGGAATTAGGTGAGTTATCATCTGAAGTCTATCCTGAGACTATTTAGCACTCTAAAAATGTCCAGAACTTGCATTACTTGAGAGAAACATAATGAGAGCTTGTTTCTGTTTGTGATGAAAAAAAATTAAGTGCAATATCTGTTCATATCTCTCCATAATGATATGGAGACTCAATGAATTCAAGGAAGGATTCAATGAATTCCTTTTTATTACGTGTAACATGAAGAGAAGAGATGTTCAGGTGATGCGTACGCGTATTCACATGACAGAACTTAAACATTGTATTGGGTGGGGGAAAAGGAGAATACATTACAAGTACAATATTTAAGTTCAGTACTTAAAATGTTCAATTTTTTTAGAGCAAGTAAACATTTTTTAACTGTTAAAATTGTTAAAAATAAAAAGCTAGATATTTGTTTTAAATCATAAAGTTTATTGTCACCAGGTGAGTGCCCATAAATGGAGCTACATTTTAAACAAGTTGACTCTCTGATTCTCCCTTTTCACCCCCTTATTTTGCTTCCAGTTTGGGAACACTGGTAATAAAATACTATTACAAATTCTGGGAAGTAGCCAAGAGACAAGAAAGCGGTATTTCGCACGATTTCTGACTCTGTGTTGAACATACAATAGGAGGGACAAATCAGGTCAGTGTAGTAACGCTGGCAACGTGACGTGGAATGTTAAGTAACATGTTCCTGAGAAGTCAGGATTGTCATAGCTAAAAAATGGTAACGGGGCCAATTCCCAAGATTGCCAGACTCTGTCCTTTGGACATCCCCATTTCCAGTTGTTTGTGAATTTGCCAAACTTTAGTTTGTTTCTGTAAGGGGTTCCTGTTTAAAGTTATCTTTGTACATCCTCTTCATTCTGGAAGAGAGCTCCAGCAGTGATGATGGTACCCGTTCTGTCTAGCCTGAGAAATCTGTTCTGGGTGGTAAGGGAGAGATGAGAGTGGTGTTAAAATTTGTGGCAAGTTGCTGTTGTAAAACAAGCATATATTTTGTGTGACACATTATTTATTGATATAGGTTTTTAGGTATTTTCCAGCACAAGCATAATAGCCACACTGGAGGAAATATAAAAATAGGTTCTTTGTTACAAGATTTTGGACTTGGTTGGCAGCAGCAATAATCACTCCAAGCGAGTAACAATTGTACTTTATGGCTTGTTTGTTAGTTTTATCCCCTCTGCTTCATTTCAGATATACAACAAATTACAAAGCAATTATTAACTGGCTGGCTACAACATGCGTCAAGGGGTTTATACTCAAAAAGCTTGCACTAGATAATTTCCTTTTTGTTCCCTATTTACAGCATATCTTGAATTTGCTTTATGATGTTTTGTTGTTTATAAGACCTAATTTATTGCAGCAATGAATACTAGAATAGCATGACAGGGATGAAAGCAGTAGAATCTAACAGATTTATTTGTACCAAACCAAGGATGTAATAAACTATTCAAATGAGTTTTTACATTGTTTATGAATTTTGAGACGTTAAAGTGAAATATTCCCCTCAGAAGTGACATGGATTGTGTCAGTAAGATGGAATACTGTTTTTATACTTTATCCGTAAGTTTTAATGAGACTGAATTTTGAAATAAATGCCTAGAGAATGTTATAATAGAAAAAGAGAAAAATGTAGATTGGGACTAAATAAAAAAAAAAAGAATATTTATTAACTGAAGCAAAGATTTAATGTACAAGGACTTTTGATTTAAATGTGATTACTTAATTTTCACCTTTGACCATGCCTGCGAATAGTTTAAAAATTCTAATTTAGAATGTAAAAATTAAAATATTTTAAAAATCTTTACTAGTGAGGATTCTGAATGCCAGGCACCAATATAGGTTAGGGATGGACCTGCTGGAATGTGCTTCTGAGGAGAAGGATCTTGGGACCCTGGTGGATGGAAAACTGTCCATGAGCCAGCAATGTGCCCTTGTGGCCAAGAGGGCCAGTGGGATCCTGGGCTGTGTAGGGAAGAGTGTGGGCAGTAGGTGGAGGGAGGTCATTCTCCCTCTCTGCTCTGTGCTGGGGAGGCCACAACTGGAATCCTGTGTCCAGTTCTGGGCTCCCCAGTTCAAGAGGGACAGGGAACTGCTGGAGAGAGTCCAGCGTAGGGCAACAAAGATGATGGAGGGATTGGGGCATCTCCCTTACGAGGAAAGGCTGAGAGAGCTGGGACTCTTTAGCCTGGACAAGTAAAGGCTGAGGGGAGACCTTGTTTATAAGTATCTAAAGGGTGGGTTGAAGTACGATGGAGCCAGACTCTTTTTTTTCAGTGGTTTCCAGCAACAGGACAAGGGGCAATGGGCTCAAGCTGGAACATGGGAAGTTCCACTCAAATCTGAGGAAGAACTTCTTTCTGGTGAGGGTGGCAGAGCCCTGGCAGAGGCTGCCCAGGGAGATCGTGGAGTCCCCTTCTCTGGAGATCTTCAAGCCCTGCCTGGATGCAACCCTAAGTGATGTGCTCCGGGCAACCCTGCTTTGGCAGGGTAGTTGAACTAGAGGATCTCTAGAGGTCCCTTCCAGCTCTGACAATTCCATGATTCCATGATTTAAGAAGAATAAGTGTTCTCACTGATCCAGCTTCCAGTATCAGCTTCCTAACTAAAGATGGAAAATTAGCGAGGAAAAAGAGCCTTTCAGTTAAATAAAAAGTTAAAATAATTTCATACTGGAAGTTATTCATACCAGAAATATGTATGGAAAAATTGAGATTTCAGGGGAATTGAAAACAAACAGTGGGAACAAATAAATAATCTTATAGTAGAGCATCATCCCTTGAAGTTCTTTCTCTAGCTAATGTTTAAAAATAAATTGTTTTACTTCAAACATACATTTACAGTATGTATAGTAACTACAGACCAAAGTTACTAATGATGTCTTATGCCATGTTTTGCTGGCTATATTGTAGTATACACAGCACACAGTAACAATTCTTGTGAAACGGAGTTCCAACTGGTTTATAACAAGTATATGTAGAAATGTGACATTTATTTTGCACATCTTTTATTAGCCATCTCAATTTCTTCTGTGCTATGGTATAATATGGAATCTCTATTTACATACCATTTCACACTCCATGGTTTTGTAATCTTACTTTTGTTTCTAAATAAGCTATATTACTAGGGTGGGGGTGGGTGGGTGTCCATCTTTTTGTCCTTTTTCAAAGAACCTCAGGAGGCAAAGTATTTCCCTAACTATGACCGTGAGAAGCGATGCAGTTCCATCTCTAAAAGAGACATCTTTTATACCTATCAAAGTAAAACTTATACTTTCACATTCTGCAAAGATACTTGGAAAAAGAAATAATTGCTACAGTAATTATTTAAAAACCGCGCTAAGGAAATAATTTGAGCAGTTCTTTCGGCTGTGCTGGGTTCAGTTTTTCCCAGTCTGCAGCGTCTCAGGCAATTTCACACACAAGTCTTGATAATCAAGAAAAAAAAAAATCAGAGATTCCATCAAGGCCCAAAATGTCATAGCGTTTTACCTCTTCACAGCTTTTTTTCTTTTTTCCCTAAATGTTACTTATCAAATCAAATTATTATAAATATGTTAAAACACGAGTACTCAAGAGGGTTATCATCGCTTGTGGACGCTGGTTTTTGACTTTTTACAGATTCTGGAGTTTTTCTTAACCAGGATATTGGCTGATTGAGCAGCAGCACTTGCATAGTTTAAACCACTCATTTTCAGCGTGATGAAAATAACCCTAAAGCTGTTCCTCCAAGCGAAGGTTTGGGGGGGGTGAGACGTACACTAAAATGGCCTTTTTAATTGAAGATTAAACGCCGGTATTTCTCAATGGGGTGAATTTTTATGTGCTTACTGATACACAGGGTAAAACACTGGTTCTTTCTGGGAAGAAGCTATAGAATGGATAGCAACACAAAGAGCCCATAATTCCTCAAATATCTAAATTTGTGCTGTGATGAGTGGGTTGCATGTTGGTGTGCCAGAACAAGAAGTGTCTTTTGCTTAGGTTTAGCTGCCCAGCTGCCTCAAGGTGGTATAATTACTTTACCACCTCACCTGTGCTTTAAGGGTTGATGCTCCCACTGGGTGGATTAAGACCTTTTTAGATATGCCAGAGACATTCTCAGGCTGTGAAAGTCATCTCTTGGTGATCTCTCTGACGCACAAAGGAGTTAATATAAAAGGCACAGCCTTATTACCGGAGCCAGCCCTTTGTTTTGCCTTTCAGATTATCATTAACCTGATCAGTATTTTACACCGACAATTAAGCTGAGCATACTACTGAGACATTGCTGTAGTTTAAAGAAATATTTACAGCTTGCTTGATGAGCCTGTGGTTCATCAGCAATTTTATAGGCTCGTCTTGATGCTTCCTCTTGCTAGAGTATAGGATTTTTACCAGTGACGGATCAGAAGCAGCAGTTTGGGTGTAGGTGATAAAATTCACGCAGAGAAATTTGAATTCTGCAGTATTGCTCCTGGTTTCATCATGGTGGGTCTGTGACGTGCAGCCCAAAGTTGGCTGTGGGTATCGCACATTCGGCTGCACAAACCCTCCGAGGGACCACCAGACCCTCCTACTCATCTGGCGTTTCAGTGTGCGAGTAGGAATTTGGCCAATCATCTCACCAATAAAGGTCGGGTGTCTGGCCCAGCGAAGCAGCTGCAGTTTCCTCTTCTGAAAAGAAAATTCCATTTTGCCCATAAAAGTAGGCACGAAAAGCCTACCTAAAATAATTGGTTTTCATGGAAATAATCACTTCCCAATGAAAAAAAAAAATTACGTGCAAGATGTTGTTATGTGTTTCCATCTTATATAATAGTCTCCTTTATTTATCAGCCATCAATACGAGGAAAGAAAAGGTCAGTATTGGAGTTATAAGACCAAAAGCAAGGAGTTTGGTTATTATTTATTATTTTTTAAAGTTATTTATTTTGACTCTTTCGAGGAATTGGTTTGTGGATTAGCCAGGTAACTTTTATCTCTGGTTCACTTGTTTTAGCAAAATGATAGTGGGATTTTTAAGGTTTAATTCATTTGTGGAGGTAAGCTCAAATAAAAAATTTCTTTTCCTGCTTTAACTCAAATTGAAAAGCAGATAATACCCTGACAGTGTGTTGGGGCTTGGGATTTGTTTGGGTTTTTCTTTGTTTTTAAAAAAGGGGAAGAAAGAAGGTTTTGGTGGCATTTTTAAACTTTTTTTTTTTTTAATGTAGCAAAGGTCAGTGTAGCCAATTTTGAGGATGCTTAGGAAAGCATAAAAGAAAAAGCACAAATACAGAGTAATCTTTTTCTTTGTTGTGTTCTTTCAGCTTCCAGCAGTCAAAAATTGAATCTTGTCAAGGCTGTATCCAGACCATCTTGCCTTATTAGCAATTGGTAGATTTTTCTTCTTTTCCCCAAGTTTGTCAAATGCTGGTTTGAACCTTGTTTAAGCTTCTGGCCTCAGAAAAACATCAGGTGGCAATGAGTTTGACAGTTCAATTATGCATTCTGTGTAAAACCAAAAACTCAAAAGCCCACTTCTGGTTTGTTTGAAGGCAGGTGTTTAACACTTTCTGAGTGCCCTCATCTTCATGCGTGGGTAAAATGGATAATCTCACAGTGGTCCTCACTCCTACACTGCTCTGGATTTGGTTCTTTTCTAAGCCTCCCTTGTTTTCCTGCACAGAAGTGGAGGTAGCTCTGATTATCCATGTGAAATAACCCTGGCTATCCTTATCCTGGCTCTGACTATCCTTTCCAGGTCCTTCTGTGTCTTCCTTAGCAAACCCCTTTGGTTTTCTGGTGGATTGGGTTGGCCAGAAGGGCAGACAGTAGGCTCGTCTCGGTAGCCAAGGAGCAGTGCACTAATGAAATGGATCTTTTGCTCTGTGAGGCTTTAGTGCCAGGTTTTTTTCCTAGTAGTATCTACTATTCTTCCCACTTAGACTTATTTGATGTTTTCTGATTGGAATTTGTAAAAAATCCAGGGCATCTTTCATAATAACTAACTTAGAGCTATTTACTGTCGGTATTTTAACGTTTGTCAATACTTAAGTTTAATTATTTTCATATGCATTATTTTACTTTTATCAACACTCAATTTTTCTGCTGGTTTTTTTTTCTAATGACTGAGTATAATGAGATCTTTCAGCACTTCTTTGCAGTAACCTTTGGGTATTATTGCTCTGAATAACTTCAAATGAAATGCTGTCTCTTTGCTATTATTTATTTTTTTACATAATGTATAAATAGGATAAGGAAAAGAGATGTTTCGAGTCAATTAAACTCTTCCCCTCAGAAAACAGAAAATTATAAAAACAGCCTAGCTATTCTTAATATTATTTCTTTTGTAACCAAAGAAAGAGGTTTTAGTCAATATGGTGCTCTCTCACCTTTTGACAACTTTTGGTGTGGCTGATGAAATTGTTGGTTGACAATGAAAACAGCTTTCTACAGAAAAAAAAAATAACCCAAATACCTACCTACATTTCTGTTCATAATAAATACTTACCGCAGAGTTTGCCTGAGAAGGACAGTGCAAGAAGGAACTGAAAACAATGGAAAATCCTTATTTTTCAGAATTTTCATTTTGATTGTTTCTTCATTTTTATAAATTGTCTTAAAATTCAAAAGTAAGATTTTGAACAGTAGTGGACCCCAGGCTCTTAATTAGGCTCTAAGATTAGAGTTAAATGAATAGACATATACTGGCCAGGGGTTGTCAGTGGGACAACTGGCAGAAGGTGACTTTTTGCAATCAGTGAGGGATTCAATAAGAATCATGCAGAGAAAAAAAAAAAACAAACCAAACACTTTTAGAGTGACAATTAATAGCTTTAAATCATTGTTACTTTTGAGGAAGTGAATTTTAAAACCACTGTTTCTGAGTTGTTTTATTCTACCCACAAGACCCTGGCCTGTAGCATTTCTTTAGGTGTCAAACATTTGTGGGCCGCCGAGTTGCAACAGAGAGGGAAAAGCAATCAAGAGGTGTAAAATAACAGTAGTTACAGCAGGTTCAGGAAACCAGAGCTATTCTATTATCTCAGGGGGCTAAGAAAATCCCCTCAGTGTCAAAAAGGGCTGTTGTATCTATAACACCGCGCAGAGTTACATGGTACGTAGGTATAATATAACTGATCGGTTAAAAATTGGTGAAAGGAACCGCTGCTAAATTAAACAAAGATTTTGCTCTGATTTTAATTGAGATCTTTTCTGCCTCTAAACACATCAGAACGACAGATTGTGCCTTGGGTATTGGCTGGTCTACGCTTTTCTGTGTATCTTTGCTTTGAAAAGCACTTAATAGATTTACGTCAATCTGTGAAACAAACTGCATCCAGGGTAGGAGCTTGGATGCTGAACTGAAAGCGGGTGCTGTTAGAAACAGAGGTGATAAAAAGCTCTGCAAAATATTTGTGCAATGGGAATCCTGACGGTCTGCTTCACTGCAGCATCTTCAGTGTGGCACAGTGATCTGTGTCATAAAATGGTACGAGTCCCAGATATGTTACTGCATACCTTCATGAGAATGGGGTTTTACCATCTCCAGCTATCTCCCAAACAGCGTGAATATGGTGCAGTGTGTTTAAAGAGAGCTCTGTTTTAATTTGGTTAATCAGTCTTCACTCTGAGCTCCACTTTCTGCATGGTCAGAAATCATATTTTCTGCTGGAACGCCAAAGCCCCTTCTGTTTTGTAGCGCAATCGTACATTGCAGTATCACTTACAAAGAATAATTTCTCCTGTATCACATGTCAAATAAACAGCTGAGTCATATCCTTATTATTAAAATGGCAAACAAACAAAATCTGAATGTGTTTTATTTTCTGCCAAACCCTAGCCTGTTTTCATGTAAATTATTGCACACAGGGGCGATAGTCAAAGGCTTTTGATGCAGTACATCAATTAAATCTTGCCTTGTACCTCAGCCCTTTATTCAGTTCTGAACTAGAAGTGATCTTACGTGGTTTAAGGCCAGAGGAAACAGAAATTGCACTGAGTTTGTGTAGATTATTATATACTATTACAGGGCATGCATTGTGTTCTGTATAGTGATATATATCATTATACTTATTAGAAAGTATATTACTATAATATAGTGTAGTCTGTTATTGTATAATGTTAGGCTGTTAGATTTTGTCCACCTACCCTTCTACCGAGACCACCAGGTTTTGTCACACATCGTGCTCTCGGGTCATCCTGCACGACAAGTCCTCTGCCTGGCACCCACAGCAGGGGAGGAAAAGTACCTGAATGAGCAGCTCAGGACTTACATTTATGGAAAAAGGGAATCTTTCCAACCAATTTGATCAGAGACCAAGAATCAAGAAGGGAGAGAGAATTCCTGTTTGTTACTAAACCTGGTGGTTTCCCTTCTGCATTATGTGATGCACCTGAGAGGTTTCTTCTCTACTTCTCTCTACAGCATAAGCTGTCCTGTCTCTAAGGGTGGCAGATTTCTTGTGGCTCACACGTATTTCTAGGGAAAATAGTTACAAGGCTAGGAAAGAATGCATCTGCCTGGTATTGTATTGGGGTCAGAAAAACTTCTTGACCCTTCCAAGTGACTTAGCCACATCTTCTTTAGGTATGTATTGAGCATGGTGGGAATGATCTAGGCAGTTCTGTCCCCCCGGAAATTGTGAAGAGGAAATCAGGGGAGAATTTATAGATTCACGGATTCTGAGGCCAGAAAGTACAACTATTCACTTTGAGCTCCAGCTCACACAGGCAGTAGAATTTCTTCCAAAAACTATACTAAATATATGCTTTGGAAAGATATCAAATCTCACTTCAAGGGCTCCAGATGATCTGGAGCTCATCATCTTCCTTACTGGTAAGAAGCTATGTCTTTTTTCAGGGTTGGTGCTTTTTAGCTCCTAAATTCAGTTTCCAGTCAGTAGTTCTGTGTCTTTGCCAAATTAAAAGCAGCAGCTCCTCTTTCCACCTATCAGTTCTCCCTTTGGGTCTCCAGAGAGACAGGGAGGCAGAGAAATCAGATGTTTCCTTAAACCAGTTCTTCAGTAAACAGGGTATTGTTATGAAGCCTTGTTTCATAAGGCTTTCTTTTTTTTTTCTCTTTGACTGCTTTCTCATGTCGACTCTTGAATCTTGACCCTGTACTCAGAAGAGCCATGTAGATTTGTGATAGTAATTTAGTCACATCAGATGGCATAAATAAAACTTCAATTTTCATTGCAAATACAGAACTGAAACATAAGTTAAATGTCTCAGTGTTTCCTGTAACAGTCTTTACAACATCACTTAGCAACATAACTCTGTTTGACCTACCTTTTGGAGTGGGGTGGGGGAGAATTGAAGGGAGTAATCATATTGTATTTCTAAATGCCTATACATTGCCCTTAATCATACTGATCACTCTCATTTCACTGATATCTTTATCTTCCATTATTACTCACCAAAGTAAAAAAAATACTTCTCCATTGTTCTTGCTGTCATTTTGGTGTTGGTTTGGTTCTGACATAGGCATTTAACCTAAATAGCTTATTGCCCTGTTCTGTGTTTTTAATATCTGTGGCATTTGGGGTATGCGGGATTCTCTTCAGCGGCTCCCAGCTTTCAGTAACGTTTCTGACTGCAGACTCGCATCCCCAGACAGGTATGCCAAAACCAACTCAAGTTTCAAAATGATGACCCTTAATAAATGCTGAATGCCTTCCTGATACAAAATTGCAGAGGACGTATCAAGATCAGTATGTCCTAGGCATCAACTAGTGTTCAAGAGGAGCCTACGCTGTCAGGATAGTTTCACCACTGACTTGTTCTACACTGAACTCAGGCTTTCCTTTAAGCAATTAAAACTGAGCCTGTTTTAGCAGCATTATAGTTTCATGTTATGATGTCTAGCAGATATCCCAAAGATGAAGTCGGTGCCATTATACATTTTTTTTCTTCCTGTATAGCAAGAGCAGAAGCTGGAGAACAAGTCCTGTGAGGAGGGCATGTTTAGTTTGGAGAAGAGGAGGCTGAGGGGAGACCTCCTTGCCCTCTACAACTCCCTGAAAGGAGGCTGGAGAGAGGT
>JAOQGH010000023.1:89396863-89411475 GCA_025769975.1 Gallinago jamesoni
TACTCGGGCACAGGGCAGAGCATTCTCTGATCTAAGAGGTCAAGTCAAACTCTAGCTTGGTCTAAGTCAAACTCTAGCAGCAGGAACTTTTGACAAAGGTTATTGAAAATGAAATACTTGTTTACTAAGTCATTAATTTGCAATTCTGTACACTAAAGGCTATACAATGGAACAAGAAGTAGCTCAGAAGTTCCATGCACCCCAGGTGGAAGGTGGGTGTTGGCAAGAGCAGCCTGCTGGCCTCTACTTGGGTCTTTTCAGGACACCTGCAAAGAATCAGCTCTTACCATTACTCACCGTTGCCGAATTGCTTGAGAGACTCTTCCAGACAACTGCAGACGGGGGAGATGATAGATATAAATGTTTAAAGCAAAACTGGAGAAGAAATGCTCTCAGTGTCAAAGCAGAGCGTTGGAACGAGCTTCCCCTGCCGTGGGTGGATGAAAGGCAAGGCAGGGGGTGCCCATACTTGCCAGAGGAAAGGAGAGGAGAACATAACAGGATACGGTTGCTAGAGATTCCTGGTTCAAAACAGGCCTGCAACAATTTAGCTAGCATGATTCAGGAATGAATTCAGGTAGATAATCAAGGAAATTTGAATGAGTACTTATGAGCAGAAACCAGCCCTTAATAATGTTGCTATTTACTCGATTTAGGAGAAGGAGAGATTAACCTCTCTTATGTGTGAGTGTGGCTTGTTTTATCAGTCTCCTGGGACTGCTTCAGTTGGAACTCCTCCTCCTGGGCAGTTTGACTACAGGCTCTTTTGAGAAGTTCACTGGTAATCTCTGTTGTCTTTTCATATCTATTTATTCTTTCCCATGTCTTCCATAGCTGTCTTTTGATTTTTAGAAGAAAAAGAGAGGACATGAAAGGCTTCTCAAACTAGGGTCTGACCGCATTTTTGGAACATTCTGACTTCTTTTGTTAAGCCTGGAGAAAATAGTAAGAAAATTATTCCATTCCAAGCAGTGTAATGCAGTTTAAAGCTACCTGGTGATCATGTAGTTTGTGGACAATGATTGGAACTGGTCAAGAAGGGGAATAACTAAATTCCATCATACCAAAGCTTTTGTTGCAATTGATCAGAATGGAGTTCCACTGAATACAAATTCCTCCGGTAACAGTGTAAACAGAGTGAGACCTTGGGATTATGTTTTATGACTTGCTTTCTTCTGTGTTGGATTTTTACTGTGAGCTGTGTATAGCAGGAAAGGTGTATGTGTATGAATAAGGGATAAAGGTGACTACATTGTATTCATAGACAGATGTCATAGCACTGATAAACAACCCAGAAATCAGGGAGATATTACAATTATTTTTTTTTCATGCTTTGAAGAGCACTCATTGTGCTCAGAGAAGCAGTCAACGTTACAAAGAACAGCTCTGCAGATGGAAACAAGATCCCCTGAAAGACTTTAGATATTTTGGGGCTGAGATATTTCAGGGGAAAGTAACTAGTTGAATTAAAATCAGAGAAGCAATTTATTTTCTTCAAGGTTAAGTTAGAAAAGATGGAACCCGATATTGCCATAAAGCATTGAAGTTAATAAAAAGCACTTGTCTTGTCTCATTACTTTAATAGGGTTTGCTTAGGTGTATTCTTCTGCAAAATTGCTAGTTAAATTTATACATTGAAAGGCCATAAATACAAATTAGTGAACGACTGAACAGTCTATTTTCCAGTTGAAAAACATGATTTGGAGATTATGTCCGCAGGAGATTTCTGAGAGTGCTGCTCATGAAGTTTCATTTTCATGAAGTTCATGTGACTGGGATGAGGAACAGGTCCCTATTTCCTCCCTTCCCAATAAGGTCCCTGCAAATAAATGGGGTATTTAATTGGAAAGAAAGTATAAAGCCCTCCCCACACACACTTACCCCCACTCTGTAAATAGTCTGTATGGTTACTTTATAAAAAGAGTCAGACAGTGGCATGCTCATGCACTGGCTCAAGTTGTAGGACTGCACTTACCAAAGGGATGTAGGAAACATCTAGATGATGATTGGCCAATACAGACTTGTCCAAATTATACAAATGTCTCAAATAATGAATATTGTAAAACTGTTATTTCTCTTCATGTACATGGATGTTTATGGTAAACAATATTTTAAACCTGTGTATCAGCAACAGATTATTAGTGAATCAAACCAGAGGTAACAATTGTCCTTTTAGCTAAATTCTAACATTGATAAAATACTGAATGTTTACTCTTAAAAAATTTATTATTGGTTTAGTGTGATAATTACACATTGCAGTGTATTAAGTTTCAGATACTTGGTGATTGCTTTACCATTTTTCTTTCTGACTTTCTGTTGTTAGTTCATACAATCCAGGAAAAGATGGAGTTCATGCAAAATCTTGCCTAACTTAAAATTAGGTCTTTATCTTCTTTTTAAATTTCTTTTTTAAAATTTTAAATGAAACATTCTGCTATAATATAGTAAGGGGGGAAATAATAAAAAATGTGTTTTTCACCTATTTACTTAAAGAAGTGAGGCTGATGCAGGTGTGGTGTCTATGTATCATAACATTTGAAGTAAAAAATTTCAAACAAATTGGAGGAGTGTAGGCTTTAAAGATGTTGTCTACAAGCTACGTGGAAAAGGGTTTCTTGGTCAAGAGGAGCCTCAAAATAGTATCTTCATCAAGGAGAAGAAAAAATGTAACTTTTTGAGATAAACACTCCAGTTTGTGCATTTTAGCTTTCCCAAACAACATCATGTAGCAGTAGTATCACAGAATCATAGAACGGTCCAGGTCCAAAGGTCATCTAGTCCGACCTCAATCCATCATACTAAATCTATCCCACTGTCTTATGAGCCAAATAGCAAAGGCACTTGAGTCACGCTTGCAGTACAGAAGTAAGCTGGGTAGGACGTGGGCTGATGGTCAGGGAGGGACCCGAAGTCACACAGGCAGTGTGTTTGGGAAGGGTTGTGGAGGCCAAGGATGTGGGAATACTCCCTTGGGGCTTTTATGGTGAAGATTCAGGTGGAAGTCAGCAAGGCTGGACTCAGTTCAGCAAAGCTCCATGGGGAGAAAAGGAAACCAAGTTTTATTTTTCTTCTGCTGGAGGGAATAATGAAGATTGCTTTTAGTTATCTCAAGGCAAGCGTGACTGTGAGCAGCAAATGCAATTTTGTATTTGAAGTACTAGATTATTATTTTTTTTAATTTTCCAATTATTAGAATCTGATGGCTGAGGAGAAACTTTGGCAGTAAAACATTCCACCATGAGAGAAAAGTCTTGGTCATTTACTCTGAGATGAAACATATTTGGAAAAAATTAGGACTATCAAGTTCCTTAAAAGCCTTACGATGATGACCTCTTGAAGAGAGAGAACTTTTCAGCAATTCTTAATGCGTACATGAGGGCATTAAAACCATTTTGTTTTACTGATTTTGGACAGACACAGGTCTGTTGAGGAAAGAAAGGCTGTTATTAGCCTCTGAGCTTCACAGACCACTTAACTGCCTGCAGGCATACCAATTAAGTGGAATTATCATCCCAATTAACCATTGTCCCTTGCCAGTCAAAACTCATTTGGTTTAATTCAGCTCCCTAGGAAACGTCCCAATTAACCAGATTTTCTAATTATCTGCGTTCTGATTAAGTGAAGTGTACTAGTACAGCCTGCATTAATACAGGAGCGTTTTCACGTTGTTGCTTAAATGATTTCCCAAAATTTTGGTTTATGGGTAAAGTTCTCGGAAAATGAATGGTTTGGATTGGGGCTTTGTTGTAGTAACTACCGACTGAAAAGTCCATTGGGCCACCAACATCAGTAATTTCAGCAGGACTTGCCAGGAAAATGTTCTTTCCAAACACTTCTGTTGCCTGTGTTTAGATGTCCTGCTTTAAGCTGAAGATTCCATTCAGGTGTGAGGCAGCCACGAGGTTAGTGCTTTGGGTGGTGAAAACTACCCTTGCTTCTAGATCACAAAAGATCTTTGCAGACTCATATGAGCTGAGCTACGGGGCTGAAGTTTTAATATATTAATATATATATCCCTGCAGAATTAGGCAGGGAATTTATCTGGGTCTGTGATATGTGAATAAGCATGAAGCTGAGTTGCCTCTCTCGGTAACGTGTGACCGTGGTACTTCACATCACATACAGGACAGTAAAAGTCATTAAGAGGTTCCACCTAAACATGGGGAGGAAATTTTTTACTTTGAGGGTGGCAGAGCCCTGGCAGAGGCTGCCCAGGAAGGTGGTGGAGTCTCCTTCTCTGGAGACATTCAAACCCCACCTGGACACGTTCCTGTGGGACCTGCTCTGGGTGGCCCTGCTCTGGCAGGGGGTTGGACTAGATGATCTCCAGAGGTCCCTTCCAACCCCACGTGATTATGTGGGGGAACGTTTGAAGAAATTAAGAGCCTCGTTCATTTGATTAGATTCTATTGTGATTAGAGTGTATTGCCTCTGTAATGTTACATAGCCGAGTCTACTAATTATGAGGTTATAATGATTTTTATCCAAGAATCTCAAATCTTGGCTACACAGGAACATTCAGGGAAGGAGATAGAGGTGAATCAATTACAGGTATAGAGCGCAGTTCCCCTATGGATTTCTTCTAAATCAGGAATAAAGGAGTGAATACAAATCTGCACCCAGATATTTTCTGTGCCTTGTCATGAAATCTTCATTGATTCGCCTGAACGTTCCTGCACTTCCTTGTCAAAAAACCCCCAAAACTCTTTCTGCAGCCTTGTATGACCACAGTTACCCTCACTGACTTGCTCGACGTGGCCTTAAAATCAAGTCAACTCGGTCTTCAGTTCTGAAAAGGTGATAACAGGCTGGGGGGGAATTCATCACCGTCCCCGTTTCGGCAGAGCTATGACCTAAAATGGCCAGCATGTGATATATACACACACACACGGAGCTTTTAAGCGATGCAGAGGTTTTCACAGGGGCTATTTGTAATCCCATACATTACTCATTTGTCATTTACAAAAAACAATTGTCCAAAGTAGTCTCAGGACCTAGCATGTAAACCCGCAACCGCTTTTGTTCTCGGGAATGCGTGATGGGTACCAGGAGGCCTCCACTGGTGGAAAGAAGCTCTCCTGGATGACCGAGGCAGCTCTGCTACTTTCAGCAACTCGAACTCTTCCACTTTTTGAATGAATTTTTTTTTTAACATCTGCTTTTACAGCAATCTGACCACGATCATGAGTCAAGTCAGCACAGGGAGCCTCATATGGAGCCTCATATAGAAGAACTAGGCCCTGCGCTCACCCAGGAAAAGGCAGTCTGTCAATCCTAAAATATTAAAAGTATAGCATACAGCAAAGGGACATTATTGTGCAAAAATGATAACCTAATCAATCAGAAAGCAAGCAGGCTCACACACACGCAAAAAAAAAAAGATAAAAAGCCTGTTTTATCTTTTCTGGGTGGCTTAGGTATCTCTATTTATGTTTTAATCAGATAAAAGCAGTAGTGAAAGAGAAAAGAAAATGTCAGTAGCTTGATTGCTTTCACAGTTTTTACTGTGGGAGATATTAAAAACATTAACAATAGATGGTATCATAAGAGGTGTCTGATAACTTATAATTCTCTCCAGCCAGCTGGGAATGAAATAGCTTGAAAATGTTTCCCAAGCGAAAAATTTTTCTGTCACAATGAAATTTTCATTTTCTGTCTTTTATGCTGTGACTTTTCTGTCAGACCCTCTTGGGATGTATTGAGTAAGGCAATATTAAAAAAAAATAATAATTCCCTAGAGTACTCCTTCAGCACTGTCACATAATTTGAAAACAGCTGAGCTGCACTCTCATCATTCTCTCCAAGCTGAGATGAAATATTTTCATTCATATTAGTTCTTGAGGTTTCTCAGCTCTCAAAATTTGCTTAATTTACTCAAACCCTAGATAACCTGCAAAATCCAAATTGGAAATCAGCACACTTTGATTAAAGAGTATGTATTGTACATATATCATCCTCAGAAGTGAGGGATCAATGTTCAGCTGATATCTACCCTTTTATGAAGATTGATGAAAAAAATAGGATTTACTTAATTTTCTGTTTACTGGATGCGTCGTATAGTTATATTGATGACAATGATTGAAGGCATGAATTCCAAAAAATAAAATCACCAAAGCCAGAATTGCAGTAATTAACCTACCAGGTACCCATATCCTTATGGAAATAGTATCTGCATGTAAACTGCAAGGCAATTTAAAACAGAAATCTTTCTTTTAGCTACATGCATGTAATTTATCATGGAAAATTAAAAAAAAATATTTAAAAACACTTTAACTTTTTTGATTATGGGAGGTTTTTTGTGTCCAGGGCCACTGCAAATTTGATTATTGTTCATGTGGTAAAGGTGTCGAAATGTGGTATTTTGCAATTTTTTTTCTTCTCACTGCTACGTTGGTTGTTAGAGCACATCAGTGTTGAAAAGTCCTGGGTCTTCTGAGCTTTCTAGCTGCCAAGTTCTGTACTAATTGCAAAAACTCAAGGGAAATAGCAGAAAAGCCTTTGAAGGATAAAGCTTAATGGTTGAAATGGAAACTTCTGAAGGCATGACAGAGGAGTACCAGCACTCTAGAAGGAAAGCCTTATAGAAACCTGCAGTTTTTCCTGATTTGAATTACTTTCAATTTTTTCCTTTGAGTAATACCATCAATAGGAAAGCATTCAGCATGAAAACTAACTTGTTAATTATAACTTTGTGGGATTTAGAGATGGAAGAAAGTAATTCAGGTAATCTGTTAATGCCGATTTGTTCTTGTGAAAACAATCTGTATGCCTTGTGAAAGGACCCTTCAAAATAGTATCGAGAAAAATCTGAATTATAGACATTAAATTTGGGGTGGGTTTTTTTTTTTTTGTTTTGGCTGTAGCTTGTGAAAATGTTGTTGCATTTAAGTAACAAAAGAAATTCAAGTTAAAAAATATTGCTATGTTGTTACAAGCAGTACTCTTTTGAATTTTCATTAGCATTTTGAAGGAAATAAGGCAGTCCATATTTCTCCAAAGAGTTATTAATGACAACTCCAAATTGTAGCAATTGAATATGGTTTTAGCCCATTTTTAATCTGTTGACACCATTTTGCTTCTGTGTGTTCCTGTAAAAACAAGTTCTAGAAATTCCCTGCCCGTTGTGGAGAGATGGACCTACCGGAGAGAAACCAGCAAAAGATCATGAAGATGATTAAAGGACTGAAGCATCTCTCCTATGAGTAGTTGTTGACAGAGCTGGGGCTGTTCAGCCTGGAGAAGAGATGGCTCGGGATCAGGGCATATAAATACCTGAAGGGAGGATGCAAAGAGGACAGAGCCAGGCTCTTTTCAGGGGTGCCCTGTGCCAGGACCAGAGGAAATGGGCACAAACTGAAACACAGGAGCTTCCCTCTGAACTTAAGGAAACACTATTTCACTGTGAGAGTGACTGAGCACTGGCACAGGTTGCTTTGAGAGGTTGTGGAGTCTCCATCCTTGGACGTAGTCAAAAGCCATATGGACACGGTCCTGACCAACCATGTCTAGGTGGCCCTGCTAGAGCAGCAGGGTTAGGTCAGATGACTTCCAGAGGTTTCTTCCATCCTTAACCATTCTGTGATTCTGTAAACATTCACCTCTCTAAACAGAAGAGTCCAGCTGTGTGAAGTCATACCTCATAAGATAGCTGCTTCATCCCCTGGTTCATTTTAGTTACTTTTCTTTGTGCCATCTCTCCATTAGATCTCTTCCGTTATCTAGTTATCCATCTGCCAGGTAACTCCACTACCTCCATCCTGAGACAGGCAGACCAGAATCTCAATTGGTACACAGTATTTTACATAAGTAGTAAAATGAACCGTCTTGTTCTCAGTACCCTTTTTTGATGATTCCTGAAGCTTTTCACTTTGTATCGAGCTGTTTGGGATATTAGGGTTGATGTTTTCACTCCTGTGGAGCATTTAATCTGGGATACTTTTAACCTCATTGACCGCAGAATTCACCGTGAAGTGTTTTGAGAAAATTCTGGTCATTGTATCGAGGATCTCATTGACTTTGATTGCAGTTCTGATTGCTGTGTGACATTAAGTCAAGTTTGGAAACTGAATCTGCTAAGAACATGAGTTGGCAAAGCTGACTTGCACCGTCTGACTGATTGGTCTCTCCCCTGTTCTCCTGCCTCATTCACTGTATAGTTTCTAACTTTTGTAGTTGATACAACAACTGTTCTACAAGCGATGTTTTTCAGTACCCAATGTACTTTGAGCACTATTCAAGCCATTTAATGACTGACGAGGGCTCTTGTTGAAAAGGCCTTTCTTCCACCCTATCTATGGACATACTACAATTATTTATAAATTAAAATTATTTATAAAAGCATATATTGTCAGAGTATTGCGGGAAATCAAATGTAATGCATAGGACTGTAGGCCAATACTTTTCTTGTCTTTCAGTTGTACCTAAAAATGCATGTAGAAATTAAATCAAACTGCTAGTTAATTAATACAGAGCTTCTGTCTGCTGATTTTCCAGAATGCATTAGCAGCCTATTTTTACTTTTGTGATTAAATATTTGGCTTTATTAAATATATATTAATATTTGTGTCAGCAAATTTAGAGTCCTGTAAAATTCTTATACCTACCATTTAAGACTATAGTGAACATATTAAAGTCACTCCATACTTTTTATTTATGATGTTGCCAAAACCTTGCTGGCAGCTGTGAAATCCCTTGGGGACAACTGAATCAAGTAATTGTCAGAATTAACTGTAGGATTGTGTCAGTAAGTCACTGTTCTCCACTCTTTATTCTCTGGAAATTCTTAAATCAGTTTTAAATCATTGAACGTATTCATAGTTATTAAACTATTTAGAGAAAATGAAAAGAAATCTAACTTCTCTTTTCTCAGTTTAGTATGACTAATATTCACTCATGCTTGTATGCTGTAAACCTGCCATGTTTGGAGATGTTCACCACCCACTGCTTGTAGAGAAGCTTTGAGTGTTGTATAGTAGTCCAGAAATATAGATAGGTATTTCATTATTCTAATTGCTTTGTTTCAGGCTTAGGGAAATTGAAAATATTCCCTGTATGAAAAGAAAAGGAAGCTCTAACAGGACCATTAAGTCTAGAGTGTTGGTAGGATGCTCCTTCCCCTCTGGGCTTATTGTTGAATATATAAAAATTCCTGAAAGCATAAGCCAGAGTACAAGAAAACTCTTGTCTCTTGTAAAAAGAATTTTTTATAAACTCTACCTGACAAGGATAAGAATTAACTTTTAGTTAATGTTGCTACTTAAATACTGAGTTAAAATTCATATCTGGAGAGTAGTTCTCAGCTTGGGGATATTCAATTCTTACCTGCAGGTTGTATTAGTGCAACAGAAAGAGTAGGATGTGTCTAATCTCCTCCATACTGTTCTGCTCATCTCCTGGTCTATGGGTTGATGATTTACGTGAGCTTCTGGCAAATGACAAAATGTGGTTCTGAACTCCATCAAGCAGAGTTGATCTTAGGTTCTCAGAGCAGAAGCTCCAACAGGAAAGCTGCCACATCAGCTGTGGTGTTTTATCTTGCTGCTTTTTGCACTTCAAAGAGAGCAATACTGAAGGTACATTTCACGAGACCCCTGATGCTGTATCTGTGTACTGGACATCTCTTGATATATACTAGACCAAGCCTCTTGAGACACTGCAATGAAGGTAGACCTGGTGCTCAAAATTCAAGCTGAAGAGCTCGTAACTTTTAAGCCTCCGTTGGCTGAGAATGGTTGCCAGAAGAAAAATCTATACTCTGGCAAACTTTGGGAAAAAAGTATAGGTAACCTATGAAGTTTTTCTGCCTTTGAGATCAGATAAATCTGAGCTGGAAAAAGTTCAGGATTGTAGTTACAACTTTTGAGCTATCTCTGCCTCTCTCTCAATTTTGGTGTCTATGGGTTTTGGTATTTAAGAATGCAAAAAAAAAAAAAAGGCAGACTTGATCTTACATGTAGAAAACTCTTGGTTTATCATCTACAATTTATAAAGAGAAGGCAAACCTTGTAATACCCAAGTGTAGGTAACAACCCTACTCTTAAATTTTCCAGCTTTGCAAAGAAACTGTTTTGATCAATATTTTAATTTCACTTGGGCAGGATGGGGAAGAGATCTCAGCAGATGGTTGTCATGAACTCCATACCTCATTTTGGAATTAGGGTACAAAGCTATCCAGCTTGGCACTAACTACACAGCATAATTTTCCTGCATGCTCGTGCCAAAAGAAATCTGGCATGAAGAATATATTTTCTAATTATTTTCAGATTTTATTAACCAACATCAAACCTGCTTAACCTGTGGTCGCTCTATCCATAACACTGTATGTTTCACAGTTTTACAAGAAAAAAAAAAAAAAGTCAGTTATCATACAGCAGTGACCTAAATCACTAATTGTTAGCATTATTGGGTAACTTAATTAGAATGATGAGTAAGTTTTCTTGCTACTGTTATTGCCTGGTGGTGAGTCTGAGTGAAATGGTTGTGCTTAAATTACAAGTGCTTAAATTCTCTTTTTGAAATGAGAGTTTAGCAGGCATACTAATACTCGTAGGGAGAAAGTTGTCATTGTTAAGGTTATTTAAATAAAACTCTTCTTATTTTTGTAACACTTTTGCTTTAATGGGGAAACAATTCCTCACTGTATATTTATGTGAAGGTAGAAAGGTTCTATCACCAGCAGAAACTTTTCCCCATCCACTGTCCCTGTCATCCCTTGGCTTGGTATACAAAGTATCCTAACGAGTATTTTCATTTCATCCTAACTCTGAAATTAATAAAAAAACCAAACCCCTGTGCAAGTGGATGCGACTCCCAACAGGGCAGTCAGAAAACATATTGGCCACAGGAGAAGTTTCTGAAAATCCATGCCTGCTTGTTTAATTAATGCATTCCAAAGTTAACAACACGTTGTATTGAGAAGTACCTCTGAAGTAAGGCTAAAAATTACCTCCAAAAGAGATTAGGTAGATGTAGAAAAGGATTGAGCACCAACAGAAGCCAGGAGCTTCTTGCTTACTCTGTCTTATCTGCGAACAAAGGATTTTCAAATGAGACAAACAGTATGCCTAACATTTCAATATCAAAGGCATGATAAAAATAATGAATAGAACCTCAACAGAGAAATTGGAACGTCTCTGCTTTAGACCTTAAAAACAAAGACCATTGACAAGCTCTTCTATGACATAATAGTAACAAAATAGGTGGAGTTGATTCCTCTGAATGTCCTAGCATCAAACTCCTGTCTTCTTTCCCACAGTTCATTAAAGACAGTTAATGAGCAGCAAAAACAAACACTTTCCTTCCCTGCATACTGGGACACAGGCACCCAGTGACAAGAGCTGTGTGGCAGCACTCCCACCACCACCGACCCCCCTTTGCCAGAGGAGAAGGGGAAGCTCAGAGTGATGGTCCCACCACCAGCTGATACCCATTCTGCTGTTAGAAACACTTCCTCCTCCTAGGTTTTGGTGTTTAATAGTATATATCCTCAGCTTCTTTGGCCTCTGACTGGAGTTCTTAATACAGGGAGTTGATGGCTTCATAGAAGGGTATCAAACTTGAATTTGTTTCATCATTTATTATATCATACGGAGACATAACTGGAGGTGTAGGATATGCCATTAAAAGGAGCACTCTACTCTTGAACTCAGCATTGTAACTCAGTCACTCATCTCTCTTTGGAATCATTTGAAATACCCTATGTAACAAATTTGAATCCAGATGTCTCAAAACTTTTTTCCTGATTGTTTGTTCCTTTAACAAATGGTTAACACATAACTTCATTTAAAAAGAAAATGCAAAACTGTAGAAAAGAGGATGGACATTTCTATGAAAAATTATATTTCATGTCTGCACCAAGATGCTAGATACACTCTTTTCCCTATTCTTAAAAAGGAAGTTTGGTATGTTCACCTTTGTGAGACACGTGACCGATGTGTGACGTGTGAGTCAGGCCACAGCCTCCCAGAGCTCAGGAATAGGAGAACTGGAAGAGTTTCCCTGTGAAGCTTGAGTCTGGAAACACAGGTTGGCGTTAAGATCTACTGATGGGATAATGGAAACCAGGGAGTAAAAGTCCAAGAGAGCAAGCTGTTGGATCCAAATGAAACTTTATGTGCTTTGTAAACTGATATTTTAACTGATGTGATTGAATGAATAAGAGGAAAAATGAGCCCTTCATGATTATTATCTTTTTATTCAGGGCCAGGGGAAATTAATTTATAAATAATGTATCTGCCCTTTACACTGTTATTCACATTTATGAAAGCTCCACTGGCTGTTCTGCAATTATGCTAATGATGTCTTTGACCCAATGTTCAACACAGGAAGCCTGATACTGTGTTTCTTCAAGTAGATTCCTGTTTCCTTTTAGTGTTTACTTTTGTAAGTATGCTTAAACAGAAGAAAATAAGGCTACAGTGATAATTAGTAGAAATAAATAATGTATTTTGCATAGTGATATGAACATATGTTTCAGCTTCTCCTTGTATATGTACATGTGTGTACATATTTGTACATATTTTTCAACTTTTTTTTCAACATAGTTTAAGTTTTCCTTTGGGAATGGACAGGACAGATACTTTGGGTGCGGGACAGTCCCACAGGGCTTCTGTATCATATGACGAGCAAGTTTTTTACATATTAAGGGGGTGCTAATGGTTGTTTTAGCTCTTTTAGTCCTGTTGACTAAGTGTGTCCTTCAGAAAGAAAAATCAGCTCCTTGTGAACTTGTAGGTGAGTTCCCAGATGCCCATGAACTTTGTAGTCAAGCATTAGGGAAGGGTAAGAATTCAGAATTCCTGCTTTTGATTCACTGTGTAACCTTATGGAAGATAAGTAACATTGATGCAACTTGCTACCTAATTAGGAAAATGAGCATAATCATACTTAATTACCGTGCCTATTTCATAGGCGAGTATGAAGATGAATTGGGTATAAGAGCTTGAAATATAAAAAGCTTTGTAAGTGGATAATACCATCCACTTGTTCAGTCTGTTGACCTCAACCGATAATGAAGAAGCTGCAACAAATAAAAGTATGAGAAAGATTTGTGCTAAGTAATGATTTTTCTACTATAATGGGCCTTAACGTATCTACATCAGAGCCTGCTCAAATTGTAAGAAAAGAATCTGTGGCAACAACTCAGAAAATGGCATCAAAAGAGGAAAAAAAAAGGCAAAAACCTGAAAATTACATGAAATTCCTTTCTTAGTTATGACTTACAATTATATTGGCAGTGTGACATAAATAGCTTCCACCAGCAAGGACAGGGATGACCGTTGACCATAATATTTGTGTCTGAGATGCTAAAATAAGCAGTGTCCCTTGAAATGTTGCATCATTTAGCAATATTCTACAATATATTTACAGATACATAGATTATTATAACTTTCTGTTGCTGAAGCACAGCAAGGGCTCATTGTTGGGAAACCATGGGCATGAACAGTATCAAACAAGCACAGCAAGTGATGATGATGATGATGATGGTAGTGATGATGACACAAGTGACCCAGTTAGGCAGGGGAGAGAAAGAAGGGTGGTAACTATGAGAAACAAGAGACAGATGGCTATACCAAACATAACAGACTTCTAGAAATGCCTGTAGCCCAAGAGTATAGACGTAGCTACAAGTTGACTATTGGTAGGTCATTCATCCATGGGGGTGGGAGGGAAAGGCTGTTCTTTAGTAAAGAGGAAAAAAAAGCAACTGAATGTATTGTTATGGTGCCCACTGTTTTCCCAGGAGGCAAAAATGTGCGAATCTTGTGTTGAAGAAAAAAAGCAAGCTTTAGGAAAATGAGCCCCCATCCTACATCTCAGATAGTAGTGCCAGATAGTAGTGCTCTTCTGTTGCTGTTGTAGATGCCATGAGGTGGAAAGGATGTTTGATTCTTTCCTTTAGCAAACTCCTCCTGATTTTCAACTGAGAAAGATCACGTATCCTTGGAAAAAGAAGTGAGGAGGATGATGATGGCAAGACTAGAATAACATGTGGAACTGCAGTAACTGCTGAATGATGTTTAAAATGATGAGAGAGTATAAATAAACCAGAAGGAAGAGATGGGGTTGAGGAAGGAGAAACAAGTAGTGATCACAGGGTGAGCGGTGACTGGAGAAAGAATGGGAAACAGCAGGTTTCACCCATGGGCTTGCAAAAGCAATGGCCAGACTTGGGGTGGTCCAAGAGGACAGAGGATGGCAATGGCAGCGAGCAGCGGCTGGGAAGGATGCAGATATTCTAGTGGGTGGTGCTGCTGGAGTCACTGTCACACGGTGACACCCTGACAAAGCCTGTGTCTTGGTAATGTGCCTTGTGGCACCACATGATCACGGAATCACAGAATTGACAGAGCTGGAAGGGACCTTCTAGAGATCATCTAGTCCAATTCCCCTGCCAAAGCAGGGTTCCCCAGAGCACATCACTCAGGACGGCATCCAGGTGGGGCTTGAAGATCTCCAGAGAAGGGGACTCTACACCCTCCCTGGGCAGCTTCTGCCAGGGCTCTGCCACCCTCACCCTAAGAAATTCTTCCTTGTATTTGAATGGAACTTCCCATGTTCCAGCTTGAGCCCGTTGCCCCTCGTCCTGTCACTGGGAACCACTGAAAAGAGTC
>JAOQGH010000023.1:89414478-89476260 GCA_025769975.1 Gallinago jamesoni
CAATCTTCAGCCTTCACTGTAGTACTGAAGTGAAATATTTTCCTTACTATAGAATACATAAGGAGCTTCTTCCTCACAGTGATGAATATTCCATCAGCCCCAGAATAAAAATGAAGAAACCTGTGTTTTAGGCTGGCTTGGGGTGAGTGGGCTCATTCAGGTGTTTAAGTAAGCAAAGGAAGGGCACTACACTACCGCAGGACATAAATGTTTTGCAACTCTATCGTGCTAATAACAATTCTTGTTCTATCATATTGTGGCAGTCTTCCTAAAAAAATTATAAAATCTTTATAGTAAAGAGTGTATTTTGTCAGCTGATGAAGACATAGCCATGAATGCAGACATAATGCTTCACTTCATTGTAACAAGCCCAGTTGAGCCACAGAAACTATGATTATGGGACCTTTGTGGTGATTTTCTGATCTTTGCTGAGTGGGTGCCAAAGCCCAAGAACGAGAGGGATTATTTATGCAGACTCTGATGTGATAAATGCATTTTTATTTGCTCCAGGTTAAATTGTGCATCTAAAACATTGCTGTAAATAGCTCTGCCAAGGTCATTTTATGGCCAGTGCCCAGCAGACTTGTACATCACGTGAAAGTGTTCAGTAATTTCGACTTTATTTGAATTTCAGTAATTTGGCCTTGGAAAGCCTTCAAGTACCTTTCCTGTCAGGCTAATAGATTTAAAAGATCTGGATGAATGAGCAATCTAGTTGTGTTAGATGGCAAGCATGCTGTATTGCTGACACTTTTATACTGTTATGGAAGAAACCACTAATTTTTGCTGTACTGCAGGAAAGCAAAAAATAAAAACAAGTACCAAAACCGCCACAGATGATTTATCACTAAATACAAGACAAATTGGTCTGTTTTAAATAACCCTGTGATACCATAAAGAACCAGACAAATATCAAAACCAAAACCAAAATAAACAATGAGTTGATAAATGGTGTACTGCATATCTGTCCTCGTGAGGACGTTCTCTATCTTAAAGTCTCCAACCTACCCAAGGCTCTCTTGTCCAGTTCAGTTATAAACTGTCTTAGGTGATCTCTAAAAGACTTTGCTCTATTTTATTATTTCCCTGACTTCCTTGTAGAAAATTCCTGCAAATTTAGGTAAACATCCCTACCAAGGGACATATCTCTGAACCATTCCTATATTCTCATATTTTACGTGTACTCTTTTCTGCAAGCACTTACAATTTACACTTTTTGTCAGAGACAGGCATTGCATAGTGTGATCCATACATTGCTTGGCTAATTGCCTTACTTTGTATACATCTTCAGAGAGATTTTTAATACCTGCAAAACTAGAAACTATTTTAAACAGAAACTTGTAATAGAAGGGATCAGTCATCAAGTCCAGATTTCTAGATTCCTCCCCCATTATGGCAATTCTGATAAAATAATCGTATTTGGGACCAGAATGGTGATCTTTTAATGCTGACCTTCAAATAACTGATGGCTGAATATGCTTAACATGATTGCAAAAACTCCTTTAAGTTGCTAAAGTAAGTATAAAATTACCAGCAGAGAGCTAAATCAAAATATTTTGTGTGGCTTTAAAAAGGAGACTAACCATGAAGTTATTAGAATTCTCACTTAAAAACAACAGAGAAGAGAAAAATGATTCTTAGTTTTCAGTTTCCTTATTTGCACTATGAATACAAGACAAGTTCTTTAAAAGAGCACATATCTATAATAACACACAAATCATCTGGAAGCCTTTTACTACATTAGAGTATTTTTATATATATATATATATATATATACATGTCTATATATGCATATGCACATGTATATATGTATATATACACACACATACATATGTATTCATTGTGTTTGATGTTTTACAGCTTTTGAACAGCAATCTTGGCCTGGACTGAAGATGTGTAATATTTAATACTTTAGCCAAGCATAATTGCTAGGAAATGTCCTCATGCTAAACCGCCATCAGTCAGTACAACCGTGTAATCATGTGTACTTAATCAGAGGTTGAAAATGCTAAAATGGTGAAGAAAATATCTTCCTTAAGCATTTTAGTATCTGAAGGCCTAAGTGGACATAAAGTGATGCAGGGTAAGAGGATAAAGCATCATTATCGTGTTAATATATTTAGGTTTGAGTGACACTGTAACAGCTGAATTTGTCTGATAAAAACCACATATCATTACATTTGGTATGTTTTAAAATAATTACCATATTATCCATCACATAGCACTTAATCTTTTATTTCATGAAATGAAAAAAAAAAAAAAATCAGTTTATTACAGAGTGGTTCACACAAATAAAAACCCCCTCCTTCTAGTGTAATTATGAGAGAAAGGAAAATCTGAGTATGTGATCCAGATGGGAGCCATTGCAATGAAGTTTTCATTTTGGATGGCAGGGTGTTTGAGATCTGTTTTATTTTCACCCTAAACCTTGATAAATCCTCAGCACAGGTATATACCATGCTTAGAATGACACAGTGTACCTGGGCAAAAATCCTGTGATATCATGCAAATTACATTACCTGTTTCTGTCTCAGCCTCTGTGGAGCTGGACCATGCTGGTAATCGACCCTAGATACATAGGAATAATTTCAAATTAGGAACTGGTGAATTGGTTCGTTATTGCATCTTCTTGGTTTGTGCCAGATGAACGTGAAGTATATAAACTGTAATTTTATATCAAGTTTGGTACTTGCATTAAAATGAGAAGTACTGAGAACGTATGATGATTTATATCTTACTTCTACTTCAAAAAACCTGTTTAATCACATCAGGATGAGCATCTTTCCATAACTTATACATCTGGCGTATTAAATGTGAGTGTTGCAGTACTCTGCTATCTTAATCCAGGAAATTCATTATCCAACATCTGTTTTAGAAGGCAGCCTGCAATAGCACCAGTGACAACTAGTTTCTGTAATTTCCACTGGAGTAATGTATTGTATGTCCCACATCAGCACTCACTGTGCAAGCAAGTCAAATCATGGAGCTATACAATAACCAAAAAGAAGAGGAACTGCAAAGTTTCACAGATAGTTAAGCTATTTTACCAGATTTCAGCAATGAAAGACAAAACCATTGGCATTATGGGAGAAAAACGAAGCTAACATTTCTCATAGGTTACTGTGAAAATAAGGTTCTAGCACTTGATTTACTTTTATCCTGGTTATACTAGTCTAGAGGCTCAGAGCATTGACTTTACACTTAGACAGCAAGCTATTTGTTGAATTTTATACACATATTTCTTCTGTTCTACTGTTACACACCAAAGTTTTCCCTTAAAGCAGGATTATAAACCTTAATTGCTGTAGAACTCCATACCACATTAATAAAACCACAAAATATTTGGCAGTACGGAGGATCAGTAAACTCATTTATATATTAACTGTCAGAGGATATGTTTGCCATTAGAATGCATATCACTTGGGGAATGAAAAAAACAAAATCCAAGGGTTTTATTTCCAGGAAACAAAGGGCATAATCCAGTGCTGAATATTTTTATTGTCTAATTTTCAAATTTAAGTGCATTCCTTAAACATGTGAGTTCACTTACAGTGGCTTAGATTTTGTATGCTGGGGGACAGAATTGGTCAAGCCTGTTACTACAATATAGTTAAAGCAAAAGGTGATTTTTCTCTGCCTGTCAGTGGCACATGCCAAGTATCACTTTCAAAAAATTCTTATGCCCATAATATGGCTCATCAACACTTCTGCATTTTGAAGTGGTACTTTGAATTGGAAAAAAAAAAAAAGAAGCTTCAGAGAGAGTTTTCTTTTCATTGGTACAGTTTAGGTAACCAGAAAAAAAACCTGCGGTAAGTCAAAAAGTTTGCTACTTGGTTAATTTATGACTTTGTATCAAAACAGTTAGGAAAGGAAGATGTATACCATGGTGAAAAATGCAAGTGCATTTTCAGAGCAACATACGCTAGTTCCTTGCAAAATGTGTGTTTGTGAATGCAAGATGGGTACAGATACAGGCTCACACAATTGCACAGAGAACTAGTAGATTTACAAGTTGGTGCCAATACAGTTTTTTGTGGGTTGGATCCTTTATGGCCACATAGCCGTGCTATGATAACACGGCTGAAAATGCGTGCTGTCTTAACAAAATGCAAGATGGAAATAAACCCTAGCTAGTCTTAGCTGGGCATGCTCTACTGTCATGGCATGAAATTTGCATGGCAAGAAAATCTCAAACCTAAAAGAAACAGAACTACTATGAAGGTTAAATTACATCTTCTAAGAGGTGGCTGTGATGCTGTGAATAAGAATTAATTTACATTTGCAAGCAGAGTGTGATGAGGGTTGAACAGATCCTTTTTCAAAATTACTTCAGCCCACATTCTGGGAGCATTTAATTCAGCATAAGAAATGAGTCATTCAGCTGCAGAGTTTTGTGTGCGTTACTAGTACAAACCTGAAACTTGTTTCTAAGATGCCAAATAATTTATAACATAGGGTTTCCTCTGGCAGAATCACAGAGTGGTTGAGGACAGACACTGGAAGAGGCTGCCCAGGGAGGTGGTTGAGTCACCATCCCTGAACGTGTTGAAGAGTCATTTAGATGTGGTGTTGGGGGATATGGTGTAAGGGGGAACTTTGTAGAGTCGGGTTGATGGTTGGATTCGATGATCCTCAAGGGTCTTTTCCAACCTGAATGATTCTATGATTCTATGGGGTTGGAAGGGACCTTCAGAGGTCATCTGGTCCAACACCCCTGCTCAAGTAGAGACACCTAGAGACAGTTGCCCAGGACTCTGTCCAGATGGCTTTTTAATATCTCCAAGGATGGAGACTCCACAACCTCTCCGGGCAACACTGGCACAGGTTTCTTCTTGTCCTGTCAGTGGGCACTTCCCTCCGCAGCAGAGTTTTGTGGGACATGTCAAGAACTGGGAACCGCAGAAGTATGGACAGTTGGATGGTGCACAGGTCCTGAGAGTATCATAAGGAAGATGATGGGAAAGGCTTCTGCGTCCTTCTGGTCTGTTTCAGTTATGGAAGTGTGTTCATGTAGTGGATTAGTTTAAATAATAAATGGACTGTAGGTGAAAATGGACTAATACTGACTACGAAATTAAGACCAGACAGTCGCGCGCCAAGGGGCCAATAAGTATCTGTAATGCTTATAATAAGAGGCAGTTATTAGGAGTAATAATATCCAGTGGATAAATCAACACTAATTTTGTGACTTTTCATAGTCCCTTTTTTTTCTCTACTTCAAACAATGGCATATTAAGTTTGTCTGAAGACTTTGTCCATCCATCAAGACAGATCTTCTTTGTTAATTACCAAGTAAGTACCCATGGAAAGTAATAAATCACGGAAAAATGACTTCTTCAATCAGGTAGTCAGTTCATCTTGATCAAATCACTAGCTTTTTTTCTAGAAGCCTAACAAAAATAGAGCAGATTCAAGCTGAACAGTTATGATTTCCATCTCTGGACTTCCAAGCTTAAGTTACAGTTAGAAGTGCTGGCCTTAAAGGGCCATGGAGTGTTTTCAGTAATGATAGTTGTGTCCTCAGCCAAAATCTTATTCCTATTTTTGACGCTTGAAAATATAAGTTCATCTGCTGACATCTTTCTGAAATTTTATTTTTTACTTACAACTACTCATCAGTGCTTGAGACCCTGGTGTCGGTGGAAATTCTGTTTTCCAAATCTTTAAACACCTGGCCCTGATGGGAAAAAAATGGTTAGTGCGAGTTAGTGAGGAAGGAACAAGTGCTATTCCAAGAGCAGAAATCAGAACAATAGTTAAATAACAATTGATTCTGGTAAAGTAAGGAAAAGGAAAGATCCCCCTCTTCTAAGACCTTACAAATTTAGGAACCCATACCCACCAAAACTTATATGGCTTTGAATCAAGATAGATTCATGTTCCTCTGCTGAATTTTTCTGAGACTGTGATCTCTTGGAAAATAAGAACCAGGACATCCAGTAAGATGGGGATATTGAAAAAAATAACAGAAAGAATGAAAGTTTTTCTAGTCCACTACTGGAAAAACCTGAAGGATTTTCTGGTTGGGAGCTCTGAAATGAATAGTTTCTCCTAACTGAATTATGTTTGGGGAAATGGAAAATTCAGAAATTACAAGAAGCAAAGAGACTCAATAGGATACAAAAGAGCTATTCTAAGCAGTTGTGCTTGAGTCTTTAACCAGGCACTGAGCTCCACTCAGATGTTTTGGTATAAAAAAACCCATAGGTGAAAAAAAAAAGGCAATGTTTTCAAATATTGTGTATATGGCTGTATAAAACTGAGCTGATGGTGCATTGCAAAAAGATTCTTCCAGCAGCAACGTCAGCCTACTCTTGCTTGAAAACCCTTTCCATAAGGATATGGATGATAGTCCTTACCAGTGTGGAGTCAGTATATTCCCAAGAGCACGATTGCCATTCAAGGGGAACAGTTCGTTACAGCAGAGCCCAGAGTCTCCAGAGAAAAGGTGGAACCACTTGAAAGTAAATAAATTAATTATAGGTTTGCTTTTGTTTTGCTCTTCTTTATACAGAAGGGAGCGTAGGGTTGAGATGGGCTTGCTTTGGTGGTTCTGGAAATTGAGGAATCTGGGATATATTTCAAAATAAGAATAATTTCACAGTCACCCAGCTGGCACGCGTATGGTGATGGCGGTTATCCAGAGAGCATTTTTGGGGAAGTTGGCTGCAAACTCTTCTTTTCACAGAGACAAGGAAATGGGGGGATGGAGAGAGCACAAGCAAGAAGAGGTGTCTGATATCCATCTTATCATTTTCATCATGTGCAGAAAAATAAAGCCAATGATTTAGCTGCTGGTGAATGGACCTGCAGGACCAGACTTGAGAACAGTTAAAATTTTGCAGTTTGTGTACTCCAAAATCAACAAGTTGTTTTGTTTTTTGTTTTTTAATGTGGTTGGACTCGATGATCTCCAAGGTCCCTTCCAACCACTAAGATTCTGTGTGTGATTCTGTGTAATAGTGAACTAAGTTGAGAGATGAAAAAAATCTGGGTTTTTAACAGCAATATCAGGTATGGCAGTTGTCAGAAAGCTTCGGTGAGGCTCTGGGATGACAGCAGGAAAGCCTGGACTTCACAATTTCAGGTTGAGACAGGAAGCTTCAAATCAAGTTATTTATAGGAGGTTTTACAGGAATCTGGGAGAATCACGAGACTTTTACGCGAGCCACTTCTCCTGGGTGGTGGTAAGCGTAAATAACAGCGCGGGTTAATCGGACCTGCCCGGGAGAGAGCTGGAAGGGAGAATTTAATCTCATAAACCCCAGGGCTGGAAGGCTCAAATTCAATGGAATAATCTACCTTTGCTGCTAAGTAGGATTAGTTGCAGCCACCAGGATCTGAGAGTACTCGGCACCTCGAGGTGTGATGAAGTCGTGTGCGCTTGCCTTGCCTTGCTAGGCTGAACTGAAATGTGTAATGAGACGTCGATACCCAGTACCTATGCAGAGTTGGCATTGAAACAAATGGGCAGACGTGGATAACTTAATTAAATGAAATATATTTCCATTTCAGTTAACTGCATTTCAGTTAAAATAATTGATCATTTGAATTATGAAATAGAGAAGTGTACTAGTCTCAGTTAATTCCATTTAGAGCGCTCGTTCCTTTGACAAAACAATAGTGGTGAATTTACTGTTATTTCTTTAGCATCCACTCATATTTTCCACGATGAGGTGAATTATTATATTGAAAGATGAGGTATTTAGTTGTCCTAATCTCGACACATTTAATTAAAATTAGGACATTTTAATTAAATTGAGTGGAAAAGTAGAAGGAATTTCTAGCACAGATTTCCATGCTTCTCAAAATAAATAATGCAGAACTGGATTAATTATGGTTAAATAATAACTTGGAACTAATGGGTTCACAATCACTATATTCCATTCCAAATACTTACGCTTTAAGTCTATATAATTTTTTAGTTGGAAAGCATGTAGTGTAAAGTGATGGCTATTTATTCCATTGTTGTTAAGATAGATTTTCCAGCAGAATAGAAGATAGATGAGGAACCAATAGTCAGTGCATCATTCAGCTAATAATTCTGTGTTCTACAGCTGAGGCTTATTAGCACTAGGTATTATTTTTAGGTAAAAATGAAGTTATGTTTTCAGTCATGTGACTAAAAGCCCTGTATCTCCACAACTTTTTGTCAAGGAAAAAAGATCAGTGGGATCTTTTTTCTTAGTCAAGAATATAGGGCTGATTTCAAACCCCACTATCCTAATTCAGACTGCGAATTTAAGAAAGGAGATTTATGGCCAGAATAATGTTAGACATATTACTAATTAATAATATTCCCTTAGGAGCCAGTCTACAATATATGCTGTATTTTAAATAGCTATACTTGATTTCATACAATTTTAATAAACAATTACAGAAACTTTTTGCTTTAACTATTTAGGAAAGACTGAAGAATAAGTTTTAATACAAAAGAGCAGTTAACATTTGGCTTGGAAAAAGTTCTATGAGCATTCCTCTCACCCAGTTCTCACGTGTGCGTTATCTGCTATAGCCTAAGAGAAAGAAAGCAATATTTCATCTCTCTGAATAAAAAGGAAAGTAACCTAATAATTCCCTTTTTTTGTGAATTTCTGACTCGTATCATAGAATTAAATTTAATCGTCTTTTTTCTTTGATAAAGGGCCAGATTAATAGCTTCAAAGACACCTAGACATTTCAATGCGATTCAGTGATGGACATTCATAATAAGCAGGGAGGACTGCCATATATGCACTTATATGCCATTATTTGAATATTAGACAAAAATTAAAGCAAATGTAAAAAAAGATGTCTTCAAGTACCGAACCGTATACATCGGAGTAGTTATGAAACTAGGTAGTGTCAGTCTTTAAAATACTTTAAAATACTTTCAAAATACTTTGATATCTATAACAGTATAGTACTGTGAAACAGAGAGGAACTGAATGTGTAGTTTCCAAGTCCATTTTCCCCCCTTCTCCTCTTTTCCCCTTCCAGGGCCATTGTAAAATTGCTGATTGTGTTGACTGGAAGTGATGGAAAGGTATCGAATGCTATTTGTTTCATTACAGGAACTATGGTCAGATGCTAGGAAGTTGGATTTTAATCTTCAATGATAAGGTTTTCATCATGAAAATCTTTAAAAGTTTAGCTTAAATTCTACCAGGTTGCATTTCTATAAAAATAAACTTGTTTATAAGAAAATAACAGCAGTGGGCTTGCAAGTCAGAAATGAAGTTATATGCTAATGAATCCAGTATTATTGAGGGCATCTGATCACAAAGTCTAATTTTCTTTATCCCATTTGCATCTCTCCAGCATACTTGAGATTTCCCCCTAATTGGGCATTCCTGTGCCCAGTGCACATCATCAAGATTACCTGATGCAGGAATGTACCATGTTTGGAGGAACACTGAAGTGTATGCAGAAGCTGGCATACAGAAGTACAGGTGGTCATATACTAAATGTAAGATCTTACTAAAAATGCGTCTCTTTTAAAGATGGTTTTCCACTTTTGGGTGCTGTTTATAAATAGATCTTTTACCTGTAAGTTTTCTGGCACCATCCCACATGATGGGCTGCATCTCTCCCTCCACTCCGCTGCCACTCCTCGGGTTAATAGTTGTGCTTGATCTGAATCTTCAGTTGCTTCTGTTCAGATGTTCTGGGCAAGAGGGTCCTTCAGCTATGGAGCTCATTTCACCCTTCCCCTGGAACCCAGACAGTTTGTATTTGATGGAAAGCTGGTCTTCTTCTGCAGCCACCTGGGGAGGGATGGGTTAGATGTGCCGGCTGTGAAGCAACATAAAAAAGCCACAAGATTTTGAGAGAGAGAACTTTTTCCTACCTGGTAATAAGCGGGAATCAGATGATACTCTGTTAAAAGAAAAAAAAAAAATAGAAAAAAAGCAGTGATAATTGTGTTAAAGTACCTGAAACCTTCTTTAATGCATACTGCAGAGCAGAAAAGGAGACATTATAAATACAGATGCCACATCTCCTGGTGGATAATCTTATTCACAAGGGTTTATGCAGTAACAAAATTATTCAAATTAAATAAAAACAAAGATAGAACTGATAACATTTTTATCACGTTATATGTTAAATTGCTGAGCTTGAAACTGACAATATTTAAACGTATATGTGCTTGCATTAATTATAGCTCTTGCTCAGTTTTATACACTTACTTTCTAATCTTTCATACACCATGTACTTTTAAAAGAGTGGAGAGATACTTGGGAATTAGTATATCTGTGCTTGGTACATCGGCTAAGCTTTTCTTTGTAAATTATTTTCAACTTTGTCATTTCCTTAATCATCTTTCATTTCGTCTCAAATCTTATTCTGAAAAGTCAACAACATCTTATACCCGATGCATACCTCTCTAATGGAATTATTAAATCACCTTTGTTAAACTTTTGTACTTGAGAAAATACTTTTTGTTAATTTATTGAGCTTGCAATTTATTTTGTTTTTCCAATGGCATGATTTCAGCTTTTCTTGTTTGATATCTTTCTTCCTTTTCCTTTCAGTATTTTTTTCTTTATTTTTTTTCTATACTTGCACTCTTTCTTGAAGTTTGGCATAAATTGTTTTAATATTTTTAGTTTCTATGACAGTTCAGACAGTGGCCTGAAAATTCAACAGCAGCATCTTTTCACTGTCTTTTCCTCTTGCTTATTTGATTTAGTGTGGAGAGGGAGACTCCTCACATACCTTCTTGCTCTCCTGTGATTGTCCTCTGTATCATTACACTGCCTATCCATAAATCTCTCCGTACTGAAACTCATTTAGATTATAGCAGTTTGAACCAAGCAGATTTAAAGTATCTTTGATTCCAGCAGTGAAAATTGCTCCTGTATTTTTTACGATGCTATTACAGACCATCTTCCCAGCATGTTTTGTTTTATTTTTTTTTGCCTTAGCATGCTAAAACAAAAAAAAAAAGAAAAAAAAAGTCTTGGCTTTGGGGAGGATGCGCTTTGCTGTTTGGTTTGGATTAGTCAGATATTTCTGTCTAGAAGGAGTGCATGAGAAACACAGATACTGCATTTTCTGCCTCGACCTCTGACTAGGGAAATGCCTGGGGCACTGCTGCCTCTCCAAAGCCAAGCCCTGACGGCAGCTTGAGGTTTCTGGAAGGAATTCCATGCCTGCTGCTACGGCTGACAAAGCAAGGAAAGTTTCCATCCTTTTTTCTCGCTGTCAGTCCAGTTTTGCCCCAATCTGTGCCACCAGTTTCTTCTCTGCCAAGCAGCTGTGCCAGGCAGTGGTGCTGCTGGTGCAGTGCCATCAGGGGAGGGGACAGTGATGCTCCAGTCAGAGCATCACTGATGCAGGTCGTCTCGTTTATTCTGAGCCTGCAAAAATCTACCTAGACAGGGACTATGGCTAAACTGGACGATCAAAGAGAGATTCAGGGTTCCTGAAGGGATCCACGTGCAGGATCTAGAGCAGAACCCACGTTAGTTTGGAGAACTCCTTATTCTGGAAAAAGGGAGGACCAAACACAGAGGGCACGCTACTGTCCTCCCAGGACTCTGCTACCCTCCTCTGTCAAGACACGGTGCTGCTGTGGGGAATCACCCTTCCACCAGCTCCTGCTCCCAGGAGGTTGGGTCTGAATTTAAGATATTCTCTATCTCCTGACTTAGAATCAGACCATGGTTATGAACAGATTTCAGTAGAAGTTAGTAGTATTATTAAGAACATTTCTGCTCTGCGTTTGTAACAGACTTAGCGCTTGCCAAGAGAGTCCTTACTGCAAGGGCAGCTTGTGTTATCTTAACCCTGGATTGCAGTAAGTCAAAAAAATACTAATGTTGCTTTAAAAACTAATTCCTTTGTCACGTATCGAGTTCGCTCCCAATGTACTTTGTCTGATCAACCTGTACAGAGTTGGGATTTTTTAAAGTTCTAAAACGATTCCAAAGCCATAAAAGAAACAAACGTGAAGTAAGATATTTTCTTGCCCAGACTTCTCATCCTGGGTTGCTCTTTTCAATCTCCTCAGGTCGAGCAGCATCTTTTCTTTACCGTGCCCGGCTGGACCGCGGGAGCGTAGCTGCAGCCGGGCTGGATGAGGCAGGGACATCAACGAGAGTCAACGTGTCTGGATTCTGCTGGCTGCTGTTGCCATCCTTGTTATCCTTGACAAGGGGGCTGCAAACCTACAGCAGGAGGCAATACGAGTCCCACCTGGCATACTTAGATGAAAAAAAAAGGTGCATAGGTACTATGTGTAGCTTTTTATTTCCATTGGCTTTACCATAGGCTGTAGTAGATGGTTACTCCAGCCTTAAGAGCAGTCAGTGAGCTCGTTAGCGGTGGAGCTCCGGGAAACAGCTGGGGAAGAGCAGTGGCAGTCCTACTCCTCTCCCCACCTCCTTTGAAGCAACCAAGAGGTTTTCCCAGAGGAGGACCAGCCGTATCACGTCCCTTCCTTTTCTGGGAGCCAGCATAAACATCCACTGTGCATCCATAACGATTTCTTCAGGAGTGGGTGGCCACACCACCCTTCCTGCAGCCTGCCGTGTGCCCTCCATTCATATTCCCGATTCCCTTACATCTCCCCTTCGAGTGAGAGCTGTAAATAAGCACAAGTCCCTGGCAGCCAGGATTGACTCGGAATTAAATTCAGGGATAGGGAACTGTCAGCTAACTGACTTCTGTGGCGTCGTAGCTGTTGTCGGAATGAATTACAGACCACAGTGTACATTTGTCTGGGGGCCCGGGAGCAAGAGGAGTGGAACAAATTGGGGCAAATGACAGAAATTTAATGCAGGTTTCTGCACATTTTTCAACCACCCTGCACCCATCTTCATTGTGGTTATTTCGTGTGGCTAACAGCATTTCCATCTAAACTGGAATAATCTTCCGTTGAAAACTCTCTTTAGTATGAAAAAAACCAAAATAATATTAAGTTGATTATACAATTAGATTAGGCTTATTTCGCTCTGTTCTAGTAAAGACTAATATTTCTGGCTTGAAGTTTCATAGCAGTTGCCTCTGCACGATTTACACGCCGGGACTGGCAGCTTCTCTTCAGATGCTGAGGAGCAAGACGTCCCCCCTCCCCTCCGTGCTGCTCGTGGAGTGCGGTGCCCCATGCTGATGATGCCAGGCAGATTTAATTGTGCATGCTCAAAGAGAAAAATGACATCCACGCTTGGGTTAGTGCTCTCTGTGGCAGGCTGACAAATCCCCCAGCTGTCAACTAACCTCAAAGGCAAGTGTACGTGGCTCCAGCTTATGTCTGCTTGCATTCTGCCCGTAGGCATTTAGAAGCTGCAACGCATTCAGACTGCTGCTGAGAAAAACGTACGGTCTGGTTTATGTGTTTCCATCTCTAAGGGTGACCCACGCAATTAAGGTTTGTTTTTCAGACCGACTATAAGCAGGTGAAGACAGTAATTTTTTGCATATGTGGCAAGTGGCGTAATGTTTATGGCCATGGATCTGGCTAAGCTACTGACTGCTTAGAGAAAATAATTTCTTCCTTGGGCTCCGATGGATTATATTTATATTTTTATATATTTATTGGGGCTACTGGCTGCCAGAGAACTGCATGCACACGAAATGGCCTTACCTAAGTGCCAATATATATGGGCAAATGCAAAGAGGTATGTAGTGCTAATGCAATATTGGAGTCACAGAGGAGGACTTCTGACAGAAGTGTTGTCACTTGTGGTGCACTGCAGGCTGTCCATCTAAACCTATCATCACGTGGCACCTATGCTGTAGGGAAGTAATCAGACCAATCTGCAAATGGGCAAAAAGCCATCTTAACAGATGGCTTTGACTGTAGGTAACCAGGAAACCATGCATATACATTAAACAGGGGTTCAGGGAGCATGGGTCTCATCTAGGAACATCAAAACAGCTGTTGGTTTTGAGCTTCTCCATATACTGTTGAGAACATATGCCATACCCATCAGACACCCACGTAGCGTGGGCTAGAGCCAGCTCCTGTGGTGGTGATGAACTTTGTAGGAATTGCTTGGTTGGGCATGGCCTCAGCTGCAGATGAATATCATGTTTTGCAATGAACTTTGAATTTGTGTTAGAAAGACAACAAATGAAGTTTGAGGGTGCAGTTGCATCCACTTAATTTGCATGCCCAGTTGAGGTACTGTCTCACCCAAATTTTAGGTGATGGAGAGGGCTATCCAACCTACCTGGCACAATTGTCTAAGTTTCCTAAGCAGACAGTGATAGAGAGAGGGAAAAGTCTGATATGTCTACATTTTGAATGCATTACAGTCTTAGAACAGGTTCTTAGAATATAAAGAAATAACAGGACACGCCAAATATCTCTGTTGACTCAGGATTTAGTTCACCCAGCTCTTCTTGTGCTGAACAACCAGTGCTATTCTTCTTTTTCGCAGCAGGCTCAGATAGAAAGTGAGAATTCCTGGGTTCTTGGCCTCTTCAGTATAATAAACTGCACATCCTGACCTTATGCGTCCAGATGAGTGGTTCTCACCATATTTTGCAGCTGAATGGTAGCACAGCTCACTGTCGTGAGGCCACAGAGGATACAAAGAAGCAGCGACTCCAGGAACTTCTCACCACCAGTTATTTGCACAAGCCTAGTGCTTCCCCACATACACAGTGGAGTATGTGGACAGTGTCTCTTTTAGCGTCCAAAAATGGTGTGCATCTAAAAACAAACGAAAAAGGGTCATATTCACACCACATAGCCCCACCTAAAATTCAGTAGGTCCTCTTTTGGCTCACTATAGGTTTTCTGAAGCACGTACTCAATGGAAATTTTAGGCTAATTGGAATTTAAACTGCCTGAAAATAGCCCCAAGGCAGCACCATGAGGATTTAGGGGAGATACACTAGCTTTAGTTATCTGTGCAGATACCTGGAGCTCTTTTACTGATGCTGGGAGCTGGGCAGGATGCAGAAGTGCCTTGGTCGTTCAAATCCATCTCCTGTTTTCCTTTCTGCTGCCTGAGTGCAGGAAGAGATGGGGGGTGTAGGTATGGCTGTGGATGTGGTGCTCTCTCTTGGCAACAGACAGCTTCAGAAAATATATTACATGCCTGAGAGAGAAAGACTGTTTTGTCGTTCTGGTAGAGCAGACTGAGATTTCCAGGACCGTAGGACCTCTGCGTGGGCCAGCTGTAAATTTGAGTTCTTGGTGCCTTGGGACCTTTGGGGAGCACTTTAAGAACTGTAGAAAAAAATAACCACAAGGAAAGCGTTTATTTTTGTGACTACTTATTCACTCTGTTAAGATCAAGGAATTGGATGACTTAAATGCAAGGTGTTAATATGCAGTTATTTGTCTGTGGAATTAAAATACCTGTAAATCTGTCCTAAGAGTAGTAAAACACCATATGGAGGATGGTCTGCTTTTCAGATGAAACATGGCCATCTTAACCATGTAAGGAATGTGTGCATGCTATGGAGTGTCATCTCTATAAGGGACCAAGTGAGCCCCAGTCAGACTTCAGATTTGAAGAATTGTGATTATAATTTTAAGTTTGACTTCCGTAACTCTGCATTCTTAAGGTAGTTGGCATTGAACCGAAATTACTCTCCCCTTAACTGTGGAGTTAGAATAAAATTCAGCTGTTGCAGATAAGAGTAATGGTATTTATTAATAGTGAAATCATTCCTACGCGTGGAAAGAACTTAAACGTGCAAAGCACATCAGGGCAGGAGATCACAGCCCTTAAGGGATTGATTCATCCTTGGCTTCTAGCAGCCTTTGTTATGCTAATGGTAGATATATATTCCCCAAATCCGTTTCCTCTGTCTGTGCCTTACCCTTTGATTTCTTTATTAACTCTCCTCCCTTGTCACTACGGGCTCTTGCTAATTCAGATCAGGTTTTGCAGCTTGCGTCACACTTTTGGCTATTTTTTACCGAAATGGTTTCTTGAGCTCTCTAGCAGTTTGTGTGCTTTCCCCCCTTTGCTGCTCCTCTCTGCTCCTGCTGCCCGGTCAGACCCTGATTCTAATGGCTTTCCTTTGCTCCTGGAGCAGTCAAGGCAACCGACCTAATTAATCATTCCCAACCCTCATTAATAAACATGATTTTTTTGTAATTTGGGGTAAATATGTTCCCGTACTCTAGAATGCTGGATGTTTTATCTGTGATTTGGTTTTTAGGCACTTACGTAAACGGCACGATTTACGGTGACCCTGGGTGCTAATGACTTTGCTGAGGTTGTAAATCCTTGCTATTTCTAAAGTCAAAATACATGTTTGGGTGAATAGTTGGGTGGGTGGGTGGTTAAGCTCACCTGCAGTGGTGGTTTGCAAATATTGACCGTCGTGATACAGGTAGGTGGCACCTTAAGTGTCATCAGTAAATGGAAAAGCTGTTTATAGGTAATAATGACTTTAAAGATATACACAAGAGCAAAACATACAAGTTTAAGTAGATTATGAGCTGTAAGAATAGCCGTAAGACTATTGGAGAGCCAGAAGAAAAGCTAAGAAGCACAGAACTTTTCTCAGGAGCTTATTTTAATCCAAGGAGTAGGGTTTTTTTCTGAAACACAATATACTACTGCAGCATGAAGCTGCTTCATTATGCTTTCTTCAGTACAGGTGTATCTTGCAACATCTTGTACTCTCTCCTGGGACTGGGTATACATGAAACATCAGCAGCATAATTTTGCTCTGAACTCAGCTACAATTAAATATTCAGCAGGATACTCTGTCTCTAGCTAGACTCGTAGCAATTATGAAAGATTAATCCAGTGTAACGTTTCTGTTTAATGAAAGCGTTGAAGCATTTCTGTTGAAAATTTCAGATTTCAAAATTAGAAATTGTGATCTTTATTATGCTTTTTAAAGGGCATGGAAGATAAATGTTCTGTATAGAGTTAACGTTTTTTATTGAAATACTTGTCTTTCGGGATACCCATCCCAGCACTGTAATTATGCTCTTCTGTGTACTTTGTTGTCTTTACCTTGCCATTTCATAACACATTGGACATATTTCTTAACTGGACATGCAGTGGAAAAACTGCAGAAAACCTGTAGAAAAACTAAGGGCATTGCATAACAGAATGGTGCAGATTTGCAGATGTTGCAGTATATTATAAACTTCATTTGGATTTTCTGTTTCGTCGATACTAAGATTTTAAATGATACGTGCATCTGAAGAAGGAATAGCAGCTTTGAGGCAATTTTTGGTAAAATTCATTTCCACAGCAATGTTCCAAAGGGGAGAGATTAAAGCAGCAACACGGTTCCAGTTTCTGTCCTTCGCAGGTCTCCTTTTCTTTTTTCTTTTTTTTTTTTTTTTTACCGCTATATCTTTCTCTTACAAAATTTTCTTGCATTATTAATGAAGTTCAATCCCGACACTGGTGTGGAATCTGAAGGATCAATTCAGATCAGCAAGTCTGAAGTCCCAATTCTTGTAAGCCAGTGTGAGTAACAGATGATACTAAGCAAGGCACAGTAGATGGTACTTGTTCAGCAGTTGCTGTAAATGGGACCTCATTGATTCTATCTGTGGTTTTATCCCTCTGTGTTTTACAGAACGCATTGATTTAGTAAGATGGTTTTGGCTTATTGCTATTAATGTTAAAATGATGGAAAAATGGGCAAAAATATTTCAGGATTGGTGTTAACTGAAAGGCATTGTCTGGTCTATTAGCAAATTAGGGATTGGTTTTTAATTATGATTCTGCTACAAATACCGTGCACTCTATTGTATAAATGGGCTTCTTTTCTGAATTTATCATAGAATCATAGAATCATTTGGGTTGGAAAGGGACCTTAAAAATCATCGAGTTCCAATCCCCTTGCCCTGGGCAGGGACACCTCCCACTAGAGGAGGTTGCTCAAAGCCCCATCCAGCCTGGCTTTGAACCCCTCCAGGGAGGTCCCTGGAAACATTTGAGGTCAAGTTGGATGAGGCTCTGAGCAACCTGACTCGTTGAAGCTGTCCCTGCTCATTGCAGGGGGGTTGGAGTAGATGACCTTTAGAGGTCCCATCCAACCCAAATTATTCTATGATTCTATGATTTTACTCCAGCTGCATTCCCTAGAAATTCAGAAGGGAAATCATCACCAGCCCTACACTCTCTTAGAACGCAACAGGATCAGCATCATATGTTTCAAGAGTTTTCCTGGACCTCTTCAGGAAGAAGGAACGAGCAAGACCCCAGGTCCATCTCACCGTTCACTTGGTCTTTAACTTGGCTAAAAAGCAGTGTCATTTGTAATGTGCCCTGGACAGCCAGCCACCCGAGAAGCAGCAGGAGGTGTAGCATTTTCAGATCCTTGTTTGACGGTCAATAGTAGTTGCCTGTGGGAAGATGGAAAGACTGAAGGGTTGAAATTCAATAATCCTCTCTGTTTTGAAACAGTAATTAGCTGTCGCACAGTCCGGCTGCCAGCGAGCCGGCTACTGCAGTGGGCTCTCATTGCCACGATCAGCAGGGAAAGAGCTGAATACAAAGGAAGGAAGCTAAAGAAAAAGGAATTTCTGACTGAGACAAAGGTTGCAAAATAAATAAAAATTGCCCGATATTAGGTATTTTATATCAGTAAGAAAAGGAGACTCATCAAATGTTGTTTTTACTGAACCAGCAGAAGCTTGCGGTGCTACAGTCAATACCCTGCAGTCTTAGAATGGGCCTATTCTATATCATTTAACAATTTTATATAGTAAATATGGCTTTGTTACTTATGAGTCCTAAAGAGACAACAGCTCCTTTCAGCAGTAGTTTAGTGAATATACAGAGTAACTGAAGGCTACGTTCAATGATGCTTATTGGTATGGCATTAATTCATACAATCAAATGACTCCAGTGTCATTTTTGCATGCTAAGGTGCAATGTAAGGTGGAATTTGTATTTTAAATGAGTAAATATAGTCTGATAAAAGATATAAAATATTTATAAAATGTTTTTTTTAATATAATTTCAAGTTGTTTGAGATTGGTACCTTTTGTATGTGAAAGTCCGTTTGCATCTTGTCTACGGTTACCTTCTTGGTGTCTACTTTGTGTTTATGCCTTCTGGGCCTCGTGTGGTTTGTTTTGTGTGTACATGTTCTTTATGGCCATCTTAACTACCCCTATAAATTTGTCTGTCCACATACTGCAGGTAGCTGTCTGTCCACTCCCACCGTGCAGTTTTCCAGCCTCCAGGTGATAATGCAGGGCGATCCTCCCAAATACCATCCATGTAGTCTCTGTTCCATACGGTTTGGCAGCTCAGCCAAAATAGGAAGTTTCAGCAAGTTTCCCCTTTTGCCTTTCAGGATTATAATGATGAAATTCGCCAGGAGCAGCTGAGAGAACTGTCGTATTTGAACGGTTCTGAGGATTCAGCCCGTGGACGAGGCATTCGAGGAAGAGGGATCCGTGTGCCACCTGCGGCTCCTTCAAGGTGTGGTAACCTTAGCTATTATGGTAATAGCTTTAGAAAGTCAAAACAATGGTAAACCAACCATAGTTTAATTAAAAAAAAAAAAAAAAAGAAAATTGAAAATTGCATATACATCATGGTCAGTAAACCAAAATGTTTTTCTTCTGACAACTTGTGCTGTGCCAGGTTCTCTGGTCTACAGTTCACAGGCTACAGGGGGTGGTAATAGAAGTATCAAACAACAAAGCAGAGGAGATTATGAAGGCAGTGAAAAGGTATTTCTAGGAAAGAATGTGGTCAGTATGGGCAGTAGCATGAAGTCCTGGATCAATAAAATAGTGTAGTCAAAAAAGATTACATAGTCAGGATGGAACTTCATTTGCCAAATAATTACAGGTGTTTGGTATGCATATTATAATATATTGTTTGTTGTATGCATTATCAATTTTATACGGATTTCATTAGCATCATCTAAAAACAATGGTGTAGGAATATTTCGTGAGTTCTTCCAAGTATTTTTTCATATATAGGTAACAGATATCTCTGCTTGTTCATAATCTTAATGCCCTCTTTCAGACTTACTTTTCACTGTGAACCCTTAAGAAATTCATTGCCTCAGGCATTTAAGTTACCTAGCTGCTTCTAGGCATGAGTAGAGGTCATTTCAGGATGGGTCCTAAGAAATCCACTTTAATTTTGGAGGAAATGGGGTATGGAGGTGCCTTATTTTATGCTGCCAGAGGAATTGTTCTTTCATAATTGGACTAGCTGACCTGGTGTATGACCTTTATTTTTTTTTTCCCCTGAACGTGTCTATCATAGTTTCCCTCAGTTCTTCTTGAGTGGAGTCTTTTATCCCTAGTATGATGCACATACATAGGATTTTTTACACTTGTCATTCATGACCATCTTTCACTCAAAGTCTTTTTGGGCTCAGAAGCCAGTCTTCCTTACACCTAAGGTCTCTGAAGGCCTTGACTTAGTAGTGGTGTTCAGAACATCACTGCAACAGACTGGCAGCTCTTAAATTAGGTTCAAAGCATAATCAGTGGAGTGCTGGCCCCTGCTTCCTGCAAAATACCCAAACAATTGGATCAGTTGGTATCTTAGGATCTTAGATGCTTTCTCTATTTACCAGACAGAAATCCCCGGGGAATATTTAAAAAAAAAAAAAATGCAACTGAAGTTTTTTAGCTAAATATTTATGCTAACAATTTATGCCAATAACATAAATATATTTATCGTGGTACATTTGTTACACTTGAGGGAAGAGATAGATACCAGAGAGGAACCTTTACAGGCTTGAGAAGCGGGCCCTTGTGAACCTCTTGAAGTTCAACAAGGCCAAGTGCAGGGTCCCACTCCTGCGTAATCGCCAGTCAGCACAGACTGGGGGTTGAAGGGATTGAGAGTAGGACTTCTCTGCAGAGAAGGACTTGGGGATATTGGTAGATGAAAAGCTAGCCATGAGCTGGTAACGTGTGCTCCCAGCCCAGAAGGCCAGCTGTATCATGGGGTCCATAACAAGAAGCATGGCCAGCACATGGAGGGAGGGACTGTGCCCCTCCACTTGGCTCTCATGGGGCCCCACCTGGAGTATTGTGTCCAGCTCTGGGGTTCCCAGCACAAGAAAGGCATGGACCTGTTGGAACTGGTCCATAGGAGGGCCATGAAAATGATCAGAGGGATTGAACACCTCTCCTACAAGGTTGAGAGAGTTGGGGTTGCTCAGCCTGGAGAAGAGAAGGCTCCGGGGAGACCTCGTTGCAGCCTTTAGAGGGGGCTTATAGGAAAGATGGAGAGAGCCTTATTACCAGACCTTGTAGTGTCAGGACAGGGGGTGAAGTTTTAAACTGAAAGAGGGTAGGTTTACTTTGGACATAAGGAAGAAATCTTTTTTGATAAAGGTGATGAAACACTGGAACAGGTTTTCCAAAGAAGTTGTGGCTGCCTCATCATTGGAGGTATTCAAGGTTAGGTTGGACAGGGCTTTGAGACACTAGATCTAGTGAAAGATGTCCCTGCCCAAGGCAGAGGAGTTGGGCTAGATGACTTTTAAAGGTCCTTTCCAACTCAAACCATTCTGTGATTCTGTGTTTCTAAAATTGGCTACTGAAACTTGTAGTAAAGCAGTGAACACCACAAACCAGTGCTATGGGTTTGGTGGCCTCAGCAGGGACCAAGCCACAGCTCATACTGCTGCAGGAGATCTGAGTGCCATTCACAGCTCTGGATCTGGGTGTCACGCATGGTTATGCCTGGCACTCACAGTCTTAGAAGGGGCAGCACGCTCAGGAGCATACTCCCCTGAAAAGAAGCTCCCTGATATATCCCACTTCTGTCGTACGGTGTAGTTACAAGAACTTCTTTTTAACCAGTAACGGCTTCTTCTGATTTACCAATTAGTATGGCAGGGTGGATATAGCATAAACAAGTGGGAGAAAGCTAAACCTCTCTCTGCTTGGCTGTGTGTGCTGCTGTCTCTGCACAATGGGGGAAAGTGGAATCCCATGCTACTCTTCCCTTGTGCTGAACTAAATTAGGAAGAAAAGTTCTTACTCTCCTTTTATACTCCTGCTCTTCTTTGATTTGCGAGTTTCTGCCATCCTACATCATCTTCTGCCAATCACTTTCTCCCACCTACCAATAAACACAAGAATGAAAGAGGTACATGCTCTTCTAACCTAAGTTGAGAGCCACAGAAAAAGTTCCTTCTTCCTGTAGAACTGCTTTGGAGTCACTGCAATTCTGTGAATTACAGTGCTGCAGAATTTCATTAGTACAAGCAACAAGACGATCAGGCGTTCCCCATCTGGAGCACTGTGTCCAGTTCTGGGTTCCCCAGTTCAAGAAGGACAGGGAGCTGCTGGAGAGGGTACAACAGTGGGCTACAAAGATGAGAAGAGGCTGAGGTCTTTTTAGTCTAGAGAAGAGAAGATTGAGAGGGGATCTGATCAACGCCTTAAAGGGTGGGTGTCAAGAGGATGGGGCTGGTCTTTTCAGTGGTGCCCAGTGACAGGACAAGAAGAAATGGGAACAAACTTGAATATAAGAAGTTCTACCTAAACATGAGGAGGAACTTCTTTCCTTTGAGGGTGGCAGAGCTCTGGAAGAGGCTGCCCAGAGAGGTGGTTGGTGATTCCTTCTCTGGAGACATTCAAACCCCACCTGGACACATTCCTGTGAACCTACTATGGGTGGACCTGCTTTGGCAGGGGGTTGGATTAGGTGATCTCCAGAGGTCCCTTCCAACCCCGTGTGATTCTGTGTCAAAGGCACTGGATGGCTTAAAAATAATGCCTTTCCATATCGTGAGTTCTGCCTGAGACACTGCCAAAAAGGGCTTGGTGTTGTGGCTGCCGAAACGGCAGAGTTACACCATACATCAAATAGTAGTAAAAAAATAAGAGCTTTTTAAAACAGGGGAAGCACTTGCAGGCCCTCCCTTGCCGTACACACTAAGGTGATCACTTCTTTTTTGCTCCCCTCAGGGGACGTGGGGGTGCGATTCCTCCGCCCCCACCCGGACGAGGTGCCCAAGCGCCCCGAGGAGCACCGGTCACACGTGGAGCCCTCCCAGTCCCACCAGTGGCGAGGGGTGTGCCCACCCCTCGAGCAAGGGGCGCCCCAGCTGTCCCGGGCTACAGACCACCCCCACCACCCGCACACGAAGCCTACGAAGAATATGTAAGTAGCCGCATGCCTTCATAACATACGTGAGCCAAAGTCGGTGGCCAACATCAAGTACCTCTTGAGTTGAAAGGCTCCAGGCCAACGGTTCCTCTGTCTCCACTGCTTACCCTCTGCTGGTGAATTGCGGTCTAGTGTGTCTGCAGACCTGTGTTTTGGGAGATGTGGGTTTGTAGACTTGGTTTTGGCTATGAGGTTGTGCAGGTTAGCTCTCAGGGTGTCACGGAAGAGAAATACTCTAAAGTCTACTTAATAACTGAAAGTCACTCATTACTGTATGCAAGCACTTAGGAATAACAGATTATATATCCTTTGTGAGAAAATAAGCAGGGTTTTTTGTTCTTCTGAATCCTTTTTATTACATATAAATATGTATACGTGTATTCCTATTCAACATTGTCTTACAGATACATAATAAACAGAAATTCAGGTAATTTTCGTGAAAGATGATACAATGACACGTATTTAGCAAGGAGCAGTGCTTACTGTCACCTTCTCTTGCAAGATGTTAAAAATAATTGTACTGTAAACATCAAAGCTTTCAAGCCATCCCCATTAATGTTCCCTCGTGGAAGTATCACCATAACAACAGATCTCAAAATACAGGAGAAAGTACCATCCAACATGATGTCTGACTTTTCCCAGCTGTGGCAAATCCAAGGATAAGATGAACATCCCATCCACTCCATAATCCTCTCACCACTCCTGGTGACATAGAGAAGATAAGAGTATAATTGAGAAGATGCAGTTTTATTCAATTACTGCTCTTCCTAGAACAGAAGAAAGGCAATTGAAATATAAATTAATCTTTGCTGGTAAAGCTTTACTCAACCATTTGTATTTCAGAATCATAGATTCTGTATTTGTAGAGTAGAGATTAGATCATGGCCACTTCAAATCAGGGACACACGTTCTGTTAATGCCAAGAGTCACAACTGAGCAACATCTGCAAAAATGGAGGGGAAGAGAGTCACTCTCTGTTATTACATAGTTTCCATCTTTAAATGAGATAAAAGTCCTGCAAAAAACAGAACAATAGAATTCTAAAAGTATATCCCTCCTTGATAAATAATATATTATCTGTTAGTGTCAAAATGTATGAGACTTCCTTTTTATGCAAAACCGTGTCTTTTTCTAATCCGCAAGTGATGAATTTCCAAACAAAACCTTTGTAATGTAAGATTGAGATTATAAATTAAGTAATTTATTTTTTTCACCTACAGTACTGACAAGGGTTGTAGGGTATTGAAGTTTTTAGGGAATATTTCTTATGCTTTTTCTGGATGATAAATGTATAGAAAGTGGGAGAAGAAGTAGAGGCAGCTGGATTCTCAATGTTAGGAAGGCATTCAACCAGTTCCACATGGTTTTGAAATGCTTACACTCTCAGGAGCACAAAATATACATGCAGTTAAAGGAGTCCTTTTAGTTTGTAATAGATTATTCCAATAAAAACAAACAAATATGTTGGTGCTTTTGTTTTGCCTACTTAGGTAGTAGCAAGAAAGATACTGCCTTATAGGACAAATTCAGATGTTTTTGAGATCCTTCTGTCTCCTATGTCCTTTCAACATCTATATTCCATGCCCAGGAATATGTGGGCTTCCCCTGACTTCCTTTCATCCACCAGTTTGCAATGAAAATATCTTGCCATTTGGTAAAGACTTGGAAGCGCAATCTAAATCATCTTGATACCTTATGGACTGAGATCATAATTAAAACACTGTTGATGTATGGGTAGAAGGAAAAGTTCGCTGTCATATATCCAGTTATGAATTCATAAATGATATTTTAGGGAAGTTGCCAATATGTTTTTTCTTTCCAAATAAACCACTACATAACATATGTCTGGCTGGATACTAAAAGCAAGCGGATCTATTTGTTGACCAGCAACAAATGTCATGTGTGATTGTTGGTATTTCACACTGATTCGTAGGGATGAAAAACTAATTTATAATGAACAGTTTATACAATTTACTTTGTCTCATTTTCTGAATATAGGGAACCCACGAGCATTTTACAATTTCTTTATGTGTTTATGTTTTTCATTTTTGACTACAGTATTTCACTCCAATTTTTGCCTACTATATGCAAGCCTCATTAGTTTGATCAATTGTGCAATGAATGCAACATCATTGATTGTGAGTATCCATATTTTTGATTTTTCTTTGTTCTACTAGAATACAGTCATTTGAATGCTGAGCTGAAAGTGGAGAAACAGAATAGAATGGCTGCAGCAGATATTTTTAAATCTTTAAACACTGCTTCCTGAAAAAACCAACCCTTAGATGTTTGCTGAGCGCTACTAATCAGAGATTGTATTGACTGTTTGACCTTAAAATGTCTCACTATTCAAATCTGTTTGGATAAGCATTTAAAAGTTTGGATCACTCTTGTGTTTTTATTATCCAATATTTAGATATTATCCAATATCTAAATATTTTGAGGTTTCCTGATGGACTTTATGAGAGTCTATGAAAACAAATGTCTAAAGATTTCTCAAGAAAAGTGAAGTCTTGCCATTGTGATGAATATATTCACATTCAACATTTTGAATGCCAAGCCCAAGCAAAGGGAAAATAATTTGGAAGGACTTTTTTTTCCCCTCCATTGGTTGGACTAGATGATCTTAAAAGGTCCCTTCCAACCTAGGTGATTCTGTGATTCTGTGAACCTTAGTTCAGTGTGACCAGTCTGTACTTGCTCCTCTTCTGCTGAAAGGGAGGTCCACCAGGGTGCCCTTCAGAGCAGAAGCTTCAACTGTTCATTGTGAATTTCCCTAAGAAAAAGCTGCTCTCACAAAGTTAAACTTAGCCCTTTGTCACTGCTATCTGAGATGTAATTTTACACCTGTAATGCACCAGCACTGCCATACCAAAGATGGCCCCAGCTGCTGGAAGAGATTCCAAACTTTATTAGAAAAACCAGCCTTCTGAACCTCAGGTTCTTGTTGGGTTTTTTTACTGAAAAACACACATTGTGGTTTCCTGTTTAAATGCATTATGGATCATACTCCTACTCCTCCCAGAAACACAGTACACAAATTAATTTGAATTATTGCTTAATTCTTCTTTCTATATATAGCAATACGTGCCACAACCAGTTGGCAGCAGGGGCTCAGTCCTGAACTTTCCAGGAGTACCGATTCCCACAGAGTTGTGTTGATACTCACAGGATGCCAAAGAGCTTGGAGTGGCTGGTAGGGAGGGAGGCAATGCCATCAGGCTCCTCGGGAAGAGCTAGTGAAAAGATGGCTGTTTGGGATTTATCCAACCAATTTCGTAAATTAAGTTCTGTCTTTTTGAGATTTATCAAACAAATTGTGTAAATAAGGTTCATGCTCTCCGTTGCATTGGGCAGAGATGTTTTGAGTAGAGAGAACAGTGCTGGAATTGCATTTTAATTGCTTCTTTTAAACTTCAGCACTTGAGTTCGAGGTATTAGTCTTGTTTGTTAGACAGCTGATGTCCCATCTACAAATTTGTAGTACAGAGTTTCTTTATCAGTGCACCAAGATAGGAAATGGTAAGTAAAAATGAGTTCAAACGTTGTTTCAGTCCTGCATCATCACATTTATTGACAGGACCAATGGGAAAAATGATTTTGTGCCATTTTTTCATTACAAAGGTTAAGATTTGTTTGGTTAGGCATCTACTTATATCATCTAACTCAAAATATAGTGAGGAAAATTAACGTTGGTATCATCTTTACAAGTTGAGGGGGGACTTCCTTATTCTTTTCTCCACAAGAATAAGCAATGTTAAAGGCTGAGGTCTTCTTGGCAACTTATGAAACAGCAAAAAGAATAGAAGTGACTGATTGAGGTTTATGATTTACACAGAAGTGAGAGTGAGAACTGCTTGAGAGACCTTCTGCTGGAAGGAACATCCTACTGAGGAAATAAAGCCAGTGTTCACCACAATATATTTTAATCTCAGTGTCCATGCTTTTTCACTGAAGATTAAAGCTAAATATTTGAAGAGTGCTTAGCCCAAATATAAGCCAAAAATGCTGTTGCTTTCAGACCTTGTTTTGGAAGGCATTTGGCTCTGGAGCTGTATTTCTGCCTTCTGAGTCAGAAGCTAGTAATGAGCTGTGCAGTGATATTTTTCTTTACTTTTTTCTTTTTTTAGAGCTATGGAGAGCCTTGCTAAGAGGTGTAATGTGAGTCTAGAAGTGACTTAGCACTTATTCGCTTACCCCAGATGCAAAGAATTACCAAAAAAGAATAAATTTGGGACTGAAATACGCATCACTTTTATATTTTATTTGCACTTGCATTTCTCTCTCTTGATAAGAAAGACGTTTTACTCCTGGATAAGAAAGGGGACTTTTGCACATCTAAATATGAATACTTAGATGAGCTTCTTGCTTTTACAGACCTACGAAATGTGTTTGCAAGAAATAGGATGGTCTGTCGAGATACTGAGACTCTGGGAGAGCTCCTAGGTCTAGGACAGCCAGATGAAAGAGCAATTTCAAATGCAAATATTCTTTCTCCCCTCTCATTTCACTGATCAAACCGGCCAAACGCAGCTTCTTGTTATCTTCTGGAAGGAGTGAAGAGCAATGCTCTTCGAAAGTCACTGGAAAAGAACCAGGCAGTAAGAGAGATGGTGCTTTTAATGTCATGCTGTTCTCCCTCTCATTTCAAGCTATTTAAAAGGAAAGCAAATGCCACATTCAACTGTTTATTCTAAGCTCAACGGTTATTTACATTTTTCAATAGTTTTCAAACAAAATGAAACAACTAAGCTCATCTTTATTCAGTGCCAACCTGGACAAAGCAAAAACTGACAATAAGAGGCATTTTGCAGCACTTTAACATTTTAAAGAGAATAATCAACATTTACATGTGACTGCCATCACCCAAATTATGGTTGTTGGTGGAGGCTTTGTTTAATATTTTGAACTGGAACTCACGGGGCTTTTAAATCCATTCCATCTGCCACTTCTGAATGTAGATGGAAATTGTGTATAAAGACTCACATTTCCTCTTCATGGCATGTTTGCTCTAACAAATATGTTAAAGTGAGCTATTGGTACCTCATTTTGAAGTCCATTCCTATAGTCCCAGTAAGACATTCTCGGTAAGAGTGAAACCCAGACAACTAAGAAAACCTTTTCCAAACTTTAAAATAGTGAAATATATTGGATATAATGATAGTCAAAGGAGTTTATTTTCTTTTTTTTTTTTAATGAAAGTGATATTTCCAAGTCTTAAGATGTTCCACTTATTTCTTTCTGTGCCTCTTTTGGAAGAAAAAAAAATCAATGAATAATGTACTGAGACTAAAGAGCATTTGAATAAAGCTGAAATTATAGACATGGGAATCTGCATGGCTGAACAACATATTGATTAAATATGATTGATTACCTATTTATGCCCAAGGCACTTGGAAAAAGAGCTAAGCTATACTCAACTTACATCTACTGTGACTTGAAAAATCAAATTATATTTTTACCATAATAGCGATAAACAGGGTAATGTTTATATTATCTGAGAGACCCTACTGAGCTTTAGAAAAATACTGTGTATGATGCTTTGATGAAGGTGGAGTGGATTTATCTGCTGCTTATTCAAACTTTGGAGAATTTGGTCTGTCGATAGTATAAATATATTTATTGCAAAAAAAGTCCAGCAACATAAATAAAAAATTAAATTAGTAGCAACTTTTTTTGTGTTTTTCTAAGAGCAAAAACCACAGTCAGCAGTAAACCTTCTGTGTCTGGGAACCTGCAGTTCTAGAGGTTTTTGCTTACCTGTGCAACTGTAGTTTGGGTCTTATTCTTATAGATGACATCTGAATAAATCAGGCTTGCTCCATGAAACCAAAGGAACTGTCCTGGAAGCAATGCCTCCATAAATTTGAATACTGCTTTCATTAGATTCATCACTGCTATGAATTTCTGACAAATTGGCAATGTGCTCTCAAGCAGACTATTACTATTGTAATAATCGTAGTTATTCAGTGGACTAAACTTTACTCATAAAATACCTAAAACTGTAACGTCTACTTACAAATGCCACAGAAAGATCTGTGGAGGATAAGCTTTTCTGTCATCCTCTTTGCGTCCTCCTTAGCTGGCAAAAATAATTCTCTCCTTGACATTGGTTACCAAGTTTTCAGTTCCAAATTATTTTCCATGCTAGACAGAGTATAAAAGAAAATGCTGATGCAGCTGTACATGTTTTAGTATTATACATGATGTTAATACAAAAACCACCTAATAAATATTTATAATTGTTATATAGAGATCGAAGTGAAGGGCATCTCTCAACTGATCATCCAGCCTTCATATGGTCCTTAAATATTCATAGTGCATGCGGTTATATTCATAAGATCCTACATAAAAAAATATATGGAGTGTTGTCCATAGATACAGAATTTGCATCGTGTGATGCACCATTTGATCATTAAACAGTGTGATTGTTCATGAGCCTGTTGCCAAAAACACTTGTCTACTGTCACTTGGATCTGTCAAAACTTGTCACTTGGCTATTTATCTGGTGGAGAACAGTCTTGGTTGGTACACAAAATAACTATAGGCATTTGCTGGCTAAACGTGATCATGTGAGGGTATCTCCACCCATGTTATGCTGCTTATGACAGGTTGCAAAGCAACTTGTAAACTTACTTTTTCCTAAAAACTTGTACAAACTCAGAGAATTGCTGGTAAAGACTTGGGACAAGTCCAATTTAATTAGAGTCATGGAGAGTTTGTTTACTGAGTGCCTTCAGCTCAGATGGAAGGCTTGGCTTTTCTCTTTCACTCCTCAAAGTTTCTTATCCAGATTTAGTCCACTGAGGTACTAAAAAAAAGTTAAATCACTTTTGAACTGCAAGGCTTATCATGACTGGAGAGTTCCCAGGGAGCCAGACAGCTAGAAACTCAGTGGTAATGGGAAGAGCTCGGTTCAGGCAGCTATTTCTTGCAGGCTGGGAAGCACAGAGACTTCAGCTCTGCTCAACAGAAGCCACGAGCTCTGGTTTCAGGAAGGGCTCTAGGTGGTGAGATGCCATGGTACTTAACATCATCACCCCAGCCTTGCCTCCAGCAAGCCAGTCTTAATCATGTGGTTTCAGTCTATGAAAACTACATAAATTAGTAAAACTCCAATTAGTTTTCGGTAAACTCCAATTAGTGACTTTTTATTACAGTAGCCAAACAGCGTTCTTCATATCGATAGATTTTGTACAGCTAACTCAGTACCTGTTCTGTGTGTTATCTTTACTTCTTAGGAATTTTTGCTGTAGCTAAATTGTGAACTTTATAATATACTCAAACTCACAGTTTAGGAACTGGTTTCCATTAATTGAAAACTTTTATGGGTTGTTCCAAAAGAGTGGTTTAGTTTTACAGGAATTTTAAGGGCGGGTATTCAAAAATACTTCCTGTTGCAGGAAGCTTTCATCAGAGTTCATTTATGTTCTTCACACATTTGTGACATTGTCATCTTGCAAAAAGTACCTGTGCATGAAACTGCAGAGCTACGTATTTTAGAAACTGTGCTTAAAACCAAAGACAATTACACAGTGCAGTTCTGTTTCATTCTCTGGCTGATGGGCCTTTATCCAGTTGCCTCTATCCATCCCCTTACTTAAAATAATTGAAAGAGAGGATTTGTATTTGGTACAATAAAAGGCCTTGGGTATGGAGATAGAGGCTTACATTCTGATAAGGGTATATGCATACGTTATCTATACCTGCAGCACAGAAAAACGGGGTCCTTTCCTTCCAGCGCCTCTGTTTGTAAGGACTTTATATTGCACATAGCTCCTCTGCAGCTGGCGATGTGCGTGAATAACTGTGCAAGAAATCGGTCTAAAGGACCAAAGAAAGAAAATTTAAAGCATATATTTTGTTTTTTAATAATACAGTTTAGGAGGGGAAAAAAAAAGTATATATAGAAAATAAATACAGAACAGAAAAATATGCTAGCGATTATTCAAATGAATGGTTTTATCAGATGGACTGGATGAAATACATATTTTTTTCCATCTTTAACTCCTTTAGCAGTGGTGGTAGTAAAGTGACTAGGAAATTCATATGAATACCTCTTTGTCAGGTAAATATCACAGAGTATCACAGGATATTCATGGTTGGAAGGGACCTTTGAGATCATTGACTCCACTGATATAAAAAAAAACAAAAAGCAAAAAACACAAAAAACCCCGAACCCCCCCCAAAACAACAAAAAAAACCAAAACAAACACACAAACAAAAAAAACCATCCCCACACCCACCCACAGACAGACAAAACCCAACAATCTCAGGCACTAGAGCATGCCCTGAAGTGCCACATCTACACATTTCCTAAATCCCTCCAGGGATGGTGACTCCACCACCTCCCTGGGCAGGCTGTTCCAGGGCCTGACCACCCTCTCAGGAAAGTCATTCTTCCCAAGATCTAATCTCAACCTCCCCTGCCCCAACTTCAGACCATTTCCTCTGCTCCTGTCATGATTCCCTTGGGAGAAGAGGCCAACCCCCACCTCCCTCCAACCTCCTTTCAGGTAGGTTGTCTCAAGAGGTCAACGTTGTCTCAGATATTCTCATTTTTAAAGCAATGAGGTCAGTTATATTTTATCAAAAGTGCAGATTTAGTGGACCTCTTTGAACTGTAGCAAAACAGTTGAGAAAATAGATTTTGTTATGAAACACAGTACCTTCAGTTTGACCTATAGGGCTCTTAGAGGGTGTAGCGATCACTAGAGGAGGGACATGCAGTGTAATGGCTCCAGGACAATAAACCAAAAGACTAGAGGTGAAAAATATTCTTTCTCTGTACAGACCTGTTTTTCCTTTTCCTGATGAAATTATGGTTGCCTGCATTTTAATAGCTTCTACGATCGTTGTAAGTGCTGTTACTCATAGACATCTCATAGCTCTCTGACTACCTGCTGTAGTAAAGAATAAAAGTAATAAAAGTGCTTTTAAACTTCATAATTTAAAATAAATTTTGTCAACTGTTTTGCTACAGTTTAAAGAGGTGCACCAAATCTGCATCTTTGATAAAATATGACTGATCTCATTGCATTAAAAATTATAATATCTGAGACAATATTGACCTTTTTATCTGACAAAGAGCTATTCCTATGAAACCGAATTTTGGAAATCGGGATTTCCAAGTATTTTGCCAGAACTGCATCAGTTAACTATCTGCATATAAAGAAAAAGGATTATAAACAAATAAAAGTGTGCCAAGGTTGTGTAAATAGGGCTGTAGAGAAAATGCAGAAGAGTGTTCGTTGTGTTTTGTTGCAAGTTAAATTTTGCCAAATTTAAATGTGGACACTGTAGCAAGGAGAAAAAGGCCAAAAAAAAAATGCAGTTGTTGTGTTTCAGTGCGTCTATCAAATAAATTAGAAGCTGCAATACTTTGGTCATTTTTCACTTCCCTTGAACAGCTGTTTTCACTTTCTTGCAAGGCCACCCTTCATGCAAACACCCTACACAAATAAATCCAACAAGTCATTTGGAGCTCTTCTAACTTAATTCTTTTGAGGCACCGATTATAAGTTGCCATTTTGGAAAAAGCAGCAGAAGTGGCTTGTATGTGCTAAATATAACACAGAGCAACAAGGCGGGAGGGGTGGGGAAGTAATTTTCATTGCGTTTTATTCATTTCACTCGGGTTTCAGTGGTTTATATTCTAAGGGGTAAAAAGTCTCTGATGCAAGGGATTTGTCTTCTATTTGCATAGTCTTACTGCGTGTAATAGAGGGGTGTAATTCCAAGTGAGGTTCCTACACCAGTTGTAGCTGTAGTCAATAACTGTATGGCTGAATCAGTGGTCACTGTGTGTACTGCTCCTGTTTCCATGCACGGTGCCATATGAAGGGCAGCGAGAGCCTTTTCCTCCTGCAGAATCTTTCCCAGCCCACTTTTGGGGTGTCCACCTGAGCAGGGAGCATGAGGAAGGAAGCTTTAAATCCCTGAAGGCGGAGGAAAAACTGGAAGTGGGTGTTTCTCATCTTGGCTGAATGAAATGCTGGATAAAAAGAGTGAAAGTACAACTTTTACTCTACTCTTCTAAATTTCTTTTTAAAAGAAAGACTTGACCTCTTGCAGAATTTCTACATAAGTAACGGGGACACCTCACCACCAGAGAGTCCTGCAACCCAACAACGCCCAACAATGGCACCTAAATCTTGGAGTGATCAAGGTTTATGCAAAGCTCTCCTTTCACCCTTTCCAAGAGGACAGCTAAAGGGTTATAGCGCTGTGGGTACCATTCTTGGGTACCATTCTTAATTACCTAAGTTTCCCTGTACATCATACAACAAAGCACATCCATCTTGGGTCTCGTTACTTCTAGTATGGTTATTTTGTCTTCTAAGGCTTCTAAGTCCATAAACTACTTCTGAGAGTGGGACTTAAATTCTAAATAACAGAGCTTTTATTTTTATATGCCATTTATTCTGTAGGAAACTTATGGGGAGAAAATTATTCTATCTTTTTTTAATAAAGCCGTACCTGGCTGCTTTGATGATTCTATCACCTTCCTAGGACAAAAGTTGGTTGGAATGTGGCAAGGATGCAATACTGTTATAATAGTCCCTGACTGAATGATGACATTGTTGAGGTGAAATTCAATTTTGAAAGAAAGGACTTCTAAAGGATCTGCTTTCTTTTGTCAGGACCTCAATCGAGCTGTGTGCAGAGTACACAGTCATTCGTTGTTTGTGTTGGAGGAAGGGAATTTTTATGAAGAACTAAGCTTCTACTCTATTTGGAAAATACTAACTCATCCATACTTGATCAGAATTCATATATTTGGGCATATGCAAACAGGTGACTGGATACAGTCTGAGAAAATGTTTAACGTTCTGTAGAGCAGAAGTAATTAATGAAAGCTGAAAGATGTTAGAAAAAGTTTTCCATCTTAAGTAACATGAGGCTTTTCCTTCCTTAGTTGGGGGATAATCTTGTTGAACATTTACTTAAAAGCTGTGTGTCTGCATTGCCACAGTAAGCATGAGTGTACAAATTTGTATGACCTAGATGTTAAGTAGCTATGACATAAAATTAGAACATTATTTTGGGGAAGAAATTAGCTTTAGTTATTATTCGTTTATTTTTTGCCTTCTCAGAATGATGAATGCTGACAGAATAATTTGCTTTGCAAAGAACATTTTTGCTCTGCTAAAAGTGCTGGTTAATTTTACACTGTCAGTTTTATTACTGGAGGTTGTCTTCTTGAACTGTCCTGAGATTTACTGACCTTTGAAAAACAAAATGAAAAATCCAAGGATATATTTTGTTTCTAAGTTCAAAGCATTATGAACCCAATGCCTATTTATTTCTTGAAGCTTACTTGACAAAGCCTAGAATTTCATGACTTCTTTGTCATTTCCTTATTAAGTAAAAAAAAAATAATCTGAAAATCAACATTAAAATGTTGTAAAAAAACCCAACTGCTGCTGTACTCTGCTTCATCTGCTGAGAGGAATAAAATACAGAGGCAAAGAAAATGAACACCAAATTAATAAAACCAGCAGGATTCTCAAGATGCATACAGGTCTGTATAAATGATCTAGAAGTTGTCTAATCATTATGGTCCTTAAGACACTGCATATTCAAAAAAAAACAACCCCCAGACCAACAAACTAAGAAATAGATTGGGCTTTCAGAGATGAGGATACTCAGGATTTTGTGTCGGCCGGGGGTCATACAAGTCTGAATTCCATCTCCTGAGCAGAGTTCAGAAGTATAAGCAATGTAATAACTCAAAAATCCATGAATGCATCACTGTAAATCCAGAGTGGCTCTTCTGAAAAATGAGATGGAGATCAAAGTGAGCACAGTTGTATTTCCAGGTAGAAAATTAGATATTCTAAGAAAATTGCTTCTGGATGGGCTGAAGCAAGCTTTGGTCCCCTGAGATACTTCTGGTTGGGCCACCCAGCAAATCGTCACCTTATTCTTCTCAGTGGTAGGCTTGAAAATCTCTCCAATCTGAGAGTAGCAGTAACAATTTTCAGACCTTATGCAATCCATAAGTAATTCATGTAAAGCAGAGGCATATTTTGCATGGATGGAGTTAGAAGGACAGTGGGCTGAAGCTCGTAGGTCTTGCTGTCCTTACTCTAGAAGGTTAGCTAGAGGTCAAGAGAAGGGGGAATCTGAAATGTGTGCAGTTATCTTTTATTCTGCATATACTGGGCCTGCAGTAGAAGCCATAAACTTTAAAGAAACATTTCAGCATGTTCCAAGCAGGAAAGGACTTCCCTCAGGACTGTGGTGCAACCTGCTCTTTCGATGTGATTTCTGAATAGACCAAGTTAGCAGGAGTAGGGTATCTCAGACAAAGCAGAAAGTGTAATAGATTGCTTAAATATTAGTACAATCCAGCTGTAACAGCTTGATTTATTTATTTTAATTGATATAGTGCTTCCAGGATTTTAGATTAGCAGTTTAGATTTAAATGTGCCCAAAGCAAATCACAGAAGGCAAATTGACTCTTTGGATTAGAGTTGCTCGTCCTTTATAGTCCTTGGATGGGTACAAGTACAGATAAATGCCCAACCAAAAGCCTTGTTTAAATTTTATCAAGCAGCTGTCAAAGTCACAGGGGCTGCCCTTTTACCAGTCCTGGAGAAAAAAAAAAAACCAAACTCATCAGGCGTAATCTTTCAACTAAGAGGCTTATTGAACACAACAGGAATATAAAGATTATTCCACGGGGTGCTGGCCGCTGTCTGAGTTGCCCTTGTGATTTACAGCTGCAATCCCGTGCCCTGCATGAATTGCATGACAAAATCATCTGTCAGTTCTGGAAGCTATAAAGTCATCCCTGGGAGATAACCGAGTCAGCCTCCCATTGATGGTCGTTGCAGGACATGACTATCATTTCTTTCTTTAATAATAAAGTGGTGATGTGATTTAAAATGCCGTGCTTTAGGTATAAGACTAACAATCCTATTAAACTATAATACAGATGATAGATCTTGTAAGATACTTGTAAGTACTAATCTAGTTCCAAGTAATGTATCAGATCCATTTCAAAGCGGATAGATAGGAACTGACAAGGAGCTATCAGCAGTCTGGAAAAGAAATGGGGTGTAATCAGGTTATTCAGTGAGATGTTAAAAAATTTCACAATCGTTCTTACTCAGATATGGAGAACCAGAGAGTTCAGCCATCTTCATCTGTGAAGTGCTCTGATTTTATTTATTTGTGTTTATTTAAGGTTCCAATAATGTACAAATACGAGATACAAACATGCATCATTCTCCAAAAGTTTCCATTGTGTGTAAGAATTTCTTGTAGTGATGTGCTGGTCCTTAATGGCATCAGCCAAGGTACTGAGTGCCTCCCAGGAACACATTAAAAGAAGCTGGTTCTTTTAGATACAAGTTCTTCACATCAAAGTCTACTTAAGGATGAACTACATTTAAAGTAGTTGTATCTGATTGAGAACTTGTGTGTGTTCAGAGAAATTATTAAGTTTTCTTTGTAGTTACAGAGAAGCTGCTGTGGCAGCTTCATGTTGGAGCTCACTCCATCATCTCTGGCTGGTCCCTGAGGAGTTTCTGTCTCAGGAACAGGACAGGCTTCACCTTGTGATTTACAGGTGCAGATAGCAGACCATGCAGGAATGTCATGACATAATTGTGTGTTGGTGCTAGAAGCTGCAAAGTTTTAACTCTTTACAGAAGGTTCAGTTCTTCCTGATAGTGGAAGTTTTCAGCCAGCCTCCAAGCGGTAGAAGATCTTTGAGATTTTTTTAGTCCAGTCAGCACCTGGAATATGAAAATCAACAGCTCTGAGTCTTTCTAGACAGAGAAAGAGGGATGTAATGTGTGCAGAGGAATGAGGACTTCGATGTTACATGGGGCAGTAGTTAAGATTTCACGAAGAACTGCTACCTTTATGCAGCTATACCACAATATGGCATCGTACACCAATGTTCAGGCCTGTGCTCTCAGCCTGTTTAGATTAATAGTGATTAGTGAATTAATCACTAATTAGTGGGGGAGCTTAGGAACTATGGACTTTGCAATTAGACCTGCTCAGAGAATACTGATGTCGAAGAACAGGATGTGTTCATATCCGACAGACTTGTCAGATACACCTGTAATATTCTTTAACAAAGCCCAAAGAAGTTCTTATGGAAGTATAAATTTTGTCGACCTTTTCATTTTGAAAAAGACAGGTGTTGCTAGAAGTTCTTGTACAAGGAGTAGTTGGAGATGCGATGAAAATATACTCAGGTCTCTATTCACAAATGGTCTTAATGTTGGCTAATCATTGGGGTGCTTCCTGCACACCTGCACTTGCTGTGAGTGTGCTCAAGAAAGTTATTAGGAATAATAACTCACTAATAATGACTCGCTGCTTTTAAAATGCATTTATAGTAAATGCACCAATTTTCTTTCTTGGGCAAATAACCACAATGTGGACAATGAACAATTTGTATCTGTAATTAATTTTTTAAATGGCAAACCAGAAACTGATAGCTATCTGCTTGATATTTTTCACTGTCAGCTTACTGCTACCATACAACTTTTCCTTCAGCGTAGATTTCTGACAGCAAAAATAGAAGGGTAGTCTTCGTTCCAGTCATCCCCTGGAAATATTGCTGATTCATGCAACACTCTACTGTCTGGGTGCTGATCCTCTTGATCTGCTTGGCCTGGATTTATTCCTGGTCCTGCTGACTTTACTAAAAAGCTATTTCATGCTGGGGATGAGGCAGAAAATTCAGTCGTGCCCAACCCCACGTTTGAATTCTTCAGATCTTTGTTTCACTACTTCTGTTCTCACCCTGAAGCTTTCTACTCCAAATTACAGGTGGTCCTCTTTCGGCTTATTTCAGCTTTTCAGTATCTTTGATCTAAGCTTTGAGAAGTAGAATATAAGATACAGAAGTCTCTTCTGAATCCCTGACTTGTGTCTACAAGTTGCAGTTTATGGTAGTGTGTCATCATTGTCACAATGAATATGGTATTAAAAAGCTGGGCCAGGACATGCACGTTCTAACAAGTGGACCAGTGGTTGAGGGAAGGGCAAGTGACACCTTCCTGCTATTGATATGTATCAGGGTCCAGTCCTTAAGGAATTAATTTTGGAAGGGTGGTTGGTCAAAAAGCTGATAGAAAAGAGCCAAGAAATGTCAACATCTTGCACATGACTTTTAGACTTCAGTTTTTTAAAAAGCCTCTTATGAATTAACTTTATTAAAAAAAAAAAGAAAAAAAGTCTCTTCAAGGAATCTGTTCATCAAATACTGGGCCCAAAGTTACTTTTTTCCTGTATTTTAAATTGTGGTTTTGCTTTGAATTAAAGACAGCTCTCCCAATCCCCTGAACTTTCACAGATCTTAAATCAGAATTGAACGGACGCTTTTTCTGGTTCCAAAAGTCTCTGATCACAGTCAAAATCATTAATAAGAAAAGCTAGATGTGCTGAATTAATAAAGATCCTAACTTTAACATATGAATATTCCTGTAGAATTGTCTCTTCTTGCATTGGAATGAAAGTAGTGATGTAGGCTAATCTCAGCATCAAAGTTATTTCTCAAACTCTTTTCCCCTGATTGCACCTCAGCTAGATGCAAAAAGACATACTATTCTGTATGAAAATACACAGAGGTAAACTCATTAAGCAGCAGAAACCTAATAGAAAAGTTAGTCATCTTTAAATCTGTACAACAGATACATTTTCAGTTTCCTTGAAAGCCAGGTCTGTAGCTGAAATTGTAGATAACAAACAAAAGGAAAGGAACATTGAAAATATTGCTCAAAAGTATTAAAAAGCAAATTGGGAATTCAGCCTTGGATCTTAGGGAGTGGAATCTTCAATAAAGAATAAGATTTAGAATTCAAAATTAGGATGTGACAGCCTTCAGTAGTTGCCCTGGACTTCAGCCTCCTCCCATTTCAGTCGATGCCACACCAACCTGCTAAATGAGTCAGTCAAAGCAAAAACCTAGAAAAGCAGGTGGTTTGCTCATCAGTCATCGTGGTGTGTTTCTGTAATACACCGAGAATAAAGATCATTTATATGAGAAACCCTCGCTCCCAAAACACGTTAGTATTCTGTATGGACTTATTATGCAGTATTATCAAATCACATTAGATTGCATAAACTTTTCTGCAGTGTAATCAAACGGAGAAAAAAATTACAGATGCAGTGCATCAGATTACTTTCACAAGAGCAGTATTTATATCTTGCAAGCAATGGCATGTGCTGGGAGCAGCACTGTTTCCACCTTGGGAGGCAGCAGAGTTTTTTTCTGAGAAATGCTCAAAACAGATATGTCAAGAATTGTGCAGTTGCAAGACTGGTTTTGCATACACACAAGTCTAGTGTTTGCTGATAATTAAAGTGTTTTGAAAGAGAAGCGGTAAGATTAACATAAACCTCCAGACTATATGATTTTCTAGCATCTAAAAGGAAATTGCTAGAACACATCTTGAGAAGGCAGTGGACCAGCTTTTTTTTGTTCTGGATTTGAATTGGTATATGTGTGCTGCATCAGGTTCAGACAACACGAAGAACCTGAAGGAGAACTTGCTGCAAGAAGGGAAAAGAGATACGAGGGAGCGATAAAAGTAAGATGAGGAAAGCAGGTGATGAAGTCAAGCAAAGGCAGCAAACTTGAATTTTCAGAGAAAAAATATAAAGATGTTATTGAAATAAAGGAATGAAAGATAGAAGTGGAATAACATGCCTGTCTATGACAGAGAGAGACTAAAAGCCCAGCTGGGAGAATGAGAGCAAAGTCAAAAAACCTGCTATGCTTGCACTGAGGAACAAGGTTTGCTTATAAAGAGGAGAAAAGACAACCAAAGTAATGGAGTGGAGGAGAAATTGGAGAGGAGGAATGCATGGGAGAAGATGCTGTGAGTGTAGGAAAATAAGAAACAGTAGACACTGAAATACTATGAATTCTTTCAATGCCAAATAAAATTCAGTGGGTGCCAAAGGAGCTAGCATGTTGGAGAATCGTGCCTGAAGAGGGGTGACTTTATTATTCTACCTGATTCTCCCTTTTCATTCTCCATGGTTTCTGGTAGTGTTTTCTTGCATTGCTGCCTTGTCAGCCTAGGCCAAGTCAGGACTGGCCAACGACCCTTCTCCTCCCTTTGTCTACAACCTCCAGCAATTTCTCACATCGTTGTCCCATTAGTTTAACCTCAGGACAGGGCTGGCCATCCACACACATGCCATAAAACATCTTTAGATCTGAGCAAGACGTGTCCATTGTTCATAACGGATGATACCTCGTACAATTCCTCTGAATGTGTATTTCTGAAATATATAAAGTGGAATGGTTCAATTAATGCAGAATGTTTCCCAACAGCTGATGCCTTGCAGGATCAGGCCTTACATGACCGAAAAATTGAAGCCATGATGTATTATGAGGTTGTGCATCTTTCTCTTTGTCACGTCACTAAAGACCAGCAAAATCCCAAACTGAATCTTTCTGAAAATTTAAAAATTAGACAGACAGACCTTCACACTATATGTGATATCAATTTTTAATGTTAGAAACAGAGTGAAATTCTTCCTCTGCAGATACATAACTTTTCAACTGAGGACATTATTTTGTCCGTGATCTATACATTCATACTATTAGCAAGTAGTTGTTCACTCAGCTTCAGAAATTTTCTTGGAATATTTTATTTTTCCCCAAAATCCTGTCTCTCATTTAAATTTTAAAAATGCATCCTCTTAGGAGACTATAATTTATGATGTCGACATGGATGAGATGCTCACTTTCTAATTGTCACCAGGCACCCTTCCCTTAACTTATTTGGGTATGACTATTTTGAATAACCACATCTAGCTCATTCTCGAAACATACCAGTTTCATCAAAAACTGGTTTCTGTTGGGCTCAAATTGTAGTCACATCTATAACTCCTATCTTACATGTTTCTAGGCATGGCTAAAGAAAGGCTTATAAAAAAGAATGTAAATCAAATACTGAAAAGTGGCTTAATAATACAGGTTGACCTTCAAATATTTTTCTCTGGTACCAGAAAGCGCGATGAGTGAATCCGCTTGCTGCTTGTTGGTTTTGACTCTGTGAAGGTTGTTGATGTGATTTGAAAAGTATCCATTGCTGCTTGTCACACAGATTGACCGTATTTCCTGGCCTTTGTGCTTAATGTCCCAAAGGTATGCGTTATGTGCTGACTGTTCAGGTGCAATTTATTGGTCTGTTATAGCGTTTTGAAAACTTGATGTGCAGTCTCTGATCAAGCAATGTCATCCTCCCACTTCCAGCACTAAGCAGCTTGATGTTAATTGTCTTTTGCCTTGTTCTTCAAACCAGTATCCAAGTTCAATTTATGACTCTAGTGTGGGAGGCGACTTGCAGAAACGTACTGGGTTTTATGACATTTTTATTTATTTTTTTTTAACAAAAGCAGCACAATTGTTATCTGTACTACTTTCTGCTAGGCACCTATAATAACAGACACAAAAATGCAAATGGAAGCATCTAAGGGATAAAACAAAGCTAGTTTAATAAGAATCGAGGCAAGACAATAAATGTTGCAAGCATCTTCCTCCTTCCTAAATGCTTCTAGTATTAGTGATCACACAAAATCCCCAGGCACACAAGAAACAAAACCCCCCACCTTTGTAAAGCTTTGAGCAATTAACAATGTCATTCAGTTCTTTTATGTACAATTTAGCCCTTGGAGCATCCTCTATTTCTAGGAGCACTTTACTCCCACAAGCAACTCCCTGTTTTCCAATGACTTACACCAACCAGCAGAATAAAGTAGCACAAGAGGAAGATAAGTGGGGACTTAGCTGCTCTTCTGCAGGGCTCACTTTTAACACTTACTTGCAATACTAAATATTTTGAGCTGAACTTGCAAATCCTATTTGGATGTGGTTGCATGTATTTAAATTCTGGAGCCTTTGAGCCAGTAGGAGAACATTCTGCCTGTGCTTTGAGGCATCTGAAGCCCTGTGGTGGTGTTGGAGCAGCAATCCACTAAACCTCATCTGAATGTATGCTCCTGAGGCAGATGCAGGGCATCCTCACGCTTTTTACTGACTTCACATTTACTTTCAAAATACTGTATCTAATCACATGCATAGGAGGGAATAAATAACTTAGCTTTAAAAACATCCTTCACAGCAAAGTTCTGCATTTTCCCCTGCAGGGTTTAAGGAAGGCAGTGATTCATACTCCAAAATATATCAGGGCGCACGTGAAGATGTTCAGTCATTGAGGCAATACTGGGGAGTCCACTACGTTTCTGATAGTGGTCTAGGATGTGTTAAACTCATGACAGTAATGAGTTGCAAGTACCAACTGCTAGAATATGCTGGGATGAAGACCAGTTTGCTGCATATATCATCAGTGCTATAGTAATCTGCAAGAATAAGTTTTAGGAAGTACATTTTTATTATTGGAGAAAAGAGGGTTGTACTCAAAACTGGCCCTAGAATAATGTCAGGAGGAGGCAGACTGAGGAATTGGTGATTCTTATTATGTGTTTTGTGTGGGTGTAAGGACAAAGGCAAAATTGTTGCAGAAGGGAGGAAATGCTTATAAACTGCAAGAGAAGCCCATAGTCCGGTTCTTGTGCAAGAAATTAACTACATTTCGAGTGATTATTTAAACTAGCAGGTGAAGAAGAGGTGACATTCTTAGGATCGTACACAGAGACTGAATCATGACACCAGGAATATCAGAATGATTCCTGAGAAAGCCTGGCACTAACAAGAAAACAAATAAGGTCACAGGGCCACGTTCCAGAGAATGTGAGAGCTGTTTGATACAGAGGATAGTCAGAATCCTGGCCAGTAATAATAGTCACCAAAGCAATACTTTATACTCCTATGATTTTTTTTTCTTCTGAAAAATGTCAAAGAATGTCATCTTTAAAAAGGTTTTTAATTTTCAAACAGTTATGGCTAACTCAATGTCCAGAGAATTATTTTTTTTAAATGTAACACCAAAATGTAAAAGCCTCAAAATAAATCTCTGCCTTAGAAGAAATGTCATTCCACAAGTTATTGTTAAATTAACGACACGTTGTTGTCACAGAAAGGTGCCGTTTTTCAGGATTATCCAAAAATGAAACCAGGCAAGCTGTCACAGTGTGTTTCATTATTGCTAATTTAAGTAAAAGCTTGCACTGGCTTAAATTATTTCCTTTACTACAGTATCTCATCAGCAACAGGACAGATTTACAGTTGTTGGTTTCCCTTCTCCAGAGCATTTGCATTCTTTCCTTAAGTTCTAGAAGACAGTTGGAAGATATCCAGGCTGTAGTTTAAATCACATTTCCAGTCATTTTATTTGAACTCGTCGTTTTTCAACTCAAGTCCCTCAATGTTATACCAAATGCCTGCAGAGCAATATTTAGTTGGAATGGGTGTAGGATTTAGTCTGCTACAACAAAAATATGCAACTGCTTGGTTAAAGCAAGGGAAGATTTCCACTGATGGGAGTCGAAGGAGAACGTATTGCAACCATCTTGTCTGACCTCTTCTGCAATCACGACCACTTTTTTCCCTGTGCTTTTTGAAACATGGATATAAGAACTGAACGTAATGATCTAGCAGTAGCAGAGCAGATCTTTGTCTGTTTTATGAAGGGGCAAAACCTGTGTCTTAACTGGTCCTCCAGTAAAGCAGAAATATAGAAAATACTCCCTCACACCCCAGCAGCAATTGGAGCTTGGATTTACTGGCTGTCACCCTCCCACGTAGAGGGATGGGAAAGTCTTCTGAGGTCAACCCAACCCTTGTTCTGCTGCTCAGCAGTTGCCTGGGGTCAAAGTCAGGCTCAGAGCACTTTTAAGGTGAACTCCAGTTTCATGAACTGGTAGGATTGCGATTCTTACACATCTTACATTTCTCTGCAGGTTTGATCCGTTATTTTTTTTGCTACTTCTGCTAAAATACATGTAATTATAAGATGTGAGCCGGGCTGAGGCTCCTCTTATATAAGTTAGCAGTGTAAAATTTAGCTGTCTGATGGTGCAGCTTCATGCCTAATACCATTTTTTTCAGATGACAAATCAAAATTCCAACTTCAGTGTTTCAAATTGCACCATAAGCTTGTGGTGCTTTTTTCTTAGAAGTTGTTTGCTCCATTTCCAGAACTTCACTTCACTTAGATGTTTTTGAGAAAAACCTGTATTGCATTAAACTCTACGTTAGGTTTAAGAGATTTTTAAGGCGTATCTACAGAAAGGCTTGGAAGCTTTATCAGAATCCCTAACCCCAGCACTGTCCCACTTGCCATCATCTCCCTGTGCATCCTTGCATTGTGGGAGGTGGCAAAGTAAGGATTCTCTGCAGTTTAGGAGGAAGCTGCTGGCTAAACACCATTTAGGGTTAATTCTAGCAAAGAAGGTGATATAATAATAATTTTAGGTGTGAGAGCATCTAGAAGCACATAGGTTGAGGGACTTTTTTGCACAACTTAGAGTAAAAGGACAGTTAGACAGTTATTTTCCTCTCATAGCACTCAGAATGGAACCATAATGGCTTAGCATTGTTTAAAGCTCATAAACTGCAACTGTAAATCAGCAAATTAGCTAATGATTGCCTCTGGGTAGAGATACATGATGAAAAACAAATGAGAAAAGGTACTCATGCATTACACTTTGTAGCTACTGGAAAAATTAAAGTTCTATCTTCATAAAAAAACTGTTAAAGGGATGTTATGAAGGGTTGTGCCCTGGTAGCAGAACAATTACTGCTCCAAATGAGCATGCTTTTTTAATAAATGCTACTACAATAAGTCTGCAGTTTAGTGCTAGAAGTTTTAAATGATTCATGATGCTCTAACTGAGTATCTGCAGTGGGAAACCGTGAAGCAGAACAGAATACTTTATGTCCAGCCTCTTCTAGATAGTGCCAACTCCAAGTACTACAGATGCATATAATTAAATAACCAAATAATATCACCCATAGATATCACTGTACCAATTAATAATCTTCAGGGTGGAGACAGTAGTAGTGAAGCATTTTATTGACAAAAGCTGACATATTTCTGGCTTAGGTGATATGTGACAATAGCAGTTTTGAGAATTTGAATTTTAGACTTGAGTATCTGAAGAGGCTTGTGCTTCAAAGCAAGTGTAATCCTAAATGTCTTCAAAGTAGTAGTAACCTAAGGCATTTAGAAATGCTATGACTCATGTTTTTAAATAAATGCTTATTTAAATAAACGTTTTTTAAAAACCTTAAACCACATCAGGAAAGCTATTGGAACAGGTCTGTTGCTATAAAATTAAAAAAAAACAAATCTACAAGGCAGGGAATAGTAATCTCATGTCAGGGGCACTTGAAAGCGGTAATGAGGGACCTTGTCCACTTGGCATTTTGTGTGAAGAATATGCAAGACCTTTTGACCAAAAACTTATATTTGTTCCACTCGCTGGTATTTAGAGGTCAGTATTATTAGTCAAAGCACCCTATTTTTTGCAGAATATAGTCTTTCTACCATTTCTTTTCTGGCAAACTTCTGGCTTACATATGTAGATATTTGGAAAAGCCAAGTTGTCATCAACATTGATTATAAATGATTTTATGCTTTAGTAGTGTGCAAGGACTACAGAAATCCCTTGTAATACACTTAAAGTATAGTTGTGTATAATGAAAGACTCTTCATCCCAGAACATTTACAGTTTTGAAGCCTTCATGCCAAAAAATGAGGAGAGCTAAAATAAGGGAAGGACTTCTTCTGTGGGGAGACTACTACAAGAAGCATACAAGGCATGTTTTTTAGTCCAACCAAGTTTTTATGGAGACCATTTTGTGATCTTATCTATATTACATTTTCTTATTAAAATAGAAATTGCTGGGTTTGGACATTTCTCTACAGCAGACATGCTTTCCAGCCAACACATCTGTAACAAGTCATAGATATATGAAACCAGTTATTTGTAGTGATCTAAGCTTACCAGTAACCATCGCTGATGGCTATATTGACTTTTACTCAACATAATATGATAGAGCATAGAGCAGCGATGGGGAATTCTTTGCCAATGAAATAAACAGCCGGAACCCGAGTCCTGCTCTCACAGTGTTGGAAATGTGGAGTGGTTCCACATGGATTTATCACAGCAAAATTCAGGAAAGAGACTGTGTGGGACGGTTGCATAAAACTGATCTTTTTCAGAGGTGAGACCTGTCATATGCTGCATGTTGGTTTATTTTCCATAACGCCCAGCTAGATGTAGTTCCTTGGATACTGTTTTGAAACAAATAATCAGAACCCTTCTTCAGAACCACTCTCTCTATTGACTATATGTGGATTCTAGATTTCTTATCAGGCATATAAGTAAATTAAATACTCTTGTGCTTTTATTAACTGTCCAAACTAGCCTACTTCTTAGGAAGGAGAACTCTCTTCTATGCTACAGCATTACACAGGACAACCCCAAGTCCTAGGGAATGGTAACAACTACTAAAAGTTGCTGCTTTTTGCAACTTTTAGTAGTTTTAAGCAGACTGTATTGTCTTGGTAGTGTATGAATTGACACACAGAAGTAAATGATGTTATATGCTAGTTCTTACTAGATATTTTTGTTGAGGCTTTTGGTTTTATGTGGGATTTTGGTGGTTTTTTTTTAAATGAAAGCTATCTTCTGTTGGAAAAATGATGCGAAGAAAATGTTAAACTATGTGTTTTCTCCACAAAGAATACATTTTCTACAGGGAACACTTTTGACTGTACATACAAGGTACTTTATAGTTAAAGGAGAAATTGCTGGTATTTTAACATTTTAATAAAATACAATCCCAAAGCTGTCAGCTGAGGTAATGTATAGTGTGATATAGTAGAGTCCTGGGAAATATGCACCAAGATGCTGCCAGTAATGAAACTAAATCACTGCTTTATATTAGGCTGTTTTACAAGATCAAGAGCCTCAATAGTGAACTATGTCAAAAATAAGAAGCCATGTGGAAAGGTACTGGTCAAATATTGTCCACTGCAAATTCAAACAGTAATATTGGCACGGGCAAGAAGGCAAAGTCTTGATATTTGTATATTCTGAAGTACTTTTCTTCCCATATGTAACTATGAACCCCGTTTAGTAACAAAATAGTAGTGTCTTTGAAATGAGATTTCCAGATTTAAAGTTCCAAGGGGGCTGGTAAAAATAAATTTCTGTTTGCAGACTTACTCATCTCCTTCCCCTTGCACTTGCTGAGCTCAAGCACACAGACAGTGGTGAGTAGAGGTTGAATAGCTCTCTTACCTTTGGAAAGAAGGATTTCGTGTCAGCATTAATTTCAGTCAGCTGCACAGCAGATGCTAATACGATGACTCCTTATCGCTGAATCTGATGCAAAGAACAAAAGGTAAATCATGAGTTAGGCTTAGATCCAATGTTGTACACAATGGCACCTAAAAAAACTATAATGAGCCTGAAATATGGGTACCTAGTCTTGTTGCTGAAGATATAAAACCCCTATGAAGTCTAAGAAGAGTAGACATCTCTGAAGATCAATAAAGAGTCCCTGTGTGTATGGAGAAGCTCGCCACTGACCTGACTGGGCTGAAAGAAGACATTCTAGGACATTCAATCTCAAAAGTGATACAAACCAAAGTATCAATATGATTTTTTACAGATTTACTACAAGGGTGAATTAATTCACATTGCATCCTTGTTAATATATATATATATATATATATGGGTGACATTTTACTGAAGAAAAAATAAAGAAAAAATGTCATATTCTGCAGTAACTTGCTCTACCAAAGCAAGAACACAAAATAAACTTGCTACAATGAGCATGTCTGTGTTAGTGCTTCAGTAACCCCAGGCAGAGAGTATAGAGGCAAGGCAAAGGCAGACCTGAGAAAACCACTCAGGCACTTCACATCTCTGATGTAGATGTACCCGAGCTGCACACGAGATCTGTTTCCTATCCCTGCCCAAAACAGGGATCACGACGGAGGAGGTCTACTTTAGGTCCTCTACTTTAACAGACCCAGCACAGAGCTGAAATCCCGCTCTGCCCCAGTGAGGAGACTGGAGCAGGGTACCCAGTTTTATGCTCTGTAAAGATGACATCTAAGGGGCATCTTCTGCTGCCTCTTGATTCCTGAGGAGCCCTTGGGGACGCCCTGGGTGCTGATGGAGTAGAGCAAAGAACATCGCTGAGAGCAGCTCATAGAGTCATTGCAAACTGTCAGAAGTCTGAACGGGATGATTCTGCAGTAAAATTTTATCATCCCTGAAGGAAATAAGCTCTTTTTTCCTCTTGGTTATCATTTTGGACTAGATGATCTTTAAGGTCCCTTCCAACCTAGATAATTCTATGATTTTAACACTGTGTTGGTTATTTGTAGTTAGGTAGCTGTTATGGGATAGGGGAAGAAAAAGTGGTAGATAAGGCTTGGTTATAACTCAAGCTGCTGACTAACATTTTACGAATATAATAACAGAAGATGAATTTCCATTGCAGTCTCAACAATTACTATGTATTAATGTAAAGATGCTATTGAACATCCAACCTATCCTACATGAAATCTCTTTCAAAAATCTCCTTCCTTCATTAAAGTGGTCTTTCTTATTGTGGTCTCAGTATTTCCTGGCACCTTTATTACTGATATATATATATATATGATGTCTGTCTGCAGTATTTTCATATTTTGCACCTCATTTCTATGTTTGGCAAAGCCTTGTTAGCACTAGACGACTACGTGCTGAACAGTATATTTTAAAAGGAATAACTGTTAAATCTGAAACTATTTGTGGGTTTCCGTCTTCAATTAATTACTCATATATAAGAATCTTTTTAAACAGAAGATGCAGTTTAGCATTTGTTCCTTTTCCTTGTAATGATTGTGATCTTTACAGCGCAACAGACGGTTCAGCATTAGCTTCGCTATGAGGAGATGACTATAAACTAAAGTTATTTTGGAGTTGCACATTTTTAATAATGAAACAAACTAAAAAAGGACAGACTGTAATCTTTAATTACTGTTCGAAGATGAATACAATTATCATAAATCCAAGTTGGAGTCCCAATTGCCACAACAATATAATATACAATAAATATGGCTTATTATATAGTATACAAGAACTGTTATGGCTCTGCACTATTTTATATAAATGTACCTATGTAGAGCTTGATTTCAACGACAAGAATTTGCCGAACATATATTAATACTTAAATATTCAGAAAAGTCTTCGACTTCATTAGCAATTCTCCTTTGTTTTATACTACAGCCAAAAAAGCCAGAGTGAAATCAAAGTCATGTATCATCTTAATAGAGGTAGGAAAAGAAGCACCCATAGATTTTATGAATAGAAAAAAAATGCAAAGGTGGGTGTCTATGTGCACGGTACCCAGGCTCCACAGTCTATTCCTTAAGGAAGGGCAAAGCCTGGGATGTACACAGCTGTATTCCATCAAGGGGATTTCTAGGATACAGGGCAATTTCAGACGAAAAGGGCTGGTGTCCTACCTGCTTTTTGTATCAATAGCTGCCTCGTCCAAGAATCCTGAATGGTTAATGTCAGAAGGGTGTATGGCAGTGGTTCGTTTAATTTGTATTTAGGTAGTATCTTACACCTAGTGACCGTGTGCTGTGCAAACGAGCAGCCCTTTGATTGCTGTGAAACGTTATTAACGAGAGGGATTCGTGAACAGAAGGGTGGAAGGGAAAGAGTGGAACATACAGGATATGGAAAAGAATGTGCCAGAATTCATGAATGACTCAACATTATCAAAGCTATTTCATAAAGATATTTTAGAGGCTGCAGCAACTGCCAGTCCTAGAATTTAATCAGAAACCAAAGCTTTGAAAAGACTCCAGAGAGAAAAATGGAGGTAATATCAAAGTGTCACTCAGGCCAGCAGGCAATGCTAATAAATTGCCATGGCTTTGTCAAATGCTCATCACTCATTCTAGTGTCAGGTAATGACCATACAAATCGTAATTGTATAGATCGGCCAAGATGTTTAATCCAAGCAATCAGCCTTGCTATTTTATTACACAAATGTCTAGTAAACTCAGAAAACGTTGAAAGGATTGTAATATTTAATAGGGAAAAAAAAAAAAACAAACTTGGAAATAAATGCACTGTAAAATAGGATTAATGGTATAAATTTGTGGATTAGCATAAATCCTATTTATGCCTACTTAATAAGGCATTATAAAGTAAGCAAGGTTTGTGTAATAGGATTTAATCGTATTTCATTTCCTTTTTAAAGCGAATATCCAGTTGACCCTAACATATATATTACAAAAGCCAATTTGTGAAATATTCTGTAGATCCATAAAGTTTCTTGTGATTAAGGGTTGTGAATATACTCGACACAGTTGTGTGCAGGCTCCAAGTTATCCGTATTACAACCTTGTTCCACAATTGCCATGGAGGAAAACGTGTCACTAAAATCCAAGGGAACTGTGTTTTTTCTATGATCTTAATAACCGGCCCCTTCCTTCCCCCCTCCCCTCATTTTTGTTTAATTTCTTTTATTTGGAAAGACTTAGAAATTTACACCCTACAGTTAGTTATACACCCATTAATATGATAAAATTTAGTTTCATAAGTGTGCTGTGTTTGTTTGTGTGTATTTAATCATTTGATATGTTTATGTGTTGCTGGAAATAAATAGTTTTCCAACCAGTAGTTTTCTATTCTGACTATAACTCATGAAATTAGCTTCAACACTGAATTATGATAACAGGCTTGATTTTATGTGGATGGTAGACTTAATTAGCAGCTTTCTTACAAAGATCTTTGTGGTTTTATATTACTGAATAATAAAAATGATCTTGTTTGCATTTGAGTAACACTTTTGTCTCAAGATAAAGGTTAATCATGAGGTTTAGGATGCATCGAGACAAAAATCTTATATTTATTACTGGACAGAGTTTCTCCTCTGGGCTGTAAATTTATTTTTATCCAGTGTCTTTGAGCAGTGTAGATAAACAACAATCTTTGAAAGTTAGCTCATCCATAAAATTACCATGATTTCAAAGTTGACAAGATATTATTATTCGGAAGTAAGTCATCTCGATTTAGCTACTTGCAACGAAGTTAAGGCCTTTCAGACTTTTTCAGACATCTCTCTACTGTTGTTGAGGTCAGTTCATTGGTCAAAATTAATTTCTAAGATTACGGGAACATTTGAGTTTCCATATGAAATATTAAGTATTTTTCACCGTCCTGTAGAAATTGCTATTAGTGTTTATGTCTGTGCCTGTTCTCCCTCGAACTCTGCATGACCATGTTAACCACAACTTTACATTTGTAGTCATATATTCTAAATGCCAGACATCGGGTCTATTTAGTGGCTGGAATTCCTTTCACATGTGGACATTTTCATTATTAGTCCTACTGCCCGTGTGCCGCCTACCTTGATAATCTTCTTTTTTTTTCAATTAGTGATAGACCATTTTGGAAAGTTGGGCTTTCGATGTACTTTTTCTAGTTGCTTATGAAAAAGCATCATTAATCTCGTTCATTGAAGATGACTACAGAGGAGACCTGTGTCTCCTCAGGTGGATAAATGATTTCCCCACCTCAGGGGACCCGAGTCCTGCACTGACTAAGGAAGCCACCAAATAATTTAGTATTTCCATTAAGTTATAGAAAATAGTAATTTATTGTTTCGAAAAAGCAAAGAATTTAGATTCTTAAAAATACACTTAAAATGCAACAACTGCATATTCAGAAAACATTAAAATAACTTAGCAGTAAATAACTCAGTCAAGTGTCATTGTGAAAGGCACTTTTACAGAACATCGTGTCAGCATTGTGAATGGTAGTGATGCTACAACCTCGAGAAATAGGCCTGTCACTAATTTGGTAATTAAATATAATTACCAAATATAACCATAAATTCTAAATGTATTTTATAGCTGTGGTAAAGAAAAGGTGATTCTTTTAAAAAAAATATATATTGGCCTAAGTCTGTGAAAGAAATGAGCTTTTGATAAACTCCGTCAACATCTGCTACACTTGTTTATTTTAAACCCTGGGGGTTGCAGTAGGTAGGGTGAATAATCTAGAAATGTAAAACAAAGTCCTGTGCTCTATCACTGTTGAATAAAAATTAAGAAGGGGTTTTTTTAAGTCATTTGCTCTAGACCTCCCTGTTCAGACAAAATTACATTCTACTTCAATAGCTCAAGTGCTGGATCTGATCAGCTCTTTAAAACACCACTAAGTGGTGGGGCTTCATTTATTTCCCTTGATACATCAACCTATTGCCTGATGGCCCTCGTGGAGAGGAAATATTGCCAGTTCTTCAACTTACACACTTCTGGTTTCATATTAAAGGAGAAAGTAGTTCTTTTTAATGCCATTCTCTTGGGTAGAAAGAAGGTCATGCTCTAATTTATGTGGTAGGTTTGAGCTATCCCAGGTATCCCAGACATGAATCTGACGTTCTAGAAGAATCAAAGTAAATATTAATTATATCATTTGTTCATTCATTGTTTTCTTTTCTACTGACACTTCTTTATACTTCCCCTTCCTTCCTTTTTCTGTCCTATCTCATCTTTGAATTTTGTTTGCTCCCTTTCCTCCTTAGTGTGTTACAGCCATTTTTGTGAAATCTAACCACTTCATAAAAATGTGTTGAAATAGCTTTAGCTGAGATTTATATATATTTCCCTCCCTTTTGTTGTAATTTCAAATGTACCTACAGGTTTTTGTATAAGAGGGAAGGGAGATTTTTTCTGTATACTTCTGTAGTTCTTCAAGTTTCTCAAAGGTCTGCTTCTCTTCTTTAAATAAATAATAAAATAGTGCATAGACAGAGGGTAGAGAGAAGATGAAAATAGGTGTGATAAAACACTTCTGAGAGAAATGAGGTCTGAACTGGTTAAGATGCTAGCTAAAGTTTGTCATCTTTTCTTTAAGTGAATATTACTACAGAAACGTAAAGTGCATAGGTATACGCTTCAGAAAAAAATTTAAACATTATGTCCAATACAGCAAGATGTCTTTCAGGTTATAAATTTGAATTTCTAACACATTTGCATTACCATTTCATCTGGCAGTGTCTGTGCAACTATACATTTAATAACCCTACCCAAGTACTTAAATAAAAATGCTAAATAGCACTGGACCAAGGATAAAGTCCTATGGCTTTTATTGCATCTTTCTATTTTGATAGTGATTGTTGATAATTGTTCTTGGGAGTATGATATTTTCAACATTTCTGAACCCACCTTGTAGATGAATAGATGTTGTTTTATCAGATGTGTTTCCTTAGCAACTCCGCCGAAGGGCAATTCAGATCTTACACAGGCCAAATTATCTATAAAAATGTCTTTTTTTTTTTTTTTCTCAGTTAACAGGACAAGAAATGTAAAACAACAGTGCTCTCAAACTAGGTATCTCAGCCACGTACCAAAAACTAAGTCAAAAGATTCTGGGCCTTTGTCAAAAGTAAAATCAATGAATTTCAATAATCAAGAATGAAAAGTTAAGAAATAAGAATAAGGGAACTGAAATGTCTTTCAGTGGAGCAGAGATCTTGATTAAAGGTACAATGAGTCAGTCTAAAAAATATTATTTTTGTGGTGATGTTTGTCAGTTGAAATGGTGAGTCTGAGGGCATGCAAAATAAGTTGGTTTTTCACTTATTTCTTGGTAATGTACAGGCACTAATTCAAGTTGTGACTATAGAAGAGCAACTAAATAATAATGAACACCTTATAATTACTTTTATTGCCTCAGAATAGATACTGGGCTGAAAGGTGAAAATGAGATACAGATTTATTTGTTCTTAAATTGTTTCAATAAATGTAAGAATGCAGTCCAAATGACAGATTTTAAATTTGTCCTAAATTTAACAAATAATCAAATAAAATCCTCAGAGATGATAAAGTTGCTTCTCAAGAAAATAACACTGGAGCTTAGCCTGCAAGAGAACTTAAAAAGCAAAGATTAACCCAGTATGAATATCAGATACAAAAAGTCTGTGAAATAGTTTTATTTGCATCAGTGGGAATGTTAGCAAAATTATCATAATTAACTTTTTTTAAATTTACTTACAGAGAGTTGAGATGTTTTTAGAGATTGACTTTTTGAATACTGAGAAATCAAGGGATACTCGGAACTCGCTGAAGGTTTCTGAACAAAGTGAGTTCAAAATAAGCTAAACTGTCAGAAAATATATGCGGTCTCTTACTAAAGTAAAAAATTCATAAGAATGGAGTGCAGAAAATATTTACACCTGTATGCTATAATAATTTAGCATGCAGAGAACATGGAAATATCTCAATTATAAAAGCCAGCAAGAGAATAAACATTGTGTCTACAATTAATTAAAAAAATCCACAGTGCGGCGTTGTTCCTGGAGCAGTGATTTTTCTGTGCTTAGAAAAAAATGATTGAAATAACAGAAATTATAAACAGAATAAGAAAATATTCTGATGCCCATAGTTAAAACAGCTATTTATGGAACAGCTATGGCATGTATCTGTGTGTGTGTTCTTCAGCTACAGACTGTGAAAAGCGGAATGAAACCTTGCTTCTTAGGTTCTTTGATCATTTCAGTAAAGTACTAGAAGAAGAAGCTGAAATACTTTATGCCTGCAAAAAGGCTTTTTGCATATACTGCTAGTTTTGCCTGCTATCTTAATTATCTGTATTTGTTCAGTCTTCTCAGAAATAAAATCTTATGCTATTAGGCAAGGTTCTTATCTTTTACTACCAGTCCTTAGTATTAATAATTGCAGTGTTTAAAGCTTCTCTTTCCATTTCTGATGGATTTCTGCTTTTTTTTTTTTTCTCTATGCACCAATGACTAAGAAAGTGTTTTCGGCTTTGAATAGGTGTGTGTGATGTGTGGTCAGAGGGATTTTCTTGTTAGGACTCAGTTGAATTTACTCATATGAGATGCATCTAGCTATAAGACAGAGAAGATTTAATCATGTATCGAAAAGTCTTTACCTTTCTATGCTAGATCTTAAATATATAACCATGTCTTCAAGAGGTTTGGTATGAGTTGACTATATTTACCCATGCAAGCATTGTAGCAGGCACTAAAAAATAATTGTATACCTTGGTCTGTTGAGGTGATAATGGAGTTACCAACTGAGAGTTTCTCAGCTAGTGTACTTAGACCATCTGGCGTCTTCACCCCTTGAGGGAGGACATAAGCAGAGAAACACCTTTGTTCATTCATTTTCAATAACCAAAATTAAGGCTATCTCGAAGCTGCTCTGAATTATGCCAGACCTATTAAAACCAAACAAACATAAGTTTTGATAGCCATATAGTCCAATAATTGCTCAAAACCTACTGAGAATGTGCACCAGATGTGATCGCCACATTGAGTTGCCTGTACCCGGTGCCCGTCCAATGCACTGAAACATGGCAGTGGAAGGGAGGTCTTAGATGATCCACTTTGGCCTTCACTACTGCAGTATGATATATCTGTCAGAAACCTTTGTTACGGTTATTCCTCTTCTACTCATTTTCAAAACTTTAATTATATTTTCATTTGCAATAGATTCCTAAGCTTAACGAGGTTGCATCAGATGGGCTTCTAATTACAGTTCATTAATGCAAGCGGTCTGTTTATTATATTCCTGGTATAGGGTACCATCCCCAGCTTGATAAATTTATCAGAAGTGCTTGTAAGCACTCTTAAAAGAGTTCATTTTCCAGGCTCCCAACCACCCTGAGCACCTCAGAGTCCAAGTACAATAGCACGGTGATGGGCCTTGAGATGGAGCCTCTTGCTATCATGCACTCACATACCATGTAGAGACCCATAGATCTCTCACATTTATCTCAAATCATAGTAGTCACCGCAAGCCTAAACCTGGATTTGTAAGGAATTTTATTTGTAATGGATTCTTCAGTTACTTATGAAATTTATTTTTCTGCTTTTAACTTCAGGGCTTGACATATTTTGTGGAAGTACTGTGTTGTCATGGTGAGATGTTTCTCTAGAACACAATATGCAGGTCATACGGCTTTTTACTTGGAATTTATTACCAGAAATTACCCGTACTCTCTTCAACGAAGTTTTCTAGCTAGTATTCAAGATGAAGTATGCGCACACCAAGAAACACTGTTGTGGATGTAATAACTATATGTTATAGACATCACTTCATGTTTAAATTATTAAGTGTTGTATAAGGATTGTATTTTGACCCCTGTTGTTGTAGACACATTCTTTTTTTTTTTTTTTTTCCCTAAATTCCAGTAATAGATTAATGACTCAAACCACCAATTAAGCCAAATCATAATCCCTTGCAGTCAATGGGAACAGGTAGTCATGATAAGAGTAGCTGTTTTACTTTATTTCCACATCTGCTTTTTTAGGCAGGAATGGACCAAATAATGAAAGTCTACAGGTAATACTAAACATCTAGAGAAATACTGAATGCCATGACTGATTTTGATTCCTGAGACTGAATAAACTCTTTATACATGCTCGTAATATGGAAGAGCAAAGAAAGTCACAGCAAATATATTGTAAGGCTTGCCATAATAAATTCCGATTTCTTCGAAAACATTGCATGTGATCAGTGAACCTGTTAATGTTGTCTAGGAAATTCACGTGGTCTCCAGCCAAACAGACTGTACATCTCCTGCAGAATGATCAGGTTGAATGTAATTTAAAACCAAAGAATGGCTTTAGTTTTATAGGTTGAAGAAGGGATATTACGCTTCTTATAAATCATAAAGAACTCGAACCTAAATTTGAAGGATAAATTTGATACAGTGGTTTTGCTGGATGCAAGCATGTGTAACAAGGGTAACATATACAATTTTAATTGCTTTGGACAGTTGAAGTTGTCAATCTATAATGCTTGCACACCACGTTGTCAGCCTTGGGCACATCAGTACTCTAGTTTCAGAAAATCTGGCTCTTCACCAATGTTTTAACACTTGATTTATTTCCTGCTCAAGTTGTGCAATAGAGACAGAGTTAATTGGTTTTCCAAATGAGTGTTGCAAATATAAAGATCCAGCTTCATTAAGTGGAGGCTGTACTTATTATGCACCACTGAGTTGTAAATCCATGTAAAGGTTAGAGGGTGAGATTTCAGAGCCCTGGGTACAAAACCACAACTTGAATTGGTTTGTTTTGCTTACAAATTATAGTTAATATCTGATAATTGACCCTAGCTGCCTTTTCTTTTTTAAAGAGGAAGTTAAGCTGCCTGAAAGAAAAAAAATAATCAAGCTAAGCATATTAAAAGTAGGGTAATCCATTTTATTTATTTCAGGTGACATTCCCCATTTATCTAAATGTATCACAAACAAATCATCATTTTGCATTCTCACAACCCGCTGTTGGAGGGCAGCAACCTGATGCTCCTAGTCTCAAAATTGCAATTCAAGAAACGAAGGCAGTTGGCGGATATTTTCAACATTTTGAAGATGGTAGAAGGATTCACCTGGGCTTTTCTCAGGAGCAACTAAAGTTTATTCGCTCTTTTGTTCGGATGTGTGTTTTTGTTTTGCTGGGGGTGGTTTTGGTGGGGAAGGATTGCACCGTTCCCTCGCATTACTCTTTGTTATTAAAACATATTCAAACTTTCAGGAAGAAAAAGTGTTGGATTTTTAAGAGTCTTCAGTTTGGATTGAATAAAAGGAGGGCAGGACACTCTGTGGTGTTTATGGGTAACTCCAGGAGGAAAGCCCTGCAGACAGCCTGGCTTTCTTAGAGCCAGGGGTAGGAAGAGATGGTGAGAATGGCTCCTGAGCCAGGGCTGGAGCTGGTCTGCAGGATGGAGGACATAGTGAAGACATGCAGGCACACAAGTGGCATGACCTCGGGGGGCGACGGGGAGATATCTCCTGATAAACCCATGAACAAGGACCTCAGAGGTTCAGCAATGCGGCTGTTGGTGGAGTTCATACAGTGGCTGTGGAAGGAGAGCAAGGGTCTCCTGAGGAGACATACGACTGCAAGGCCATGATAGGAGAAAACAATTCATTAGTGGGAAAGTTAACTTTGGAGGCAGAAGTTTGTTTCTTTGGTAGGCAGTAACAGGAGACAGGAGAGCAGGGAAAATCAGTTTCCATAAGGAGAGCCAGAGACCTGTGGCCACGGAAGGTTGACGCTGACCATTAGGTGAAACTGGGCGAGCTTGGGGGAAGAGAGGAGAGTAGGCAAGAGGTGCAAGTTTCTCACCAGGGCAAAACAATTCTCATATGGACGTTTGGGGTTACCTAGCTGGAAGGTTGTCAAGAGCTGATAAACTCATCAGCAGATGTGGCTACCTGGGAGGGCACTGAGACATCAGTGTGGTAGACACGAAGAACTTGAACAGCAAAATGAAGGAGGTGGAGCTACTGTTGTGTTTCTAAAAGCTAATATTGTAGGGAGAGAAAAAGCCTGGCATAATATTAACGATGATTATACTGCAGTAGAGTATACTTTCTTTTAGGGAGCAAGGAGGGGCAGCAGCTCCATGGGGTACACTGGGCTTAGGGCATCTTCCAGTCCAAGATGTGGGCCTGCAGGACCCATGCTGGGGACGGCAGGGCAGTGGTGTCCTGGGCCATGAGCAGGGTGGGGGAAGCCCCAAGGAGCTGAGCAGGGAGAGTAGGAGCTGGCAGTATCCTCAGGACCAGGACATTTTCAGCAAAAATAGAAAAATAAAGTAAAAATGTTGTATAACATGGTATGTTACTGTGATGACTATAAAAAAATAAAGGAGAGACAGGAAAAAAAAAATCAGTGCAAATGAAAAGTCACCTTAGGGAAATATTTAGGGAAAGCTCTCAGATCTGCTCTAAATCTGCTTCAGATCTGGACAGAGATATCTGAATGTCTTTAGGGAGAAATACCCTGAAAAAATTATGTCAGTCTTCAACCTCACACCTGAAGATCAAAGCTCAAACATTACTAAACAGTATTTGAAACAAATAGGATTTTTTTTTTAAATTAAAATATTTAAATAGTGCAGGTGTGTTAAGATAAGCTCAATGAATTTCTTTAAATTCATTTTCCTGAAACTTCCTTAAACGTATTCCACAAAATATCACTTTTTCGGTGGCATATAATTCACTTACAGGTTATAGATTATTCATAGCCAACAATATTTGGGTTTACTCTTCTACTGTGAGATGTAAGCCTGTTTAAACTATGATGTGCCAAATAAGCTCCATTCTGTTTTGTCAGAGAAATATTTAGAAACTGGCACTTTCTCCAGTCAACACTTGGACTTGACATTGAGTTTGCTGGAGATAATCAAAGAGGTTATTAAAATGCATTGGCTTAAATATCAATAAAACACTGGCTTTGGATCTTATAACTGATCAGGTTTATCCAAAGCAGAGCCAGATTTCAAAGGTCATCTTTATATAGGACTACAATAAATATTTTAGTAAAGTTCTCAAGGTTTGGTAGCCATGAGAAATTTGTCTGTGCTAAATTCTCTTACGTGGAAAAATGTTATAGGGTAACCAAATTGCAGACTATATACTTGCTCAGCAGACTAATTGTGATAGTCTGTCTCATTAACAATAGCTTTTCCTCAATTGCTGCTGCATTTAATGAGAAGCAGCACAACACAAGCCACGTTACTGGCCTGACAATTTGTTCTATTGATTTATCTATGCCTCTTTTACTGTTGCCTACCCAAAATGACTGCAAAACATTTGTCAGATATTTGTGGCTTTGGACTTCTTAGCTCCACAAACATCCAATAAGACTATGTCTTTGCCACATAACTTGGTGTTTAGTCTTACCTGGATTTTTTTATTGTCCCTTTCCCAAAGGCCAGCCACAGTCTTTGCTTCGGTAAGGTAAATTGAAGAGTCAATTGTAAAGTATCTGAACAAAATGCTGATGAAATTAAAAAAGAATGCTAGTAATGTCATAAAGGATGCCTCTTCCATTTTATAAAGCTTAATTCTGCCAGCATTTTAGGTTAATGCGCTATTTGTCGTAATAGTCTAAATAATTCTCTTGCATTGTGTGTAAAGTGTAACAGAAGAGACACCCAGAGAAAGCAATGCTAAATGTTCGTAGATTTTTCTTGGGACATAACAAGGACAAGACTGTACTTCCAAGCATTGAGTCATATGTAAGTGTCTTAAAGGCCTCGTTGCAATAGCTCACATATAATAAATGTTCCTTGAGAAATTACTGGAGTGAAATGAAATATCACAGAAGTATTTCTGCTAGAAGATGCTCATAAAAGCTCTGGACAAGAAAATGGACTCACAATTAAAATTTTAGAAGGACTGAGTGCAAATTGTAATTAGAAAGATGCACAAGAAACTGCATTGTAAATGCATGATGATTCACTGGCTGATGAAATCAATAGATGAATTCCCTGGTGAGCTCTGCCTCTAGAAGCTTCTACTTACATATTGTCCCCTGCCATTTGGGCAAAGAGTATCCAGAGAGCTCAGACAGCCTGCGATTCATTTAGCTGCAACAGCGTCTTCGTACACATTTAAGATACCTTGAAAAAGAAAGAAAGTTAAATTGAGCCAAAGGACATTCTAGGAGGTACAGAACATCCCCTAAGAGGATGTTTATGTCTCAGTGTCACACACTGGAGGGTGCCCGTTTGACATAGAAGTAGTAGGAAGAATTACAGAGGATGTCGAGTGTTTGAGAAAATTTTTGCTATTTCTCTATTAACCAATAGGAGCATAGATGGGAGTGAAAAAAAAAAAAGAAAAAAAAAAGATTTGGAAAACCAGGGATAACCATTTTACTATAGAAACTGGTTACCTTTGCCTAATTGGAAGACTTTCTAAATTTTAGAGCGGGTGTGAATCCTGGATCCTTGGCACTACCCGCTGGACTCACCGGAGAACACGGCTTTCAAAGCAATGAGAAAATCAGTTTTACCACTGTGCTGCTTTACCACTGGGCAGTATCTGAACCATCTCCTGGCAGCATTGGAAAGATATCTGAGGCAGTTCCTGCAGCTCTTACTTTCTCAGAAAATCCCATTTGGCAAGAGAATTTAAGATCAGGGAACTGAGAAGGCATCTGGATGAGTCCTAGCTTACAATTTCCTCTGAAAGTTCAGATGCCTTCCTTGCCTATGGAAATTCACTCAGTGCTTCTTTTTTTCTTTTAAGTGCTCATAACTTAAGAATATGGCAGAAACTAGTTCAGAGACTCTTGCAAAGAAATTGCAGTCATATACAATTCATCAGAAAAAATAACTTCTGGCATCTTGAAAATGAGATCTCTGGAACCATATTATGTGATAGAAGCCCCTCCCCGAATCCATGACATTGTTCTAGCAGGGTGTATTTCATACAGCAGAGCGCAGAGAGATGGGTCGCAGCCACCTGAGGGGCTGGAGATGGATGGATGACAGACATGGAAGGTTGCCCTGATCGTGACTCAAACTCACTCAAGCCAATGCCTTGGGCTTAAATGCTAGAATCAGGAATAGACTGACTGCTGAAGTCTAACTGTTGCCAAAACCATTGTATTTCTAAGTCTTATAAAAAAATAAAGACAGACATTCTAGATTAGACATTGTATTTGAAAGAACATTGTTGAGGGAGGTCAACCTCCCCCTCTGCTCTGCCCTGGGGAGGCCCCATCTGGAGCACTGGATCCAGTTCTGGGCTCCCCATTTCAAAAAGGACAGGGAACTGCTGGAGAAGGTACAGCAGAGGGCTACAAAGATGATCAGGGGCCTGGAGCATCTCTTTTAAGAGGAGAGGCTGAGGGACTTTGGTCTCTTTAGTCTAGAGAAGAGAAGGCTGAGGGGGGATCTGATCAACACCTATAAATACTTAAGGGAGGGTACCAGGAGGACGGGGCTGGTCTTTTCTCAGTGGTGCCCAGGGACAGGACAAGAGGAAATGGGCACAAACTTGAACATAA
>JAOQGH010000023.1:89491890-89504548 GCA_025769975.1 Gallinago jamesoni
AATGACTTTCCTGAGAGGGTGGTCAGGCCCTGGAAGAGCCTGCCCAGGGAGGTGGTGGAGTCACCATCCCTGGAGGGGTTTAAGAACCAAGTAGTCATGGCACTTCAGGGCATGTTTTAGTGCCTGAGGTTGTTGGGTTGGGTTTTTTTTTGTGTGTGGTTGGACTCAATGATCTCAAAAGTCCCTTCCAACCGTGAAGATTCTGTGATTACAGCTGCATGGCAGAAATAGAGTAGCATTCAGTAAGGGAAGGTGTTCTTACTGTTCCTCCTTCCTTCTTGTGTCTTGCTACATTCCAGGAGCACAAGACATCCTCGTTTGCAGCGTGACAGTCAGGCTGCACCAAAGTCTAGGTATATGCCATACATAAGAACAGGATTTTCATTCCATAATTAAGCTGGATTTTGTTACTGTGATCCATATCTGCATCACCTTGATCACCTTTTCAAAAAAAAACCAAAAACTGCAAATTTGATCTGGTGCACGACACAAAGGCTTGCTGATTCAGCTGAGTGTCTTCCTATGAAACCCATATTCTGAAGTCTGTGCAGACTTCCTGCAGCTCTCTGGGTGGATTTTAATGTAATAAAAAGTTCCATCAGACTTTAAGGATTTAATTTAGGTCATCTATCACCTCCTGAGAGCCACTTGTGTTAGAAAAAGCTTTCACTTTAGGGGACTAGTCATAGTGTTTGACAGTCTTCGTCCAAAGATGTACATCGGTTTCTGGACCCAAGGAAAACAAAGGAATTTGTGGAAGCAGGGATCTGTATAAGATTTTGATGAAAATTTAGGCGTTCTGGCTTCTTACTGTGCTGTCTGCTCATCAATATGTCTTTGTCTGTGTCAGGGTTACATCTGAATTTGAATCTTTATATTTGTTTTTAAAAGAAAACAGTATAACAGACATCAGAGAACGCTGAGAATTCTGAATCGAGAGAATCCACCTCACTGGTACAGTGAGATATATTTAGTCGTATGGGATGAAGTTAGCAGAGGTGTCTGACACAAAGATCTATTAGGATGTCAGACAGGCTCCCAAGAGAAATCATGGAATCCCTACTACTGGCAATATTTAGAATTTGATTAGAGAAAGCACTAAAAAATGTGCTGAAATGAGCAATCATATTTGACAGGAGCTCCTAATAGATGATCTGTTCTTTTCCATCCCTAATTTCTCTAATTGCATGCTTGAACTTGAGGGAATAACAATTTAAAGACTACCTCTAAGTATCTCAATAAGTATTAACCACTTTTTACTGTTTTGCTCGTTCTTATATTCACAAATGAGTAGTCCCATCACATTCTACATGTTTGATTTTAATTATACCTGGCCTTTCTGCAGTAATTCTTGCACAAGGTTGTGCTTGTTCACTCTTCTTACATATCTTTTAAAACCAAGAAGAAAATTCTTCATTACCTTTAATCCTTGCATTTTATACATCGTGCTAAACTGTATTTCCTAGTCTGACAATATCTGTTAGAAGATTAAATACTACAATTACAAAGATGCTGTGAGTTGGCACTTCTCTTTTTATTCCTGTACAGTACACAGGACCAAGAAGAATTTCCAGGAACATTTTTGTTCAAATATGATAAGCAGCAGCGATGATTCCTGCATCCACTCTAAGCAGCACTTGTATAATAAGTAAAATCATTGTCATAAGCAGAAAAAAAATTAATTCATCTCTTTTGCGACTGATATCAACTTAAAACTTAGTACTAGATTAATTTTCTTAACTTTAAAAATCTAGTTCTATTTTTTCAAAGTAAGTTTCATTATGTCAACTCTTCAAAATTTAAGTTGGAATGAAAAAAAAAGTTTGATCAATTCAAATTTTTAAATTGATGAGATATACTTTCAGGTTGCATCTTCACAAATTAAAGCAAAGGTATCTGGTGAAATACTACTTAGCTGTGTGGCTTAAAACACCACCAAATAAGAATTACCATTCTTAAATCTTCAAAATACTGCTTAATGATCTTTTGTAGGGTAAGAAAAATAAATGTAAGAGTTTATGTGAAGAAGCACAAATTATGCAAAATGCATTAATTACATAAACAAGACAATTTATTATTCATTGTCCAGATTTATTTTTTTCAGAAATATTTTTGTATAAAATTATATTCTTGGAAATATGTGATAAACTCTCTTTGTAACAATTTAGGACATTTGTAATTTGATTCAACAAGAGATGAAATTTATGAAAAAGGAATGGGGTATCTGGCAAGGATTAGGGTATAAAGAGTCCAACATTGAGAATGCCTGAACTCTCATCTAGACCTGCTTCAGGATTAATAGATAAATAAATCTTTATTTTCCCTGTGTTTTAGGCACTTTAAACAATTTTGTCTCTAATTCCACTGTGAAGTTTTGTTACTGTTGTGTATTACTAATTCATGGAATCCTTAATGGTTAAATGTATTTAAATAGAGGATAAAAATAGATCAAAAACAATGGGATTGCACATAGAATTAACCTATGTATTTTGTTATACTTTCTTGACATTGAAAGTATAAGGCTATTTATGTGGAGCTTTTTTGTTTTAATGGTGCAGTAAAATTGGACAGATCTTCTAATTGTTAATCATGAAGGTTCCTACAAGTCTTTTCCTGGGGGAATTTTGTAAATTCAAAGACTTGGGTAGTTTATAGAATTTGAGGATGTATTTACTAGAGCACATATCTTGGATTTGCCCAAATTGTACTTAATCTGCCTACTTCCAGCATTCATAAAAGATGAGGGTGAACTTTGATTTAAATGCAATTCAAGGTCCTGTAAAGCACCTCTCGACACATTTCTGCTCTTTGCTAGTACCTAAGCATTTACTTGCACGTTTATAAACTCTGACAATCCTGTGGTCCAGTTTTCAAGGGTTGGAAGATAAAAAAAGAGAATTCCTTGTAATTCCCAACTATTCAAGACCTGGAAATTTCATTTGCTGTATTATTACAAAGCTTATTTAAGGTTGAAATGATTTACTTTTAAAGCATGGTGTCTGGCAAGTCAAGCCATTGTGGATTGCTTTAAACCATCAATAAGTTGCTAAAATCAGACAGAAGAGTTGGCAGTCTTTAGCAGATCCTTGTAATGATTTTTGTACCTACAGTACAAAAAACCATATTGTTCCATAGACAGATTTTAGGTCAGCTCCATCTATCGATTATACAGCTGGGGGAGCATCAGGGTGCGCAAGCAACTCACCATCTGCTTTGCTTGAAATTTTGGAAAAAAGTAATATTAGATACGATAAAGAGATTAAAACTAATTAGTGGATGTATTACAGCCCATCTTCCCTCAGCAGCCAAAGGCCGCTTTCTACTCTAGTCATTTCAGCTCATGGGAAAATAAATCTTTCCTTTAAGTGCCATTTTTGTGATATATTGTCACCAGTGCAACTCGCTACTGTAATATATTATCACTCCAGTACTATGTAAAGCAGCCATTGGTAAAAATAACAATTAAAAAATCCTTTCTTCAGGGGACTCAATTATAGGCAAGTGCAAAAATGCAATTTATTGCAGATACACAAAGAAGGCACCTTTCACCTCCACTTGCTGTTTGTTACTAAAATAAGTCATTTTATTGATATTGGAAGAAAGAGATGTTTATGTGAGACATTCCTTTGCAATAGAAATGAAGTAAAGGATTGACACTGAGGTTAGGAAGCTGTTCCATAAGGAGAGGGAATATGAAAAAAAGCACAAGTGAAATAGGAGATGGCTTCAAGGGATGATGGTAGCAAGGTTAAGGGACAGGGCAAGTGCAGCAAGTTAAATTGATGTAAGCAGCAGCTGATTGTACAGAGCTTTGACATGAGTTAAAAGTCAGATGAATGTTCTCGTATAAAAATTGCCGCACCATGTTATGTTGTAGGCTATCGTCTTGCAAATGTGGAAGGAGTAAGAAAAGTCTAATTTCTATTTGATTTTCTTTTACATTTTCATTCTGTTCTGATTTTCTTTTTCAGTATACCAGAATGTATTTTAAGTGTTTTTCATTCTGCCTTTAGTTGAAAAATTACAGAAAAAAAAATAGAGAAAAAAAATCCCAAACAAAACCTCCTGCATTTAGGAGACTACAAGAGTACACAGCAATTTCTTGATATATCTGAGATCCTGTTTTGCTGGGACTCCTTTGGCACTGCACAACTATTTGCTTCTGTGGCTCGTGCTCTATCTTCATCTTGCATACAATTAATTTTAGGACTTCTGGGTAGTAAACTTGTTTAGTTTGACTCGTCCTTATTACCCTAATTGTTCAACATGAGATTTATGTAAACCGCTGAAATATGAGGTCATGAATAACTAATGTTCTTTGCTTTGAATTTGCAAAATCTCCGTGACGTGAGCATGCTGAAATTTCAATTATGTACCCATGACTCTGCGAAAAATGTTCACCTTATAACCATTCAGTTATAAAGGTGTTTCCTGTTCCTGGTACGTGAATAAGAAATCTGAGTTCTTTAAAGGTCGAATGTGGTGAGATGAGATGACTTCATTGCCTCTGGCAAGCACATCTCCTCTGGGTTGTCTCAGCACTGTAGCCTCTGGTTCATATGTTGTATTTATGAAGTCCATAACTTAGACCTCTGAATTTTCAGTTGATTAGTATTTCCATTTTAATTCCAGCATTGTTTTTATTTTTATTACTACTATTTATAATTTTGATGGAGATAGTGCCACTCTACTTGGCTTTGAGTTCATCTTCAAAATGCTTGGTAGATCCCACTGTTGTAGGGAATATATACCATCTTCAACAAACTATAGTATCTAGTTTCTCTTTATTGTGACATTGGAGGTATAGCTGAAGAATCCAAGGCCAGCTGTGGTAGCAGGCATGCATACTTATGGCATAATTTAGTCAGAATTTAAGTTTCTAAGCACAAAATACAATTCTGGGAATCCTTGCTCAGCAACAGACTAACTTCCCAGGTACTTCAGTGAGATTCAGGTGCTCTACATGCAGGTTTTCAACACTCAGTAATCCAAATCTAAAGCAATTACAGGTTTTACCCCCCTTTGTAGTTGGTAGAGAGAAATTGCCATTTGTCTAATTGACGTAAGATTAATAGGTTGAGATGTGTAAACATCTAAATCTACTCAGAGCTGCCCCCGCTTTAGAATGACTTAGGGACTGAGCATGAAACTCATGATTGTGACTGTGATGGAAGGCAAGTCCTTCTTCTCACAGCGCTCCAGAGAAGCTCAACCAGCTCAGCCCTTACAAGTCGTTGTGCAGTGATGGCTCCATCCACCACTTTCTAAAGAAGAACAGGCAGAGAAAGAGGTGACGGTAGCCAAGGTCCGAGTGTAATAGCTGTGCTCTCTTCACTTTAGTTAAAAAAGTCATTTCTCTGTGACACGATTTAATCACCTCAAATGCTCTTTGGGGGAAAAAAATTTAAGATTCGTTCAGCCAAACTGGCAGTATGACTAGGCCAGGGCCTGAGTCATACATCTGGAAGAGAAGGTGTCCCAGATGTATTTCTCTTATTTTCTCTCCAGCGTTTCATATACAGTAAAAGGAATGGGATTTAAGATTTCCCATAGTTGTTTGTGTTTCCTGAATTGTAGGTGTGTGGTAAGTTTCATCCAGGCTTTCTAACCTGAGATCTTCTCTGAACAGAGTAGATGCTATTCGGACATGCCCACCACTGCCCGTTCACAGCATCCTGGTGACGTTCTGGGTCTCAAGATTAGTCTTAGCTGCTCTGATTTTTACAAGCTCAGCTTTCGCCAACTAAAAAATGCCTTCAAATGATGAACCAACTTACTTACATACCTAAAGATTAGTTATCTGGATCCAACACATCTGTCCCAGGCTCCCTTTACAGTCATTGCAAAGAAAACTCTCCTTTCTGCTTGTCTTCAAACAGATGTCAATGGATGTGGGATGAATTGCCCTCTAAAAATGTTTTATTTCTACCCTGTGATTCTAGATCTGCGGGATTTAGTGCTAGATGACTAGCTTTTAGCCTTCTAAGCTGAGGTGATGTGGATGTGGGAGAAAATATGGAGGTGGCCAAGTCCCAACAGAAAAGAGAGCGAGACAGCATTTGTAGGTTTCCAGGAGCAAGGAGAAGAAAATAGTGGGAACTATGCAAAGGCCCCTTTACTGGGAAACAACTGGTTTTACCTAGAGTTAGAATTATACATTGTTTATTACACCCTCACCTTCTTTGAGGTACAGGACTAATTTTTGTGTACTGCTGGGGGCAGCTGCTGAGAAGGGCTACCCTGATCCTCTGGCTCCAGATGGTTTTCTCATTCCCATGTTTGCCTAGTAAAGTGCAGAGCTGCATAACTCACTTTGATGTTGTTTGTGGTTTGGTTTTTTTTTAAAAAAAGCCTAAATATTTTGTAGTTTGCTACTTTAGAAAGATTTGGGCTGTCTTCTATAAAAAAAAAAAAAAAAAATTACGTTTTACTTCCATACAATCTATTTTATCATGTATTTTAGGTGTGTCCCAGAAATACTGTGAGTAGGAAAGTTTTCATTAAAAGTATTGGAGTTATTTTCCTTCGTGGTTTCCCAGAGATGAAATCCACTATTTTTCAGAGCATGCTGTGAAAATCCTGTTTTCTAAGGCTATTCAGAGAAAAGGCGATTTAAACTTGGTGCATTTGAGTGTGGGCTGTTATTGCTTGAAATAAGGTTTTAACATTAAGTAGGAAATTCATATTTAAAGAGATTGGATTGCATTGGATTATGATACCCATGTTACTGATGATACTTAGTGTTTTGTTTGTATTTCTAATATTTATTTCAGCATCTGAAACTCTAACAGGATTTGAGTAAATCTAAATAAATAAGTCTTTCTCAATGACATCTTGGTTGTTAAATTGATAGTCAATTTTTTTTTCTCAGGTAGTAGAATATAAGACTTTTTTCCAATTATGTCCCTTTTTTCTTCTACAACCTTTTTCCCCCAACTCTAATTTTCAGGGGCACAGTAGTACATATTTGCTCCTGAAGTGAGGGTTCCCAATGCTAATTTCATGTGTTAGTCTGAGATGCTTCTAAGAGTTTTTTCTATCTTCACTTTGTGAGCAAAGAGTGGTAAATACTTAAATATACTAATTTTCAAATTAGTCTGTTCTTGAATTTAGCTGTATTTTTAAATTTTCCTTAATTTTTCTTTTTTGTTGTTGTCATTATTATTATTTTTTAACTCTAAACTGTACCAAAATTCCTCAAAATCATCCATAATTGTTTGTTACCATCATTAGCCACACTGCAGCTGCAGTGCGCTGCAGCCCAGAAAACCAACCATATCCTGGGCCACACCAAAAGAAACATCACCAGCAGGTCAAGGGAGGTGATTCTCCCCCTTCTACTCTGCTCTGGTGAGACTCCACCTGGAGTACTCAGTCCAGCTCTGGAACCCTCAGCACAGGAAGGACATGGATCTGATGGAGCAGGTCCAGAGGAGGGCCACAAAAAAATGGTCAGAGGGCTGGAGCACCTCTTCTGTAAGGACAGGCTGAGAGAGTTGGGGTTCTTCATCCTGGAGTTCCAAGGAGACCTTATTGAAGACTTTCAGTACTTAAAGTGGCCTGACAGGAAAGATGGGGAGCCTGTAGCGATGAGACAAGAGGTAATGGTTTTAAACTCAAAAGGGGAAGATTTAGACTAGATAAAATAAAATAAATGTTTTACAATAAGGGTTTCAAAACACTGGAACGGGTTGCCCAAAGAGGTGGTAGACGTGAAACTTTCAAGGCCAGGTTGGATGTGGCTCTGAGCAACTTGATCTAGTGCAAGATGTACCTGCTCCTGGCAGGGGATGTTGAATTAGATGACCTTTAATGGTCCCTTCCAACCCAAACTGTTCTATGATTCTATTTAACTAAAAAATATTGGCTCCCAAAATTCATAGAGAAAAAAAAAAAGGTCTTTCTTTACAGCACTTTTTTCCTACTTTGTTGTCCTGTTGCATGAAAAGAGCATATCAAAAGTCATCTCCTAGATTATGTCTCTATTTATTGTCTTATTCCTGAGTGCTCTTTGGTTCAGGGGCAGCTTGTCCATGGCTCCCTCGGTAGAAGATTCAGGCATTAGATGAGCTGAACCACCTTCTGAAGTTGCTTGTGTCTCTCTAGCTTAGACAGACTGAGCATTTGTCTAAGCCCTCCAGTTCTGAGCCTTAAGTTAGTTGGGACGAACCTGTATTAACATTTTCATTAACTTGTCACAGAAAAGCATGCCTTTAAAAAGAGTGGGATGCTCAATGAAGGAAAAGGTGCTTCCTGTAAATTATTTATAAAAATTGTGGCTCATTATTCCTATCACAAACATGTACAAATATTGTTTCTCGTAGTTTGTTTGGGTTTGTTTTATTTTGAGGTTTTCTAATAGACTGAATATTATGATCTTATCACTGTAAGATTCTTAATGACGTTGTACAGTCAATATATTTGCCTTGCTATTTGTTCATTTCACTTAGAGGTATTTATGGAACCCTTTGTCTAACAAACTGCTGGGAAATGATTGTTTTCATTATCGCTCCTGAGTATTCTGTGCAGATCCCACTGAAGCACTGTGGCTCGGACAATACACCACAGTTTATCAAGGAATGAGCTGAGTTCTTAAATGAGCAACTGATTTCTTTACCTTTGCAATGCACAGGTTGTTCTCCACAATTCATCAGTAGGCTGCATGTTTTACTTAATACTGGGCAAACATAGCATGTATACGTTGATGCAAGTTCCTTTTACAGCTTGATAATACGCTTTGATTTATCACTCTTCTAAGCTGTCGTGTTCTTTTTTTCCCCTTAGGGATACGATGATGGATATGGGGGTGAATACGATGATCCAAGCTATGAGGCATATGATAACAGTTATGCCACCCAAACACAAAGGTAAGGACATGTACTTTTACTTTAGTTTTTCAAAGAATACTTTTGTCTCTTAGCCTTTCATGTAAATTTCCTGCTTAATTTTCCACACTAAATTCTACAAAATCTCACAGTACTTTAAAAAGCTGTCAAAAAGTAGTAATGGCATTCAAAGTTTATAGGCAAAATTCTTCAGGTGAAACAAAAATGCAAATATCTATCCTTTTAAAACTGGTGCAAATTAAGTGTATTTTTTTAAAATAAGCAAGTGGTTACATCATTTTCCTATCTGTTGTCATTTGTTTATGCTTTTTTTTTTTTGCTTTACTGGTGCGAAGTTGTCAAGGATGTCTCATATTTATGGCTTTTACAATGTTTTGGGCAAAACCAGTAGGAAATAAAAAAAATAATTGTGATGGTAAATACCTGCCACTGGTTGGCATCCATCATCAAGGTGAACTATAGAAGGGAAATGCATGCCTGGAGTAAGGCTGAAACTATCTGTTTTCAGCCAGTTATTTTCTCAGCAGTTCTCAGAATTGGTAAAAGCAACCAAGTTTGGAAATTTATTTTCTGTCCTTTACTGTGTGCAATAATAGGGAAAATGACATTCACATCTTTTATGACTTGTGTCATGGAGGCAAGGCAACAAAAAAGATCCCTTTTTCTGTACTCATACACCACACGCACTCATATATTAATTTGACAGTTGGTCCATGTTTATCAAATATGGAATGACATCTTTTTCACAGATTAGCTGAAGAATAAAAGGGTGCTTCAGCCAATTATTCAGAAAATGTTCTTATGGGTTGCTAAGAGTACATACAAGATTGTGGAAAAGCAAATGAAATTTTTACAAGAAAAGACAGATTTTAACTGAGTATGATTCTTACTGGGCAAGAAAGCAATGTATACGTATAGATTTCTGCACTCTAAAGACCAGAGGACCTTAAATTTGCTTTTTGTTTAACCATCTTTAATGTTGAATGCTTTGCTGGTGAAAATGCCTGTCGGAATTAGTTTCAGCTCCAGAACTGCTGTAGTGAGTGGCAGTTGAGCTGATAAAAAAAAAAAAAAAATACTTTGTAAGTATTTTTATAACCGGTGAAGAATATTTAAAAGGATTTATCACACCTAAATGTGAACCCCACCAAGTATACTTTAACTGCACTTTTAAATAATTATATGTTACTGGCTTCACCCATCATGTCATTGTGTAGGTAGATATTCTTGTTGTCAAATGTACTTGAACTTTTTTGAAAAGAATTCATTCCATCTTTTGCTATAATAGTGAATTGTTACAGTAGATACTGCTTCCGGTGTAAAAATAATAGTTATTTGGAAACTCCCTGCTGTGACATTGCTTTATAGCATCTGAATTAACCTCTAATTTCTTTGCAAGTTGATGTCTCAGGCAACTAAATGACAAATATATCAAGTTTATGAGGAGTGTATTATAATCAATCTAGAACTGGCAGTGATAACCTGACTCGAAAACGAAAACTGATAGAGAGTCACATAATTTTGTCAATTACACAGCTATTAAATTTAGTCATCAGAGGTGGGTTTTTTTGTAAACGTGGGCTACCTCCAGGATACCTAATCTATTTAAAATCTGCAACGAAAACATTTTGGTTTATAATATATGGCAAGACATGCAGTTGTGCTTATCCATGTTGAGTGGCACTGAATGACAGAAACAGTCTATTTCAAAGAGAGCACTTTTGGAACAACACACTACTTATTTCAAAGATTTACAGACGAAATGGACCATTAGATGTGCAATTTCGATTCCTGTACCTTCTTGGCCATTTAGCTTCACAGAAACGCCTCCCTACTGAGCCAAAATAATACAATACAAGAAAAAGGTATGACCAAAATGTTTGGCTAGGTGTATATACCAAAAAAGTTCTCTCCCACTCTCAGAGCCTGTTATTACTATATTCCAATTATATGAGCAAGGCTTATCATGCACACACCTAACCAAGAAGAAAAGTCGTACCGCTTCGGAGTGCTTATTCCTCTCATCCAGTGTGTGATCTACAGGGGAAAAAAAAAAAAAAATCAACAAAATATAGTAGACAGTACCTGTGCTCAGAGAGAAAAATATTACTACCCTCTGCAGGGTTTGACTGAAATTCTAAAGCATGAGATGAGAAAAAATTTTAATCAGTGCCTTAAGGCAGAACTCCAAGATTTCTGGTCACGTTGAGTTCAGCATGCTTTAGAGCAGCACACATACTAAGTTGTACCTTGTTCTCCTATAGGCTTCCACCACCACCTCTGTTACCTATATCTTTGTCTTCCAGACCTTATATCTACTTCCCGTGTGCTCACCAGAGGCTTTCTGAGCACATATGGGGACCCTTAATTCCCCAAGTGGTAGGATTTAGACTTTTTATAAATTAGTGTCTGCCAACAGCAGAGAAAATGAGGACGCTGTCAACATGCACCACTGTGCTACAGCATGGGATTATGGTCTAGTAGAAGGACCACCAAAAATCCCCAATCTCAGGGACATCCAGATGCAAATGGAGATAAACCCTGTCCTTCTGTGCACAGTTAACTGAAGGTTTGTAGTAAAGGTCAGGGGCAGCGTTGCAGGTCCAGCAATATTTTTTTGTATAGGTCCTTCTCTAATGAACTCTACCACTACCACCCTTCCCAACAAAGATCTCTGTCCTTCATCACAGCAGCCTGATTTTAGGCTGAAAACAGGGGGTTGGGGTCACTTGCGGAAGAGACCATGACAGGTAGTTGGTATATTGGCAATTGCTTCCAGGGCTGTTGGCTGGCTTGGTCTTCTGTCTTTTTTTCTGTCTGGCTTTTGTTAAAAACATAGTTCAGCTGCAAAATTAGTTGATGAGTGGGTGCTTGCTAAAGAAAGAAGAGTCTGTGGCTCCCATCCTAGGCTGGAAATAGACTTGCAAATATCAGAGAACCTGTAACATACCGACAAGAGGAATAAATAATTCAGTGAAAAAAGACAGATGAAAATAGCACAAAACATCACTGTTACAGATGTCTTCCCACAGTGGCACAGGTCTTCTCGTGACATGTCTTCACCTAAGCTGTGACTGCAAGAGGACCCAGGTAAAGGGCATCTCTGTTGCCTGCCTGGGACCCAGCCTCACAAGTGACCGTAACCCAGTTTTAGGGCCTTGAAGCAATCCTTGCCCAGATATCTACTTAATCTTGCAAAATATTTTATGTACTGCTATAGGCAACAGTCCTCTGGACACACATTCCGTGCTGGTAGGCAGATCGTTTGGGGACAATGACCTCTGGTTGGTCTGTCCAAAGCACATGGCAAAGCCCTCCTGCATCTGCTCAGCCAGCAACTTCGGTTCCCGTTCTCAAATGCATCCTAAAGGTCATGTAATCTCTGAACTTCCTCTCTAAGAAGTTAATGGTGATACAGAATCTAAATCTTAACATAAAGAAAGATGTCATTAATATGTCTAAATAAGTTCTACGTTTTTACATGATCTGGAGACTTATGCCCATTGAGTTAGGTAACTGCCAGAATGAAATTATCTTAGAGGACTGAAGAAGAGAGAAAGAAAAGGTGAGAAGTATGAGAGAATTTCAAGCTGACTGGCATAGCTTTCATATAACTGAATTATATTTCATTCAAAAGATATTATTATCTGTGGTTCATACCTATAGCTGTGCTGTGATGTGCAAAGTCCCCCTGGGCCTCTGTTTCTCAGTGCTAGTCATAGAATCACAGAATGGTTCAGGTTGGAAGGGACCTTAAAGATCATCAAGTTCCAACCCCTCTGCCCTGGGCAGGGACACCTCCCACCAGACCA
>JAOQGH010000023.1:89504660-89523468 GCA_025769975.1 Gallinago jamesoni
AACTTCATGCAATTTGCACGAGCCCACCTCTCCAGCCTGTCCAGGTCCCTCTGGATGGCATCCCTTCCCTCCAGCGTATCAACTGCGCCACCGAGCTTGGTGTTGTCAGCAAACTTACTGAGGGTGCACTCTCTCCCACTGTCCATGTCTCCAACAAAGATGTTGAACAGCACTAGTCCCAGTACGGAACCCTGAGAACAAAAGTAACAAAAATATAATGGGCTCGGCCCATGTCACTTATGTGGCTTAGGGTACAATTGCTTCAGTGCAGAGACATGCTGCACAGTGATTTTGGAGGTACAGCAAAGAACATTTTATCCAGCTGAATCTGCAGGAATTATTCATATCAGCAGTGTATATTTGCCTGAGCTCCAGTCCATCCTGGTTACCCTTGCTTGACCTTGAGATATCAAGTCTTTATATGTATATCTGTTTCCAAAGGTGACTTTTTCACAAATAGGCAAGTAAAATAACACTTTCAGATTAGTAGACTTGTCTTTACAAAGCAGTACAAAGTTCTGCTGGGCATACATAATCTTTGATGGACCCTACCCATTGGACTATTTTTCTCTCCAAGCTCCTTTTGGATTCAACAAAAAATTATGGCCTTATGTTTCAGTAACAGAAAATTAGTATTAACATTAGGACTAGAGTGCTCAGTAGTCTCCATCACCATAGCTTTTCAAACCATATTAGACAAATTTCAGTAAAGAATCATGTAAATAAATTCATGTACTTATAGGTAGGTGAAATCATCTCAGTGACATCCTAAGGTGCCTTGTAGCTCTATTTTCTGTTACATTTTCCCCTTTTTATTGATGCATTTTTTCAGGTGTACTTCAAGATAACAACACAGGATAATTTAATTGGACTGAGGAAGCTGTTTTGTTACAAATAAAAAGAAAGTAGCCCCGTTTTCCAACCCCGTTTTTATTTGTGGGCAGTCTTTATGACTGATAGAAATAATTTTAGGAACAGTTAAAGTAAATTTGATGTTTCAACAGTAAATGTGTTTTTAATAGAGTAAGGTACTGACATTCATATGTTTTCCATGTTGTGTTAAACTTTAGTAAACAATTCTAGTCTATTCCTTTAGGATAATCTCATAAGAAAGATATCAGATCTTAATTTTTCATAGGTAACATTTTCATCTGGATACTGAAATGTACGCAAACTGAAGACTATGATACATCTCATAATATAGTACAGTGCAGCACGGGATCAACTTTCTGGTTTAGAATTCTTTATTTTGCTGAAAAGGGGCAAAATTCATTAGGGGGAAAAAATCTTAGATACAAAAGTATCAAGAGATTAAAGCGTTCTATTAGTTTTATTTGCCACTACAAAAGAAATTAATATGATGGCCAACTCATGTAAAGCATAAACTTTCTTATATTCTCCTTTTAGTTTCCAGTATTGACATAGACTTTGTACAACAGTGCCAGGGCACGTGCAATAATAGTTAGTGCTAATTACAACACAAACCTCTTTTGTCAGTCTTATAACTGACATCCGTAATCAGGAGAAAATTAAATAAGTCTGCCACGATTCTGCAAGACTGAGTTGCTAAAAACCTCCTGTGGATCTAAGGGACAGATTTGAGAGTGATCCTAGCCTTTACTGATGTGATAGCAGTCTTGGAGTCAACCATTTTAGAGGCCAGCTTTGTCCTTCTAAGTGATGTAACAGCATTAATTCATTAACATCACTGTAAAGTCTAGAAATCCATGTAGCTGATCAGCACATTACTGTGCTAGAGCTGTACAACTGAAAAGCTTATGCGTTCTTCAAAGATCTTTGAGTCAAAATTCCTGAAAATCTTCTACCTGTATGACAGAATTTATTCTTACATTCCATTTTGTGCAGAACCTTTTTTGATAAAGTTTTGAAATCTTTGAAAAGTTCTCAAAAATCTAATTAGAACAGTTACTTGAGAGAAACGTTGCCAGTAACAAGTGGCTGTTATACAGCAGATAAGTTCTGATCCCTGGATTCAGTCTTCCAATGACAGTCATCAGACTTCTAGTAAGATCCTACCTCTTGCCAGTGTCCCTAGTGTGTTTGTACCTACCACCACTATAGGTCAACGTTCACTGAAGTGTCCAAACACCTACCCTCCCTCCAGCTGAACCCCCGCTATAACGCCGTGAGAGGATTTCCAAGCAAAAGATGGCAGAAATACTCAGGGTAAAACTAAGGTCTTTGGCTGTTTAATTGAATACCAAAGAACTAGGGAACAAATATTTCTGAACGGTGCTAAGACAAAGACTTAAGACTTGCTGTTGAGAAACTCACAGTTGTATTTTCATGCTCTCTTTCCTAATGTCTTGCTGAAGAGCTTTAGTAAACAGCATTTTTCAAATTCATATGTTCTGATGCATTCAGGAAGAAAACACGGAGAGACATCAATGATCTTCCTGGAATCCAGAATAAGTCTAGAAAATGCTTAAAGCAATAATCAGATTCCTTTCTTTAATCAACCAGTCCCACTGTTTTGGACTACTTGCTCGGTAAAACGTTCCTGCAAACTAGCTGTGGAGAAAACTATTCACAGTTAAATGAAACAATTTTGTCTTTAGTTTAGCATAGATGGTTAGACAGGCCTGTGAGTAATCGTTAATTTATTGCAGACAGGAGATTGTCACATGGTTAAATCTTTTGGTGATATCATCAGAGGTTTACTCACTTCCCTTTTGCTATTCAAATATTACTATATAGTAAAATATAAAGGCACATAAATATAACCAAGCTGCTATAGGTAGAGTGGTTACACTGGTTCTTTGTAAAATGGGATATTCGGTATTATTTTCTCTGCCGTGCACTTTCTCACCTTTCAAGCAGTATGCATTGTATTTATACTTTGCCATATTTCATTTTGGCTTTGTGCTTATATCCACCTGTTCATAAATAAAGATTTTCCTGTATTTTATTTTCAACCTGTTGAAATCAATCAAGGCAGGAAGCCTAGAATATGATATTTTATGTATCTTCACAGCAATCCACTTACGGCATTCATCATCAGAAACTGTTTTCAAATGCCACTTCTCATTTATTTGATTCAATGAGCAAAATGGAATCAAATTTCTTTACTCAGAAATAGAGAAAAGTTTTTTCCTCTAAAACTGGGTAGGATTTCTAAAATTCTGCATCATTCCCTTTGCAAATAATGTGTCTGCAGACATTTTGTGTTATATTCTGAAATAACCAGTCGTAATTCTGTGTCTGAGAGAAGAGTACAGCAGAATGCAGAATATTCGGATAGAAATCCCCCAGTGTCTGAGGTTGTGGCAAATAAATGGCAAGTTGGTTTCTGTTTCAGATATGGCAAAAAGTTTGGAACCCAAAGTCGTCTTGCGGTTGTGATGGCTCTCCACTCCTGGGCTTGTATAACTGTTGTGGGTGCAGCAATTAACTTAGCTCGTAGGAGGGAAGTAGTGAAATATTTATTGACATTAAACAGTGATTTAACAAAATTGGTAGTGAATGTGGCCGTGTTTTATGAGATCCGATGACAGGGTACACTCTGTTATTTACTGCACAGAGGACAGGGTCAGACAAGCCGTCAGGGAGACCCTCCCGTTGAGTCACCAGGTTCAGAAAGGACCCCCTTGCTCTCTGAACTCCTTCTCAGAGAGAAGTCTAGCTACAGCTGGATCCAGTGCTAGTTTAATTAATAGTTTATGTCTTAAGGATTCTATATGCGCCATCAAACCTTATTATGCTATTAGTCACCTGCCGAGGATCTGTTGCTCAGAGGAATCTCGCAACCTCGAGGAGTAACCTTAAGGAGGTGTCCCTGCTCCACGGGAGATCCTGGCGTGGAGCTCAAAGGGCTCTTGGGCTGTTCACTGTTTATAGAGTAAGACAATTGACTTATAGTCATACTCACATGGGAACAAAATACCTCAGTCCCCACTCCAGACAGCATTTGGCTGCGTTGCCAGCCATCCCCCAAAGTCCATCACAGCTCCCACAGATGGTTATGGCTTGAGAAGGAGCCCGTGGGGGGGAACAGGAAGAGCACACCACCACGATAACTCTACTGGCTTCATTATTTATTTTATTAATTCGTATTTGCTGTAGCATGGAATCAAACGTAGGAAAATGCTGGAGACAGATGAGAGCTAGTTTAACTTTGGGCATGTTGTAAGCTACTAAATAAATCCAGGGAGTATCCTAACCAAGACATTCTTCTCTGTTAAAAATATTGGATACAATCAAAGGAGCTTTCAGAAAAAACGAAGACTTTATCCACTAAAGTGGATATCCAATAATATGTTCACCATATTATTCCAGTAGTTCTAAAGATTTATTCAGTAAAGGGCTGTATTTGTGAGTTAAGGCTGAATCCTGCAAGAAGTTCCTTTATTCAAAAGAATTCGCATCTTTCCTATAGAGGTAATGCCCTGTTAAGTAGAGATGTTCCAGTAAGCTTCAGATTCCTTTATTATTCCTTTATTCACATATTTCCCTTATGATATGTTATAAAACATTATTTTATAACAATTACATACATTGTGGTTCCTGTGAATGCAAATGTTGCTCACCTGTCTTCCGAGCGTGCTGCTTTGTGTAAATAGCTTTTCTTTCACGGCCAACCCTGCATGATGTCCTGCTTGCTGCCTCCCTCGTGTAGGAGGGAGAAGGGATACAGACAGGGTCTCACATAAATGGACCGCAGTAGCATTAGATGGGCTCCTGTTAACGCGGGGGTTGAGCGTTGGGTCGTGTCAATTATCGACGTTGACCATCGTCAACTCCAAGGATGACACCACAGAGATGAGGCTGAGAAAGAGGAGGATAAGGGGTGATGGGAGGCCAAGATCTCAAAGGATCCATTTGAGAAAGTGAAGATATGTCTAAAATATTGAATCCCACCTCTAGACATCCTTGTGAATTATCCTGGGCGTTAGCTTCACTCAAGAGTCTGTTGTCTGAACCCAACCCAGACTGGGATATATCTATAAGGAGTGCTAAAATTTCATTTATCCATATCTATATAAGTCTAAACGTATATATATACACACGTATGTATATATGTCTGGCTATCTATATGCATAGCTATGTCTGAAGCACAGTTGCTGATTGCAAGCTGGCAAAGGCCGGGAATCCCTCTTCAAAGAGTTCCTATCCGAAACCACAATATTGGCTCACTCATACATCGTTGAGCGTCACAACACAAAGTGGGAAGCCTCTCGTGTTATTTTTACTTCTTCAAAGGCCAGCATGAAACTTTTTCATCTGTTTGATCGTGAATGTGAACTGTGGAACTTCACTGGCATCAGCTGAATCTCTAGTTTGGACCAATTCAAGTATTTCACAAAAGAAGCCTGATTGTAACCTAATGGTGGAGTTAGAACTCCGAGGTTGAGCAGAAGCCTCTTTTCTAAATTCACTAGCTCTTTCCCAGGCATTTCCTAATAAAAGACTCTTATAATATTCTAGAATATACTCTCCCAGTTACAAAGTAAAACCATTAAGAGAGAAAAAATAAGATATAATAATGTCTTCATAGGAAAGAAAGGCATTTGGTTTCTTAGGATCTTTTAGGACAGATTACAGAACACACTTCACCTAGATGGAACCGCACCTTGGCAGTGTTTAAAGCAGATTAACCTCTTCTTGTACCTTTCAGCTTTAGCCATTAGTGTGCCCATTGTACAGCTGCAACCACATTTTGTTCTCCACAATTTGAAAATAAACACTCAGATGCATCTCTCAGCAAGTAAAAACAAAGAACAGAAAGGAAGAACAAAATAAAAAAATAAAAAGAGGCAACAAGAAGGACTCAAGTTCTTCAGTTCTTGCAATGTTCTGCTACCTTATATTGCAGAAGAGCATCCAGGGAACCAGATGTAATGTTGCTAACCATGGTCAGCAGCCTCCTGCAGGTGCAGGAGGAGATTGGTCAAAGGCTAATGCAGTCTGCTCGTTAATATTGTGACTTCCTTTACCTAACGCCATTGATCTCTGAGTGGTGACCATCACCCTTCCCCAAGGTGGCTTATTGACTCGAAAGTCAAGGTTTTGTGGCTTCAATCTTAGCTCTTTTGTTTGTGGTTCTTTGCTTAAACCACCTTAGAGCACCGTTTTCCCCAGCCTTTTGGATAACAAGCTGCGTGGTTTCCCACGGGTATTGACACGGTCAGACTGGAGTTTGGTTTTCCTTAGCTAATGTCAATTTGAAAAAGTTGCAGTTAATGAGAGGTTAAAAACCTCTGTTGGCTTTAAAGGTTGCTGTTTAGATACAGAGCCTCTTGGTGGGGCCCCTTATATCATAGGAGCACCAGATAATTCAGGTTGGAAGGCAGCTCAGGGGGCCATTATCTCTCAAATAAGGAACTTTTTTTTTTTTTTTTTTTGGAACTGATCTGGCTTTATCTGCATGAAAACAAGACGTCACAATTTATGAGAATTTTAATCCCAAATCTTTAAGGGTAGCAGGTTCAAAAGCACTAACCTAAACCAAGGGTTATATTAAAAATAAGCATAAATCTGTTATGATTCTGAAGATTAACAATATATGCACTATTCATTTTCTTGTCCGCAGAATGAGGACAGAATCGTGCATCTTTGTTGAAAAAATTTCATCTAGAGAGGCAAAAATTACATCAGGGGTTCTCAGATTGGAAGCCTTTGAGATATAAAAATAATTAAACTGCTGGTAAGATTCATAGTCCCACGTGCACCGATTCTTCCACAAGTGGTACAAGTAGCAGGTTACTAAAGTCTTAAGTCACAGCACATCAAGACCTGGGTGTTGCAGAAGTGCAGTGCAATGCTTTGAAAATTTAGGAGTAAAAGCTGAAAAGCTGTTAATGAGCTAATCTTCTCTGCCTTATAAAATGTATTGCATCCTGCTTTCAGGTGGGTGCATGTACTTAACTAAATTACACTTCATGTTGCTTGAAAGTAATGAATGCTAATGACAGATAATGGTGTCTTGTTTCCAATTAGCCCTGCCAAGGGAGCCTGAGGTTTCTAGAGCTCATGATCACCAAATTTTCCAGGAACGGTCTGAGAACTTTAAAATTATATAAACAAGTTTTATTTATGCAGAATGCATTGGCTGATTGTTGCCTTCCACACTTGGGCACAATGCAAAAGAACTGCGTCTCTCTGTAGTTCAACAATCTAAAAAAAGATCTAACGTATGTAGAGTCATGTTTTATCACGCATTTTTTATAAACATCGTTCATTGTTCACGTTAATAAAAAAATAGGAATATGTTTACAAGTAAATGCACGTTATAGATTGTATTGAATATTCAGAAAGGTTTAAAATAGAGCAGGCTAATGGATAAGCAGTCTGACTCACAAAATGGGAGTTTAAATCAGGTATTTCACATTCAGAAATAAATTTCCTTCACTTAGGTATTGTTCAAAACGCTATCTAATATGAATTAAGAAGGAATTTGGCATTGGGAAAGACATTTAAACGTATTAAATTCATTTTCATTCATGTCACTCGTATGTCCATTTTCTGAAACTGCTTTAGCTAATGAATTTCATCTGTCTGAGATACAGACGTCAGCGTACTATCCACTCACATGAATGACTTCTGGCTAAATTACTAAATTAATGCACAACAATTATATCTGCATTTTCAGTTACAAAAAAAAACCCCAAACCCACAGATATTTGTAGCTGAAAACAGACTGTGCGAGTTGTGCTTAGCCAGGCAGGGGATGACGTGTCCCAAATCAAAACAAGTTGATTGTCACTTATCCGATACATGCAATCAGTGCTTTCAAGTGAGATACAGCACATGAATTATTCTCAGAAATAGTTCCAAAAATAGCTATGAATAGCTATTAAGCTTGAGAAATTAAAAATCTGATTACAGGCAGCTTGTGAACAAAGAAGTCAAAATTAGTTTAAGAAAATAATTGTTACTGATTGCTTGTTTATCCGTATGGCATTTGTGAAATATTTTTTATGTACACTCCACTGTCAACTAGGCTTCTCTTTCAAGTATAAACTAATATTTTTAAAATTATAATCTAACGTGGCAAATTGCCTGAGCAATAATGTTATAAATAGTGTAATATCAAGCTGATTGCCTGCTTCTGTTCATTTTGCAAGAGTCCATCTCATACAGTGGCCAAGGAAAAAAAAGGAAAAGTGACAATAACAAAAAATTAACAACAAGAAAAGTCTAACATCTGTTTGATTCACTGCAAATGGAAGAAATATAGTATAGTAGAACTTGTGGAGTTTGTAAGATTTTTGGGCGGACACTGATTCTTGTTTTGTCTACTGGTACCTGGTAACACCAGTAGTCTTATCTTGAACTTGGTACCAGGTACCAAATAGATGGTGCAAACTGTAAATAATAGTACCAGTCAAGAAAAAGTGTGAAAAATTCCGTTTCATTGTGTCTTAGAGGTCAGATTTTCTGGCTGTCCACTCCAGGTAATAGCCAGACATTGCTGATTATCAGAGTGCAACTATCATCTGAAATCTTTTGATAATATGTTAATATGACCATATATAATTTTTGTTAATGAGAGAAAGCAGTGAAAAACTCAGTTTGAGACTCTTAGTCTGATTTTCCACTCCTTGAACCTCACTTCTTCCAATATGCACTGAATTGATTACTGTATAAAACTTTTCATTAGCATAAGGAGGAGGCTGTGGAGAATCAGGTTTGTCTCTACAAGCAGTGAAAACATATTTTCTTCTTCAGGACCAAAGCTGAAAACCTGTCAGTGTTTTCAGGAAAGATAAATTGTTTACAGGTTCCACATAATATAGTGCAGCCAGATTTGGGGAAAACAAACTACGGTGAGTTTGATACTGCATAAACGTTTGGCATTACAGATAAATGAGATTAACACTTCTTTTGGCAGTTTAACTAAGTGGACGGTCTTCCTTCGGACCTTATTTTTGCAAATAGAATTTCTGTCAGTGTTTGTCACATCTTCTAGGTTTACATATTTAGAACCAATTTTCTTTTATGCTCAGTCGATCAGAAACGTGGTGTGCTGTATAATAGCTGTTATTGTCACTGATACGTTTTTTCCTTCATATTTTTTAAACTCTCACTACTCCTGAAACCAATTGGACTGTGTTGTCATGTGAAAGTGTCAAAATACGTTTCATTTTCTATGCTTTGTTTTCATTTTGAGTCGGTTACCTGTGACAATAGTGACGTGGCTATCTACATCTGTTACAGCGTGCCTGAATATTATGACTACGGTCACGGAACAAGCGAAGAGGCTTATGACAGCTACGGTAAGGTCTATTCTGTCTTCAGCAAAAGTGTGAAATCAAAAAAAAAAAAAATGTGAAATCAAAAGGAAAATTTATTTCCCCGTATTTTTCTTTCCTTTGCTGCTTTAATAACGATGGAACAAAATGGCTTTCGGTAACTTTAGGGTGAGGTTTGACTTAGTGAAGTAGGACCAGAAAATCGGACAGGTCAATGTTGATCAAAATTACAAAGCCAATTAATCAGTGTCACAGAACAGCTTTAAGAGCAATGGAGCAAGAAATTGTTGCTCCAAAGTGTCTCTTCTTTGATATTAGTGATGTGTTTCAATAACTAATTAGGATCTACTCCATCTTTTCTAAAAATGCGAGCTGCTGGAAACGGCGCTGCAAGTAAAAGTTACAGTAAGGGGTTATATAAAGTTTGCTCCTTGAAAGCAGCAATAATTTTATTCATGCAGCTGTGAAGCAAATGTCACTTTAATGCAAAGTTGGTTTCCTTTGTGTTTGTACAGAAATCACGAGACGTTACTGAGACGTTGTCAAAATGATTGCGTTGAATAATCAGGAATAACTCAATTTTTTGCATAATCACTGCTCACAATACATTTGGATAATACGATGTGCAGTCAAGCAGTTTTTCAGTGCTAAACAAGCAATAATGATAATAATAACTTATCTGTATGAATGTGAGTGGTTCGGTTACCCTTTGGCTTTATTTCCTTTTTGTATGTACTTTTTTTAATACCTGCAGTGAAAGATCTTTCCTCCCCTCTACAGATCCCCTCTCCGTCTCTCCTTTTTCTATGGAAAAAGATCTGGGAGTCCTGGTGGACAACAGGATGACCATGAGCCAGCGATGTGCCCTTGTGGCCAAGAAGGCCAATGGCATCCTGGGGTGCATCAGGAAGAGTGTGACCAGCAGGTCATGGGATGTCATCCTGCCCCTCTGCTCTGCCCTGGGGAGGCCCCATCTGGAGCACTGGGTCCGGTTCTGGGCTCCCTGGTTGAAGAAGGACAGGGAACTGCTGGAGAGGGGACAGCAGAGGGCTACAAAGACGATGAGGGGCCTGGAGCATCTCCCTTATGAGGAGAGGCTGAGGGACTTGGGTATTTTTAGTCTGGAGAAGAGAAGGCTGAGGGGGGATCTGATCAATGCTTACAAATACTTGAGGGTGTCAAGTGGATGGGGCTGGTCTTTTTTCAGTGGGGCCCAGGGACGGGAAAAGAGGAAATGGGCATAAACTTGAATATAAGAAGTTCCCTCTAAACATGAGGAGGAACTTCTTTCCTGTGAGAGTGGCAGAGCCCTGGAACAGGCTGCCCAGAGAGGACTTTTCTTTCTATCTGGGCTTCTGAGAAGTAGCAGGTATTTTTCGTCTCATGGGTTCTTCTATGGTCCCTGTAAAAGAGCTTGTGGAGATCTCTGACTGGGGGCACTGTTTCTGCAGAAGTTCTTAAAATTTATGCCTTTATAGATTGTTCATGATAGGGTTGCAAAAATCACAGCGGTGTTTCAGAGCAGAGCCTACCTGAACACCATGGCATTCTCAGAAGTTTGTCTCTCTTTTGATTAGATGGAAGTTCTAAACAAGAAATGGCTTGAGTCACTTATCTGAGGCTGGGCAAAATGAATTCTTACATTCTGTTCTCTGCTGTAGAATGCACCACTTGGGTTAATTGCCTTGACTTCTTGTTCAGTTTCTGATGTGAAGGTTCCTGAGAATTCATTCCCTTCCAAATCCAACCAAGCAACCTCCCAAGACAAGGACAAACGCAGCCGAGAGGGATATATGTAAAATCCCACAGTTTATCAGGACTTAGGGATGTTCCATGAAAGGAAGTTCATACCACAGTTCATACCCTGTGGTGCAGTTAGATACTCAAACTCTATTGTGATTTGATACGCTTGCCATCCCAGTCTCTCAGAAGGATCAAAGTAGAGACACTTCAAAGCATTCCCTACAGCAGTTCTGGGCAGCTGGAAATACTTTACTAAGGAATCATGAGATTTCTACAAATTTTTGATAGGGTCAGGATTGTGCAGCTACTGCTAGAGAGTTTTGAAGATCACTGTTCTGGGCTAAAGAACATAAATGTGGGGCATATGCCTGAAAATCTTTTGGGTGTAGCCCTTATAGGCTTCCTCATGTGAGTGATAAAGAAATATCTTCAGCAGGCACTTTAAAGCTAAAAGGCCAATCACTGAAAGTACTGTGCAATTTTCAAAAATGTAAAGCATTCTCACCTCCAATCACACTCAATAGACATTTTATGACATTTATGTCACTGAAGGTCTTGATATCTGCAAGAATCTAATGATATCTACATGAATTTAAATCTAGGAGTCTAAACTAGAGTGACAGTGTCATTTTAACTTGATCATGATGCTTATCTTTTAAAACAGAAGGCATGAAACTCTTCCTTTTATAGCAATGGCTATATATAACTTTATATCCATTGCTCTCATTATGTTTTAATAATTTTGTGGTTTCCCTTCTAGCACTATTGTCATCTGAGGAGGTATTTTTACTAGATAGGTGAAAACATGAATGTAATAATTTTTGTCTTATAAATCAATTAGCATAAAATGTACAACTCAAATTTGGTAACTAAAGACCTTTTTTGCCCAAGTCCAAAAAGCACCTTCACTGGACAAGACCACTGTAAAGTAAGAGGCTTTTATAAAGCATTCACATTCTCATTTTTATCTCCTTTTCCCTGTTTTTTTAGAGGAATCAGCACTCTCACTACAAGTGTTGTGCTGCGTTAGGTCACTTGAGACTTGCTAGCAAGGCACATGTAATACTTTATAAGCCATATTAATTATATCTGACCTGCCTCACAGTTGTTTCATTTTAATCCCTTTTCTCCCTTGCACTGGTGGGAGCTCACAGGGTTTTATTTATTTATTTATTTTATTTATTTATTTGTTATAATTTTTTATTCTATTTATCCGATACGGGTTCTGTCTCAGTTCTTCCATGGGCTGAGGACTTGGCTCTAGCAGACCAGCTCTGGGGTGGACTCCACTCTCAGTCCTGTTGCTATACATCAAAAGCTTCAAAGGCTGTTTACTGCGTGTGCTGCCCTTGCAGAGAGGAGACAGCTTTATTTAAGTGTGCTCTACCTTCACCAAAAAATCTAAATTGTGCACATTTTCTCTAATTACCACATTTTGCGGTGCATATTCTACTCCAGTTTAGCGTTAAGTACTGGCTTGTAAACAACATGTATTTGGGTTTAGGATAATTCCATCTTTAATTAAAATTGGAGAGCGTAACTGTTTAGTGTAATGCCTTTTATTATAAGGCACCCTTTAAGTTGTAAAATGCTGCCACAAAGATTTAAGTGACTATTTCACAAATAATGCCTTGCCAATCACTCAATATGAGAGTTTTGCAGTTGTGATGGCAATTACTTTACTCACTAATGCTCTCACAGGCAGCATTTTAGAAACAAATTCTTTGTAGGGTTTTATAGGACTAATAATTAAAAATTTACAGGAACGTTCCACTACTTTTTTATAATCTTGTTTATTTTTTAATTTTATGTTTGACCTGAATAATGTATTGCCAAGGTTGGTTTGTTGTTACGGGGTTTTTTTCAGAATAACAATGATAGTTTCAGCTGAACAAGTAAAACTAAAAATAAATATATAGTGATGAAATCTGGGGAGGAAAGAGTGTATAGAGTGTTCAAACTTCAGGAATTCTGATAAATAGGTTGATTGCAGAGATATTGCCTTAGGAGACATAAATTCTCATACTTCATCACGAGACATAAGCATGCTCATTTCATGGAGAAACTCAAGTTACTACCATCCTGATGGGAAATAAACCCTGTTAATTAATTATTAATCTATGGCAGTGACAAAAACAGACAAAGACATGCTGCAATGCACACAGATAAATATTGGTAAATTCTGAAAAAGGAATTCTTAGCAATTGCTCTGCAGGTGAAGTTTGTTCAGCTGTCAAGTCCAAGTTCCTTCCTTATTTTTAACAATAGCTTTGTATTGTAGGTCATCGGTTCTAATATTCATTATGCTCAGGGTGCTAAGGGTTTCTCACCCTTTTTTTTTAATAGCCTAGCCCCATTTAAGTTTTCAAATGTAGGAAATTAAGTGCTTAAATAAGGTAGTGACTGATACACTCAGTCTTCCTGTACAGCACTCTATTTTTTCTTCCAACAGGAGTCATTGAAGACTTCTACTGTATATGGACAGAAGATATAACAAATAAATTGTCCTCTAATCTTCTGTTTCAGTCATTCCTATACTTACTAGGGTATCAGAGATCCAGTTCCTACTCTGTGGGACAGAATGAACTGTCAAAGGCATTTCCTCAATTTTCTGCAAAATTTTTTCCATTCTTTTGCTGGAGGAATCACCTTAGCTGTCTCCCCAAAAGTATTCATTCCCTCAGAAGAGATTTATGATTTTCATAAGAGCATGATTTTGAAAGTCTGCAGAAAAGGGAGCACATTTTGAATGCGGCTATGATGGCTACTGTGGGGATGATACTAAAGTTATTGCTGTTTTGTGAAATCGGTGCTTAAATTAGGCTATAATTCTATAGAAGGTTTCATATTTAAACCTGTCACATTCTTTTAACTGACTGTTTATCCTAAAACGTTTGTACTTCAGTTGTTATGCTGCAACACTGAAAAGAAATCCACGTGCAGCATGAGAACAGAGTGCTTTTAATTTATAGCCATTTGCTGTGCTTCCTCTCTTACTCCTGAATTATAAATCTGTTTCTGTGACAGAATAAGTAAATCATACAAAGCTTTCCTACGTAATATATCAAATGGTAATTTCAATGCCTTTCACTATGGGAACAGTACATTTGGAGAATCTAAGAAAAAAAGTCCTGTAATACTGATGTGCATGCAGTGCTGACCATCCATATAGTCCCAGGCACAGTGTATCGCTGCACATTTCATGTTTTATTACCAGAAAGTAACAGAAAATTATTTTTTTACTGAAAATATGACAAAAATAAAGCTCTCTCCACGCTGTCACATTCACACTCGCCTCACAGCAACACTGGTCATCACAGAATCACATGAGCTTGAAAGGGACCTCTGAAGATCATCTAGTCCATCTGCCAGAGCAGCTCCACCCAGAGCAGGTTGCACAGGAACGTGTCCAGGTGGGGTTTGAATGTCTCCAGAGAAGGAGACTCCACCACCTCCCTGGGCAGCCTCTTCCAGGGCTCTGCCACTCTCACAGCAAAGAAGCTCCTCATCACGTTTAGGTGGAACTTCTTATCTTCAAGTTTGTGCCTGTTTCCTCTTGTCCTGTCCCTGGGCACCACTGAAAAAAGACCAGCCCCATCCACTTGACACCCTCCCTTTATAAGTATTCATAAGCATTGATCAGATCTTCCGTTAGTCTTCTCTTCTCCAGACCAAAAATACCCAAGTCCCTCAGCCTCTCCTCATAAGGGAGATGCTCCAGGCCCCTCATCGTCTTTGTAGCCCTCTGCTGTCCCCTCTCCAGCAGTTCCCTGTCCTTCTTCAACCAGGGAGCCCAGAACCGGACCCAGTGCTCTAGGTGGGGCCTCCCCAGGGCAGAGCAGAGGGGCAGGATGACATCCCATGACCTGCTGGTCACACTCTTCCTGATGCACCCCAGGATGCCATTGGCCTTCTTGGCCACAAGGGCACATCGCTGGCTCATGATTATCCTATTGTCCACCAGGACTCCTAGGTCTTTCTCCTCAGAGGTGGTAGGTAATAGCCCTTCTCCTCCCTTGTTGCAGTTTCCCAAACTAGTTACCTGGGAACCTTGATACTGCTCCTCTTCTGTCTGAGGCAGACGTTTGCTGCAAAAGTGGCTGAAGCCTTCTGAGATCATTTTCTCCAGTAGTCACCACCGTTCCTCTTGCGGGCATTGCTCAACCCACGAGTGCTCCAGTCCTCCTCATCTGCTCCAGTCCTAGGTCAGCTGGAGGATTTCTGAGATTCTCCACCACCGGTTTAAGCCAGAGCAGCTCACAATACTAAAGTAGATTCGGAATATCTAATTTGTTATCCCACCTGAAGAGAAGGTACCGTCAAGCACAGGGACAGCAGCTTTTTAAAACCCTTACAGCTAAGTCCAGGAAATGGACTACAGAACCATGAGGTTTACCTAGCATTTCTAGTTTTTAAGACATATATATTGCATATGCAGTAGGTTTAGTAAAATAAGCTGTATTTAGCATGCTATAAGCAAGCATAATGGCCTTGAGCCTAAGTTTCAAAAAGACTTTTTGTCTTCCAGCAAGATTCCATGTTTCAAGTAAGAAAAGTACCTTTCATGATTTGAAAGGTAGCCACTTCAGCTATTCTCACAAAATTATAAAATGCATAGTATCAAGTCAGAAAATCCTGTCTACATGGCAGGCTTTGCAGATAAGCAAGAATAGAGCAGAAGAGTGAAAAAATAAGTGGATGCTCCCTTAAAACAAACAAAAAAAAGACCTGTTCTGAATTTTTTGTCTAAAACAACATATACTTCTCCAACTATGACACAAGAACAGTGCAACTGTCTTTTCTGTGTGAATTTATGGGGTAAAATACTGGCTTTGTGGATGTTAGCTGAACTTTAGTCATTAGCTTGTGTAGGGCAAAGTTTCCACCTGCTGCTTAGTACTTTGTCTCCCCCCATCTTTTCACAGAGGCAGAACTTCGGAGGCTTTCTAGAAAGGCAGCACAAATTGAATTACCCAAAGAAAATTGTTCTAATTTTCAGTGTTCTCATTTTAATGTTGAATGTCTGGTTTCTATCGGGTCTTCTGCTCAGCATAGCAATAGCACTTCTCTCTCACTGTTCAGGCAATTAATTACCTCTCAGAACACCCCAGGGAAGCAGGTATTCCTGTCTCATTCTACCAGTGAGGAAGCCATACCACAAAATATTAAATCATTATCCAAGGTCACTGAGCAAACAACGAGTAGAGCTGGCAATCACAACTCCTGAATGCCACTTACTCTCCATCTATCGTGTGGTGCAGTCTCTCCAAATGGATGCACTATAATGACCTTGCAAAGAAGGTAGAGATGCTTTTCCCTCATAGGAAAGAAAATTATTTTATTCTGAATTTAAGCAGCTTCTATATTTCTAATAGGACTGAAAACTAAATGGCAAATCAAATTAAACCATTATCTTAATTGCTGTTACGTACATCTTGACTATCTAAGCAGAATAGCTCTTTTTATCTCTTCCTGGCCACCTGTCCAGTATAATTGACCAAAGATGAATGAAGTTGTGCCCAAAAATTGTGGGCAATATTCAGGTGTTAAATATGTTACCACGAAAAAGAAATGATCAGGTCTTTTTTATTTCAGGGATTAAGTAATGAATATAAATGTAAAATTATTAGTAAATAACATATTCATATGCAAATCACATGTTGTTAATATGTATTTTTTAATTTTAAAGCATCTGTTAATATGATCTGCCTATTAATTACTTGTATAAGCCTTCTTTCCACTTACAAAATAGTTTTATTCAATGCTGGAAAATTCCATGACAAGGTTGCAGAATGCTGACTCAAGAGTTGGACAAAAGTTGGAAAAAGTACTTTTCTTGTACTAGAATGTATTTAAGCATGTGATGATAGCCACTGCTTGGGGTAGAATTTTGGGGTAGATGGACTACTATGAATTTTTCTGTGCTTTCAATACTACATAGGTAAAATAGTAAGACAGAAACAACTTCATATGTATGTCTGAGTGATACCTTTTAGTGATCTCATATGGAAAATAATTTCACAAGTTAACAGTACTGTGACCTTTTTTTCATTCTAGCTCTCCAGTAAGAAAAAAAATCTAACATAAATTCTGTATTTAAACAGTAGATCAGAGCTACTGAGTCTACTAGCAGTAGATCAAACAATAGCCTTTAAAGATAATTTCAGCTAATATATCAATAGTCAATACTGGAAGTATTTATATAACAGCAAACAGAGCAACTTAAAGTCAGTATGAATTTTAAAAAGCAATGGTAAAATACTAATGTGTAATTTCAGTCAATCATAAACCAAGGGTGCTGATTGCCTGTGAAAATGGCAATTAATTTATGTATCCTAAAGGTGAGGTTCAAATATCAGTTCCCAGGGAGCACACAGCAAATGGGAAGAAGGATCCAGTGAAATTAAAAGACCGATGCCCATGACTTCACATTTCTTATCAAAGTACCCACCCAAAAATTTGTGATTACATTTGTTACCACACCCAAAGCAATCCTCATGCCCAATAATCCTCATGCACTAATAATCTGATTTTCTTTTTTTCGAAGTGGGTGCGTCTTGTAATTTATTGGCATTGTGTGGTTCAGAGACTCTTTATAGTGTTGCTTCACATCATCCTGCTTTCTCCACAAAAAATATATAACCCTTTACTGCTGTATGAGCCATAGAGGCCAGTGCTTTTCCAGTTGAAGACTAATCCCAAACCTTTCATCTATGTGTTGGGTACAGAGTCACCTGTTAATGCAGTAGAGTCTATCGTGCAGTACCAATAAGAGCTCTTAGCTTTCAACCATCCTCTCAGATTTTGATGATGGTATGACTAAATAGATATAAATCAGCTGTGTTCTTGTTAAAGTTTGAAATCAAGCAAATAGGTCCACCATGTTACTGGAAAAAAAGAGCATAAGGGACTTGTACTGGAAATTAACTTTCTGCTCTTCTGTATCAGAAGCTGGTAGAGCCAAGGTGGCAATTTACTTTAAGAACACTCTCAGTCAAGGAAAAAGGGCTTTTTCCAATGCATAATATAAAGTCATTTTTTTACTATATGAGTACTACCAGAAAGACCGTAAGTTTCAGCTTTATACGAAGATGTTTCTGTCTGGAGGTGGGGGAAGGGACTCGAAGGGAACAAGGAATTGGGTTGTCTGTGTGTTGTACATTTAGTGAGGATTTTTACTACTTTAGTCGTTTTCATTTATATAAATCAAGTTGCTGCTTTTTTATCTAAATCTTACTTCTCCCCAAGGCCTCTCTGCAAATGCAGTGACACTTCAGCAAAGGGTAATTGAAGCTGCAGCACGTTTACAGCAAAATGCCATTTTTAAGGGGTGTAATGAAACATACTGCAGAGGCAGGATTTTTAAATTCACTATATGGAAACTGATTCCCTGTAGGAATGAGAGACCCGAGGATTTAGAACTATATCATATTGGCTGCCACTTCCTCAGCCCTCCAGGCAATAGCTTTCCACAGTAAACTTTTGTTTTGTGTGACCGTAAAACCCCTGGTATTCAACGAGAGAACATCCTGAGCAGCTCAAAGAAAAAGAAAATAAATGAATGCACCAAAAAAAAAAAAAAAATTTCACAACAGGAAGGTTTTTTGTTCCATAGCAAGAGCAACTGCTACCCAATCCTGTCCAGAGTTGCCTACTCCTAGTAGATGCTGGCCTGAGCCTTACGTTGGCTCTGCAGCTGATATTTCCCCTCCCCACACTTTCCCCTCGCACCCCAAGGCAGCAAGATAATCATAGAATCATAGAATCATCTGGGCTGGAAGGGACCTTCAAAGGCCATCTAGTCCGACCCCCCCGCAGTCACAGGGACACCCCCAACTAGACCAGGTTGCCCA
>JAOQGH010000023.1:89525980-89548469 GCA_025769975.1 Gallinago jamesoni
ATGGGGCAGCCACAGCTTCTCTGGGCAACCTGTTCCAGTGTCTCACCACCCTCACAGCAAAGAATTTCTTCCTGATATCTCATCTAAATCTCCCCTCTTTCAGTTTAAAACTGTTACCCCTCATCCTATCGCTACAGGCCCTGATAAAGAGTCCCTCCCCACCTTTCCTGTAGCCCCCCTTTAAGTAGTAAAAGACAGTGATAACATCTCCCTGGAGCCTTCCCTTCTCCAGGCTGAAAACCCCAACTCTCTCACTCTGTCTTTATAGGAGAGATGCTCCGAATAACTATGTTTTGATAGCAACAGCAAATACAATGTTTCATCATCAGTTTGAATATTTCTTTCCCTTTCCCTCTGGCTTCAGTGCACCTTCCAGTCTTTTAAAGTCCTCTCTTTTCAATCTCTGGTTTTTATGCACCTTAAAAATTGTTCTTTCTTCCTCAGCATCTGAAGGCTTGACCCTTACTTTTATATTTTACAAACATTAATCTTCTATGCATACCTGTAATAAAAACACGCTGATCACCAATGAAATAAAACAATTAGGAAAATATCTGACGTTTGCTACACTGATTTCTGAATACCTTCTATATTTCATTACAAAGATGTGGACACATTATGACATAACTTGGGGGTTATGGGGTGGGTGGGGTGGGCATGTAGAGATTTTGAACTTTTTGGTGAACCCGAGTACGTCAGTCGTATTCTACAACTATTGTATCAGGAGTAACACTGCACTATGATGTGATGTAGGACAGATGACATACTGTGATTTCTGCATTTCCACTTTAATCGACATGTGTATGCTCAGTTGAAGCCAGTGGAAGACAAAACCAGAAATTATGACCCACTAGCTGATTGAGGAGAGAGTTCAAGTTTGGGTTTCAACTGCTGGACCACAACTGTAGGTAGCTTTTTTAGAGGCTCCTTTGGAAGGCTTAACTTCCAGAAATACCTGAACTAGCCTTAAAGTTTTTAACATTCTTCCCAGGCATACTGGGAACACACAAATTTGAAAAAGTGTTCTAAATATAAAGTAAAGTAAAGTAAAAACTGTTTGGCAGAGCTCTTTTGCTTAATGTAGGAGCTTCATTTCTGCACATTGTTTTTCTTCCATTATTTTCTTTCTTCTGGTCTCAAATGGAAGAAAAAAATCAAATGTATTTCTATTACCTTGTCATGATTCAACTCCTCATCTTATTAACATACCAACTGCATTAAATGTTGTTCACATTGGTGCTTTAGCTTAAAAGCTAGAAGCTCAAAACATCAAATAAATTCTGAGCTGGCAGACGAATGCAGTGATTTTTCCAGAGCTGACTGTGCTGCCACCACACCAGGAATTCATTTTCTGCTGAACACCAAGGAGTAAGGTTTTCTTAATCCTCAGATAGGCAGGTTGCCTGTGTAGAGAAGTAGAAGATTAGTTTTCTGCAAATTTTTGTGGGCGGATAAAGAAACGGATCCTAACACCATTCTCATCTTATTTTTGTAAAGCTTTCAGCCAAAAGCCTGGAGAAGTCTGACAGCCAGTAGCAGTAGCAGCACTTTGTTCTTTCAAGTTTAGGTATTTACAAAACATATCTTTTCTCTTCTGTTTTTAGCACAAGAAGAATGGGCCACAACCCGTTCCAGCCTAAAGGCACCACCTCCAAGGTCAGCCAGAGGGGGTTACAGGGAACACCCCTATGGTAGATATTGAAGGTCCTCCTCATCTGTGACCTCATCTCAAAGACAATTAATAGCCTGTGGTCTCCACATAAACAGCAACGAGACAAGTAATAGTCCATTTCTTTTCTATCCTAGGGATTACTGCTCATTATTATCCTATGTACTACTTGTATTTCCTATAACATTGGAGTGACATTGGCATTAGTATTATTTTATAACACGGACTTAAAAAAAAAAAAAAAACAGAGACAAAAAAACCTTCGGCAAACGTTGTCTATAAACCATTCAAAGATGATGTTCTGTTGGTTGTATTCATTGCTGTGTGTAACTTAGAAAGCATGACACTGTTACAGATCTTGAGTCTCTCTACATACTAGCTAAGGCTGAGTTTTTGTTTAGGGTTGCTGAAAGACTGTAATATGATTCTTTTTTTTTTTTTTCCTTTTTTTCTTTTTTTGAACCGGACAATAATCAAGCTGTAGATAAGATGTTTTAACCTGTCTTTTTTAAGATATGTTAGTTTAGATCAAGATGTTCGATATTAAGTTTGTAAATTTAATTTTAAATGCTGTTTTAATGGGGTTGAAAACAAGCAGCTACTGTATGTATGTAGCTAACTGAATTTGTTCAGTGTTTTAACCTGTATTTGTTAAAAAAAATCACATAAAGTTCCATGTGTAAGCTTCTCTAAATAGGAAACCATAATTTTGTCAAATATGTTTGCCATAATTTGTCAATAAAGCTGAAACCTTTTGTAACAAACTAAATTTGGAATTACTTGTTTTCTAGCTTTAAATGCCTGCTTTATTTCTTTTTCAAGAGATGCCTAAAATGTTTTTTATATAAAAATTACAAAAATGAACCCAAGCCTGTTTTAAGATTTTTTGTGTAAGACTTTAAAAGTTGTATTAATAACTTCTGGTTGTTAAATAATTTAAAAGTTAACAAACTAAACTGTTACATGAATCATGGTTAGTATCCACTAATGTATAACATGTTAATGGAAAAAAATGCTTTAGAACAATAAATGGATTTTAAACTATCCTCTAAGCTTGATCTTGCTAAACACAAACTCTGATTGACTTGTTTGTATTAGCATGTCTCTCGTGAGAATGTAATGGAGTTTAAAGAGGTAAGATTACCACTTACCACTGTTAGACTGTCTAAATGCTAGTTCTTCAACCTTTGAGTTTCCCCGCACATTAAATATCCCATTCAACATGTAAGCATTGCATAGATTCACCTATTTGTTTTCACTCGCAAGAGTGCGTTGACTGCATTTTTTGTAGTATACAACAATTTGTCTTGATAAACAAATCATCAGTGTCACTGCCCAGTTGTTGGTACTCAACCTCAAAAACTTTATTTGTAATTTTCAGTGCTAAATATCATCGCCCTTGAAGGCAGTTTAGAGGGCTGATATTTCTTTTGAGACTATCAGACTTGATGGCTGATGATTATTAAGGAAATATGTCGCAGGACTCAAAGGATGACTAAACGTTAAACAGGTAACACTAATAGTAACTCTGTAATTTTGAGTATGCAACAGTAATGTTAAATATTCTCAGTTATTAAGTTACTGATAGTTAAAAAAGTAAACCTACCGAAAGATAACAAATAGGTATATAGGCTATTAAAACAGCTAATTAACATTAACTAGCGACAACAAAATTATTCTACAATATATAACCCTCAAGGTAATAAACAGAACTAAAATTAACAATAATAGTAATGCAACTCTTGCTAACAACAAATATATAACCTAAATTTTGATGAAAAAAAAAAAAAAAAAAAGACGACTTGATGGTAGGGATGCCAAAACTGTTAATTCCTTTCGATACAGTCTTTTTGTTTACGGTGGCTTTTTGTCAATGTGATTGGTTTACTTTTTTGATGAGAATAAAGCACAGGCCCATCGCTGTTCCGTTTGGGAGCACAGTCTCCTGCAGCCGGAGTTGCATGCTACCTCTTCTCAGCTCTCCACGGAGCGTGCCTTCTGTGCGTTGCCGCGCGGATGGAGCGGGCTGCCCGACGCTCACACTGAGTTTCTTCTGTCTCACTGTTTCAGGGGGCGGCAGGCAGCGGGGAGCCAAGAGGGACATCTGCTGAGGAGGGGTCAGGTAAGCTCTGCCACCTCTCAGGGTTTGGGTTTTTTGTTTGTTTTTTTTTTGTTTGGTTTTTTTTTTTCCTATTATTTCCTCTTTTATCTGGGCATTTCCTTTTGCAATTCGTATCCGGCTAGAGTTTTACGACTCAAGAATTCTTTCCTGCAGCGTTTCCCTGCAGAGCAGGATAATGGCAATCAAAATATTTGCTTTTATAATGGTACAATCATAGAATCATAGAATCGTCTAGGTTGGAAGGGACCTTAAAGATCATCTAGTCCCTCGTTTAAATGAAAGAACTTAGAAAGTCTTGTCATCTAGCCTCATAATGGCAAATATGGTAACTGCTCCTGCTGAAAACAAGAGCTAGCGTTGACTAAAAGCATGCCTACATTTTGGAAACAAACTGGTCAGAAGACATAGAAAAATACAGTGCTGCCTTACCTTTGCTCCTCAAAATATTTATCGTTTCTTTGTATGACAAAAGTATCGATAAAGAGACAGGAAGTTTGTTATTTAGTCATTTCCTTGGTAGGTTTTTCTTTTTTATGCTTTAGAAAGGGGGAGACATTAATTGTCTTACCATGCAACAGCGTGGATCAAGGCGTAACTTTCTATCTTTCTCTGCTAAATACATTTAAAGATAAAGGTGTATCTTGGATAACCTCCTGATATAGACTTCAGATTATATATGGGAAATTGCTGGAAAAATGAATTAAAAAAAAAAAATCAGGTCAGACACCCACGAGTGCCAAGCTAGCCACAACACAAAAAGTGCAAATTCTCTTTATTAAACTAGATTGTTAAACTAGATGAGAGTTAAATAGCAAAACTGCTGATGTTGCACACCAAATACACACTCCTAGATTTACTACTTACTACTAGACCTAGACCTACACTTACTACTCTGGCATCTTTGCCCATGATTGTGGTCTGGCTGATTTAATGGTTTCCACCTACTGGTGTATTCAACGGTTACTTACAAGCCACAAGCTCTGTTGTGTAACAAGTTACAAAGGGCTTAATTTTCCTCTCCAGAGGGTTCCTTCAAGACCTTTAAAAATGGGTTTGATTTATGTGCTAGAACCACTCTACAAGCCAAAATGATGTAACACAGCATTAAGATTTGTCTGCACGTTATAGTCACATCAGTGTGAGTGTACAACTATAGCAAAAAGCTTCCATCCACCCACCTTGCATGTAGTTAGGCAAATGTGCTTCAATCAGAATATTTTATGTCTATACAGGTAAGAAAACCACACTCCACTGCTATAAATACAGTTTTGTGCTGGTATAGCTGTGATTATGGATTATTATACATTATAGCTTTTACTATATAGGTATTTCGGGAAATGCTCCCATGCCTTACTTAAATGATTAACTGCACAAAACAGTGAGCAGATCATACCTGATGTGAGATCCAGGGCAAAGTAACTAAAATTAATTTCTCATTCATGCCTCAGATTTTTATGTGAGGGTAAATAGTATGAGCTCCTCAAGGATGGACTCCAATAAATACAGCTTTATAGCAGAGCAGGGCCCTTTGATATCATTGTCTCGAAGTTCACTTCACATCCATTATTTGTGCAGGTTTAAAAAATGCAGAATATATCAGTAAGATGGTATATTGTGAAATATTCTTATATAAGAATTATTTAGAAAAAGTACGTTAGTAAGTCAGTGCAAGCAACTGACTTACAACAACAGGAGTGTTGTTTTGTGCACTGTTTTTCTAGAAGTCCAAAGTTTTGCAAGTGTCAAATAATGCAGTTACAGAATCATAAACAGTGGTGATGGAGAGTCAGAGAATACACTAAACATCAGAGAGAAAATGTCTTTGTTAACATCTGAAAGAAGAATGTGCTCCATTAAGGAAGAGAAGTCCTAGAAAGTTTTCCACATTGTATTGTATTAACTTGCAGAAGCAAGACAAGATTGTATGAGGATTAATTAGGGACATCACTGGATATTGGTGTTCTCCATGCAGCCTACTTAGAGATCCTCTAAGAGATCCTCTGTAAAGTTTGCTGGTACGTTTCCTTTCTTTTATGGAAGAATACTTTCTAAAATGAAAAGATAACTGAGAAACTGAATTTCCTAAGCAGCTACATATATTGACAGAAAAATTGTTTTCCTGGAATACTGTGAAGCAAATACCAAATCTAAACAAAATTATAATCTTCCTATAGAATCTATTTACTAACAATGTTCTAGCAGAGATATTAAAGAAAATAGTATTTTTTTCCATAAGTATTACCTGAATTCTTTTATAATGCTGTAAGACTTCAGCAAATGGCTCAGGAATGCAAGTGTTGCAAGAAGATGAAGCAGTTTGGGAAAAATGTTCGTACAGTCAAAATCATAGACTAGGTTATAAATGTATCCTATGTGACACAGAATCCACTTACCCCTATATCAAAACGTGTATTTTTAGGGTTCAGGAGGGCAGGGTTCATTTGTAGATGCATTTAATCAAGGTAGGAATCAAAAAAAAAAATTTTACTAAGAGATTATAAAGTTTTTACCAAAAAAATCCCAATAACCTGAGTTTACAAAAATGGAAAAGGCTAGCTGTAACTAAAGATATGTCAAAAGAATGAAGGTCATATATGTTGCTATTTCAAGTCACCCTTTCTTGTTAACAGATTAACCAAAGTACAAAAAGAACCCTAAGTAATAATTAAAATCACAGAAAAAATTGAAAAAGATTTGCTAAACAGAAAACCAAGCCAAATATCTTCTGAAGTTTCTTGTCCTCCATTAAAAACTTCGATGCACTCTGTGACCTCCGTTAGTTATTAGAACCCAAGAGTTATCAAAAAAAGTTGAATGTTATCCATTTTAGTGTATTAGTCTATGGGGGAAGAAAAAGCACACAGGTAACTTTCTCAGACCAATTACAGCTTCAAAGATGATCACTGTCTAACACTGTTGCCAGCTAATTACCGTTTCCTAGTCATTATTATTGCTCATTGGGACCTGGAGGAAACCTCTGAAATCATTAAGCCTTTCCTTTTTCTTCAATTGGTTTTATTTCTGGTCCTGAAGGTTAGATGCTAACATTCATTTGAAGAAATTAAGGAAAATTATTCCCACTGAAAGATTTGCTGATCTACCTCGTTATTAGCCAAATTATGACCTTTGCTCATGAATATGCTGATACCTTTTAGTGAAGACATTTTGTATACTGTAGTTATTTTCTGAAACAGCAGAATCTAAAGATGACCTGTAGCTCCCAGTACGAGTACTGGAAAGATTTTATATCCTTTCAAAATCTCTGATTGGCTAATTTATATTATAACCAATTTTAAAATTGTTGAAATAAATCTCTAAATCATGCATATCTGGAAGGAAGTCTTCATTCTCGAACAGAAGCAATCTGTCAATTTAAGCATAAGAAATGCAGGTTTCGAAACTTCTGTTAGAAACATATCACTGTTTTGAAGGTCTGTTTTCCTTTTATAAATCCTAATACAGGGCTGTGTTTAGTACTTATTGAAAGACATAAATGCCCCATTTCCTAAAATAATTGAATTAACTTTGAAATCTAGGTTGCTTTACCAGAGAATAGCAAGATTTATCGAGAAAGCAATTTCAGGTTTTCATATTTCAAACCTGTAAATCAGAAAGAAGGTTTATTGGCGGAAGATCACATCCATGCTGTAATGGTATATGTCATCATTCACGTATAAAAAGGGGGGAAAAAAATGAAAGAAAAGGCTGGGTAGTTAATTTTGTAAATTTTAATTTTGTAATTAAAATTGTAATTGGTAATTTTGTAAATCCTGTGTATGTCCAAAGAAATTTTCAAAATGCTGTAAAGAAATGATGAAAACTTTTAGCAATGTTTCAGTGTACAAGTAGGATAGTGAAAATGCTTGAGTGCCCTGAAAAGAAATAGAGTGAATTCTGAAAACAATGCTTCTTGGTTCTTCGTGTTGCTGCTGTACCCGATTGATTTAATTGACGTATAGTTTCTTTGTTATACAGCGTTATTATAAAATGTGAGAATGCCTACTTCTATCACGTCTGGCACTGTTCTTGCCATGCTGGGTGCATTAGCTGGTGATGGATGGGTTACTCACAGGAAAACAGTGAATACCTTTGCGCTATGCCCTTGCATTCCGGGACCTTCACACCGTGTTAGCACTAACAGGGCAGAGGTGCAAACTGCTGAGCTGCTCAGTTGTGACTTCTTACCATTCTGGGGGTTTTGGTTTGTTGGTTTTTTTTCTTACTTCTGCACGGTAAACAGAACAAGATGTGATTATTTTGTCATGGTTTACTATATTCACTTATGACTCTATATTCATTGCTCAACTAATAACTCTTGAACTCTTAAATTTCTTCTTGAACTTTATAACAATCCTGTACAAACACTGGCAAAGTTCAGTGGAAAGGTCTTGCCTTTGCACCTTCTTTCTTTTCCTTTTTTTTTTCTTTTTTTTTCCCTTCTTCTTTCTAGACAAACATAATTGTACCTACTGTAGCTGAAAAGATAACCAAGGACACTCTCATTCAAATGAAATGCTGCTATTCTCTGGTAATATAGGACTTCAAATTAGTATTCTCAGAGTATTTAAAATCGATCAGGTTATTTTTTTTTAATTCTATGCGGTATTTTGAGCATTACATACCTTTTCAATGTCTGTATTATGATCCATGATGTAAAGGTACAAACAATAGACAGGAATACTCTTGTTGCATTCCAGTTAAGTGCAGTGCCTTTTTGATTGAGAATTCAGTCCTGCAGATCTTGCTTGGTTTTCATGCACTAAAAATCCCTGCTGACATCAAGGAATGAAACGGGAATATGAATTTCAGAATCTGATCGGAGGTAAATTTTATAATTTAATTAAATTCGAAGAGAACGTGTCTGTTACGGACTGGATTGTGTCACCGCAGCTGATGTTCTGCTTAGTAGACAATATGAAATAACTTTGACCCGGGAAGAGTACTTCAGTTACAGTACCAACGCCAAGATTCTAGTTTTTATATCATAGAATCATAGAATCATCTAGGTGGGAAAGGATTGTAAAGATCATCTAGTCCAACCATCAACCTAACTCTCCAAAAAAAATAAATAAGAAATAAAAAATTAAAAAATCACTAAACCATATTCCTAAGGAGCATGTCAACCTGTCTTTTGAACACCTCCAGGGATGGTGCCTCCCTCAGCCTCTCCTCATAAGACTTACTCTCCAGACCCCTCACCAGCTCCGTTGTCCTTCATGAAAACTAATTTTCCTATGTGCAAGAGAAAAATAGTTAGTTGAAGGTACTTTCTTGGGACTGTCACTGACTCCAAATCTCAACTTGGCAAACAAGTTCATCCCTTTATGGTTGTCACCACTTTATTTTCATGGAGTGAGAACTAAGAAATAGCTTTCTGAAGGAGGCACAATACTTTAGATAGTCTTTACCGACAGCCTTACTGAACTTATTTGCAGATCTAGGGCCAAAATGGACTGCCCACTAGACTGTGGAGACCTGTGGGATACATGCTTCAGGGAGTCCAGTGCTCATTCAAAAGAAAGGAAGCCAGCTATCTGTTACTGTAACACCAAGCTCTTATATATATATAAAAATTATAAATTATATTATATATATAAAGCTTGAATAGCACCTCCAGAACTTTAAAAAAATCCTGCTCAAACTGTTTACTGAAGGAAGCAGGTGTTTTAATCTCTGCCTTGTAATGGAGAATTCATAAAACAGTGAAGCCAAATGATTTTGCTAAGGTCACTCAGCAGGTCAAAAAGCTGTCATAAAGTGCAATTAGCAAAGCAGCAGGCAAAGGTAAGAAATTGCATCAGGAAATGAAACACATGATGTATTTGGAGCTGATTTGTTTTTGAGAACACCACTTGAGACCTGCTGCACTTCCATAGCCAAGTGGATGCAGCAGCCAGGAGAATGTGTGTGTGTGCAGTGAGCAGGCATACCTGTGCAAAATTTACATTGAAGGAGCCTGTTATTATCTTCCTTCGTTTGCATTATAGCTGTTTTTTTCTGCATCTGCATCACCTGTTGCCATGGTAAGTTTCTGATGCTGTATGTCTTTGATGAACGAGAAATACGTCTCTAAACAACGATAAGGGCTTGAGAGTCCTCGTAATCCCCAGTGCCCTTCCTGTAGCACTGACCATGGCAAGATTGGACCCTAAAAACCTCCATGCTTACAGTTCTAGAAATAACAGTTCTATATTAGACCATTTTATGAATAATTTTAGACACAGAGTTGGTTTTTTTTTTCCTTCTTTGAAGTCTACTTAGCTAGATTAATGGAAAGAAGACACCTGGCTCTGTAATACGTAGTCAACCAAAAATAAACCTAAGAATATATTTAAGTATCTAGAAGTCAGGTTTGGGTTTCTAATAAAAAAGTCATTTCAATATCAGATTGTTCATCTGGACTTGTTTGGATGACTCATTCTCATTCTCAACTCTCTTGGATAAAATAGAGAACTCCAAATCAAGCCATACAATTTCAATCTGTCATGCTTCCATTTGTCTCATTGTATTGTAAATGTGCCATTGCCAGGGGTGGAGTAATATCTAACATTAAGATCACCAGCGCTTTCTATAAATGCAATTAAGTCCACTTTAAATTAAGTTTTCCATGATGGGTATTTGCTCAACCCAAGGATTTTGCCCACAATGCCAAAAAAGTTCAGAAAAATAAAAGATTTTGGTCATTTACAAAATAATAAAACTTTCTCCTTTAACAGCAGATGTCTACGAAAGTATATTGCAAAATAGGTGTTGCAGTTTAGTGCTGTTTCTCTACTCCAGTGCTGTTTTCTCGTGCCTGAGAGTGTAAGAACCTTTGTCAGACCACGAATCTGTCCTGACAGGTGTCTTTTTTCTATCAGATGCAGAAATGGTGCTTGTTGTACGTGGTGGAGGGGTATAGAAAAAATAGAAGCTCTGTCTGTATTAGGAAATTAAACAACACCAGAAGGATCCTATCTCACACTTGGTCTTCCCAGTGCCCATATTTTTAACTGTTGCCCAAAGTGCAAATAGATAGCTGTGGTTGTGTGCCCAAATAGGTTATTATCTGTATTGATGAAAGAACAACATATTGAATAATGAGGATAAAAGATATGAATGAAGAGAAGATACATAAGATGAGGATACTGAGTAGCTGTTCTTTCAGTGCCCTTTCTTATGCATGAAATCCAGCAGAAAAAAATAATTAACCATTGTAAAGACCACATCAAGTATATACGTGAAAGGAACTGAGCTAAGGCTTCACTAGCCCATAATTTATATTTATCTAAGTTAAGAGCACTTGTCTTTAACCATTTCTTGTGCAAGCCTGTCGTGTATATCTCCATAATACTTTCCATCATAGAAAAATTTCTCCAAGTTTATGGAAGGGTTTACGCAGTTTGCAAATTGAGGGTTACTGCAATTTGTAACAAGAACTTGCTGTTGGTAGGGGAAATTCTCTTGAGGGTCCCAGAAATGGGACTTGTTGATGCTTTCATGAAAATCTGCTTTGGAGAATATCATGAGACATCCAAAAAGTTACATTTTGCCAACTCAGTAAATTTGCTAGAAGCTAGACAAAAATTCCCCTACCCCATTGGTCAGAAATTTTGTTCTTTTATGGGAATTTATCTTAGTGTGATGTTTGGAGAAATACTGAGCACATTCATCATCTACCTTCAAATACCTAGCTTATGCCACTACAGGTATCCAGGGTACCTATACATTCAGTGGGGTGGTCTTTGCTTACAGAAAATAATTCAGAGTATCTACACCAGGTACTCTAAACCACTGTCTGGGTGTACCTTCTCTCCATGGGCTGGTTGAAGAGACTAACTAATGAATTTTTAAAAATAGCTCCCCCTTCAGCCTTCAAATTTTCTCTCGATCTATTGTTTTACTAAGAACTGATTTTAATTAGTCTCTCGTAGACCTGATTATGTTAATATTATCAAGAAATGAAACACAACCCAACCTGTTCTCACAAGTTCCCATTCTCATCCGTACCAGCACTCAGAAGTAATTTGCTCAGGATGAATATAATTATTCCGCTGTATCATCTGCATAAAGAATGTGGGTGTTCATAAAATTCACTGCCACAACCTTCCTTTTTTATTACAAGATAAAATCATACTCTTACTACCGTGCGTGGACCATGAGCCTTCATCTCAAGCAGATGATTGCAGGTGGACAAACGGTATAGAAGGCGGCGCTTGTTAAATTCATAGCATTATAAAAAGTAAGAAATTAAATGAGAAAGCTAAGCTAAAGTGATGTCATGGAAGTTCCAAAAACTTTACCCAAAAAAAATATTAAATGTTCAAAAAATGTTCAAAAAAAGTTCAAAACTAGAAATACCAGTATTTAGGTTGTTTCCTGTCCTCATTTTTGCTCTGTTTTTATTTCAGAGACCCTAAGCAGATGATCACATGCTCTTCCATTCTACTTGTGCTTCTTGCAGGGAATGGGAATGTGTCATAACTGTGTAGCAAATTAAGTTGTTATTTTTTGTGACTGGTTTATCTCATAGCATGCAGAATTTGGAAAGTAGTGTCCTCCAAGAGTTTTCCGTCATCCAGACTCATCTCGTGTCACAGAGATGCTGTGTGACTCTACATAAATCCTTTAAGCTAAAATATTACTTAACAGCTAATTTTGTGTTGTTCATCGAATGTGTCTGCCCAACTTTATCTTGATTTTCAGATTTTTGGAGCCCTTAAGAAAGTACTGTACCTTTTGAATGGTGTTTGGGGAATTGAGAGTGTTGGCCAGCATCTGCAATAAATCAGTGGGACCCGAAGGACTGAGCCTTCGGTTGGGAGAACTGCCCTCAGTTCTGGACCTACCATTGCCACCATCTCTGCCACATCAGCACTCAGACTTACAGTGACCTCCCAGCCTATCAGGTGAGCTGTGGTATTTTTCTATAGGTTTCTAGTTTATGTCAAATATGAGATAATTCTGCTTACCTCAGCCTGCAGAAAATGCGTATATTTTCAATTTGTTCACCCTATTTTTGCCATTGGAAGAAAGCTCATACACCAATGCCTGTGACACACGTTAATTTGCTACGGTGTAGTTTGGGAATGTATCTAAGTTCTTATGTTGTCTCTCTGTGGTAAAGAAATAGAATATTTAATCACTTTTCTCACAGAAGTAGTATAAAAATGATCATACTATATTTGTGCAATATGTCAAACATAGAAATAGTTTTTAGAAATTACCAATATCTGGAGAAATCATCTCCCCTTGGGATGAGCAAACTCATTCTGATGGTCGTGTTAAAACCAAATTTTGCAGATTCTGGGAATTTATGCTCTGTTATCCAGTTGTTCACCCAGAAAAATCTTGATACCTACATGACCTGTTGTGAACACACACTAATTAATTTTTATAAGGTTCAGGTACTGTGGTATTGTTGCTACAAACTACGCACAATAAAAACCTGTAAGAAAGTAAATAAATCTATACCAGCGGACATTTGGATGGAAAACAATAAACAAAAAATTCATACCACTAGTGTTATATTTAATTCAATCTCATATCCAGAATGATTTAGGTCTTGTGGAGAGAAGGGTAGCAAGGGGTCCTATCATTAAAAGGCTCCTTCTAATTGTACCTCAGAAAAGAGACCTGAAGCTTAGTCTCCTGCTCTGCAGAACAGCACGAAGCTCTAAAGGGGTCCATTTCTTTTCATCATGTCATCATGTGTTCTGAAAGTCATGACACTTTTTGCTCATGCTATTCTGGGATTTGCTCTGTGAAAAGAAAAAAAAAAAAAAAAAGCCAATAAAACTAATAAAACTATGAACTGCTTTAGATTTAGATTTTTCTCTACAGAGAAGGAGCTAAAACAATGTGGCAAAAGCTATTCAAACCTAACACATCTCTAGACTTGAGGAAAAAAAAAAAATCAATGTATTTTCCAAGATTCCTCCTCCTAGCTAGAGCTGGAAATAAACCCTGGGTCACGGTACTCACACTCCAGTTTTAAGTAAACTGTAAGTGAGAAAAAGAAATGGGTGAAAATATGCAGGTTTCTTAAAGGTTTACTTAGATTATAGTTAAGTGTGTTACCACTTTGTAAATAGTAATCTAGGGCTCTTAGCAATGTTTTTTCACATTTTAGCAATGTGGAATAAGAAGATTGATGCCTCTATTATTATTTGTGCTTTGCACATAACAAAAGGAAGGAGAAGGGGGAAGAAGTTTGCTCTGTATCACACAGAATGCTATTCATCAGCAGCAAAATGCCTTCACTTATAGCCCAATCTCCTAAACATTGGACTACATTTCCTAAAATGACTTAAAAGTGATACTTGGAGGTGGGCGATCATTTTCACTCTTTGCCTAAATAAAATGAATTAATGTTCTTGAAAACTCAAAGGAAGTGATTCCTTTTGGCTTGATACCTTCAAGTTTTAATAAGTGAAAAAGTGTTTCAAGAGGGTGGAAGACCCTACTCCTATTTCTAGCAGGTGAACAGAAATCCATGGAGAAACAAAGGGAAGTCTGATTTTTCCTCATCCTGAGCAATCCAGAACTTCATGGTAAAATACTAAGGTTCATCTGCTTCCATGCCTTCCATTGCATTTTCTGAATTTCTTGCTTTTCAGCTGCATATATATACGTGCATATATACTCAATGATGCCTTGTCCTATCATCTGTGACTTGGGAGAATCATATCATCATATCATTAATTAAATTGCGTAGAGACTTGGGAACATAAGACTTGACACATATGCTTGTCCTTGGAGTTTGAGGTAAGCCTGTTCTCTGCCCAGTGCTCTGCTGTGGAGCGAGATGTTGAGAAGTGGGCATAGAGAAGCACAGCCCAGTGCACGAGAGCGTTGCTGTGGTAGAACAGGAGTTCAAGGCCTTCACTTTGAGCTCCCCACGTGCAGCATTCACCTCACAGAAACTGGCTGACGGAGTTTTCCAGAAGTGGATTTCCTGGACTATAAACTTTGCTAATTCTTTCCTCTGGTGGCTTTTGTGGATTAATGACTTGTTTATTAAAGAACTGGGATTTGCTCGGGAGAAGGCAGTTCTGTTGATAACCCTCAACATTTTTAGAAGATAGATTAGAAAATTCCATCTCCACTTGAGCACCGAAGACATAGTTTTCTTTCCAGAAGTGCTGAAAACCTGCAGCTTTCACTAGCCTCAACTTCAGGTTCTCAAAAATCAGGAGTCATCCCTGGCACACACAGGATCTAAATACCCTCAACCCTAACCACCATCTTTGAACTTCTCTTGCATCTTTGTACAGATACAGTGGAAATTAATGTATTACAGGTTTTGAGACAGTCAGCTGGTATTATTGAGAGGCAGAGAAGGACTGAAGATGCAGATATTGCAGTAATATTTCACTAGTAGCTTGAACTGCAGCCGGAGTGAACCTACTTTATTTTTCTCAAAACATTCCTAATGGCAGGGGTATGTGGCTGTACTCATGCAATACAGTCATGAACTGGGAAATCAGGTAAGGAAAGAAGAAGATAAATGGTATAAGTATATGCGTTTTTCTAAAGGCAGGTAGAATTAAATGTTGGAGGATATTCAGCCTGAATATAAAACACTGCAATCGATTCCAGTAATAACTATATTAAGGTGTTACTTAGTCCTAGATCTTACTGGTGAGTTTTGTAGCTACATCCATAACCATTCTGCAGGGTGTAGGCTCAGGGGACTAAGCCCTCCTTATAACACTGACGCAGAGATAACCAAATGTTTAGTTAGGGCTGAATCTAGCCTTAGGCTGTGTGCTGAACTCTCTTTTCTCTCCAAGTCAAATATTATTTTTAGCTTTTATTGATCTGACCAGCTACTTCCGCTTCGTTTCTGGTCAAAGGCGCTTCTCCCCCTCTATGTCTAAACTGACCGACCAAAGAAGTTGTGTTCTTCAGAAGTGAAATGGGTTTTTATTACTGAGGTCTACGGTGCAGATCGTTGGAAGTTAGGTAATAATGTGAAGTCCACAGTGACTTTTCTTTCTTGCTCAGCTTACCTGCTGAGGACACAGTGCTTTGTCCTTGAGTAGGCAAGATTGCCCTCATCATCTTCTTCTTCTTCCCACTGGAGCACAGAGAAAGCAGAGTGTGAGGATGTATGGAGCAATGTACAGCAAGCGAGTAACTGCAACAGAGGCATATATTATCATTGGATTATTTTTTTAAAATGTCAAGCAATAATACATGAAAAATATAAGCAAGTCAGTAACCATCCCGAAGTTCTCCTAAATGTGCAGTAACACCATAAAAGATGCCTTTATTTACTACGAATAATAAAACTGCAGCATTTCGCTAATCAAATTCGGATGGGTTCAACTGCATAATTTGCAGTGAAGAGGTGCTTATGAAACCCAAAATGAACTCCAGAATGAAAGGTTCATTGCTTCCTAATCAAAAGCAGTCAACGTTAAACACCAGCCAGTCAGGTGATAAGTTTGTCATTTCTCAGCTGCGCTCCTGAAGGGGAATTGCCAAGAAGGCTTGACAGCCTTTAAACTTCAGAGAGCATTTATCCCCCGTTTCTGAACATCGTGTTGATCTACAAAAACTCCCGGGGAGGAGAGGCAGAGTAGCAGCAGTTCTAGTAAAATATATTTGCAGCGATGAACGTCATGCAGAGTTTATGGTGTGGAAAAAAAATGTGTAGTTCCTAGAGAACTTGAGAAAATTTTTACCACCTGGTATGGTTCTTTCTTGTCTAATTGTGTCCAGGTATTTTGAGGGACTGAGGAGTGTCAGTGATTAATTGCGTAGGTGTCAGAGAAGCACAGGATTGTAATGCATCATTAAAAGCCAGAGATCAGGGTGTCTGAATTAAAACGGGAAGCTCTGACTGAATATATTACTGCTATATACAATTAACAGCACGAGCCAGAAATCGTTTACTTTCATACTTTGGAACAATGGCAGCTCTCCAGTGAAAACATATTTATAGTAGTTTTACATTGCTCTCCGCAGACTTAGTACGAAGGGGAGAGACACAAATAAATGTGCACCGAGGCAGTGACAGAGAAACCTGCCTTTGCACTGCTCTTTTCTCTTAATCAGCGTGAGCTGTGCTAAATAGGGGAAAGAGTTACGAGTAGGTGGAGGCTATCGAGGTGACCAGGGCAAACCACTCTCAGGGGTATAACTTTGCTCTTTGAGCAGCAGAGTCTGACCTTTATGTGGCTTGGGATGAACACATCTCCTTCTGTTTTAACCCAATGAAGGCAGCCAACCTGGAGTCACTCAAACATCTTGCCCTACATGAAGCTCTGATTTCCCCTCCTTTGGCAGTTCTACCATTGTCTGGAAGGATTCTCTAACGCTGACTAATGTCTTCTATTTCCCATCCTCAAATGTGGGACCCCTTAGGTGGTTTTGGTATTGGTCCCATTAAGCTTCTGAGGTTCTTAAATTGCTTCTAGGAGTTTATTTGTCTTGCAACTTAGGTTATAAAAGTAGCTCCATAAACATTAATTGAACACCCATTAAGCAGTACGGCTGTTTGTTTTGGGTTGATAGAGGACATAAAGCTTCATACCCTGTGGTGGAAAACAATTAGATCTGATGATGAACGCGCTATTAAATATACCATTTCCAGACTTCTATCAGTTTAACTTCAGAAAATAGCAGCCGGCTGTAGCCAAAGCATGCACAAGTGAGAGAAAGTCATATTTTAATTGTCACGTCGTAGCCTGTTATAAATATTGTCGTTTCTAATGTTTTATGCTAATGACAGTGACTAATGGTAGTCATTATCTCCATTCATTCTCATAAAAAATTTCCTCAAGAGAGGACGATCATAACTAGAATGCTGCTTAAAATTAAACTGCCTTTTTCTAAAGCAGAGAACATAAAAAACACTTAAATACCAAGAGGTTGGCTAGCTAATTTATTTTGGTTTGAGTGTGTTTGACAACTACAGCTGTTGTTAATTGTGCCATGAGCTGAATGGATATTCCTTTTAGAAATGGTTTTGTCATGCTAACACGTGTACGTGTGTCACGTCTTCATACGGTCTCTGCAGAGTGGGGTAAAATGTGAACCTCATCGCAGGATACCTGTGGCCAGGAAAAAAAACAAAAACCAAACCAACAACAACAAAAATGTGATGCTGCCCCTGTAGAGCCTTAATATTAAGAACATTGAATTTCCTCATCCATTTCTTATTTCAGTTATGATTTCTGCTTACTTGACAGGTACAGAGTACTTCATTATGTGCACGAGCAGAAATGCTTAAATGGATGAAGCAGCTATTTACGTCTGATAGGAGCTAAGTGGGACACTAAATTAATGCCAAACAAGTGAGTGCTCATTTTAGTTTCATTATAAATGGCTGCAGCACAGCAGTAATGTGTTGGCTCTCATGTGCTGACAAGTTCTATATTTCTTGCAAACTTCCCTTAGAGCTCAATGTGGAAAGACAAGCTCACACTCTGCATGATGAAATTAGCAGCAGATGCATTAATAATTGAATAAGGATCTCTGGAGACACACCAGAGTTCAGCAGGAGGGTTGGTGACTGGCTGGTTTTAACTCTATGACTTTTGTCATATATATATATATATATGCACTTACATAAACCCCAAGTTAAGAGCTGCTGCCTCTACGTATCAAATCCTCTCCCTGCTTTTAGGAGACCTCACATTTGGCAGGTCCACAAGCAGATTGCTGACCATTAATCTCAGCAGAGTATGGCCTTGCTCATCCCTCCTTCCCCTGTGATTGTTCTCAAACTTACGGGTAAATTCAACACAGTCCCTTATGAATTTGTCTCCAGATGAGGAGTAGAGGATGAATGACTGAAAGATTTTCGTTGTAGTCAAGACTTTTGCCATAGACCTCGGCATCTGGAGTTCCAGTTGAGGTGAAACATTTTCCTGAAGCTTCTCTCAGAAAAGTATCAAGATAACAGCGCTGTCACCTTCACTCCATCCCTGGAAGCAGTCAATGTCCTTTGAACGCCATGCATTGCAGATTGACAGGTTTAGTAAATAATGGAGCTAGTGTATTTTTTTTGACAGTAGCAAAGAAAACAAGACGATTTCCAGAAAAAACTTGCTTTTTAAAGATACCACCAAGGCCACGATACAATTCCTAAGAGTGATATAATTTGAATAATCAGAGAATTTGTCACACATAGAAGAGTAGCAAAATTTAGTGCACTGTTACTAGATTGACTCCACATAGTTGTCAGCTCTACTAACTGTTCATGCAGACTTCAGCCACTGGTTTCCAGTTGCACAGGTTGAACTGACCTCTGTGTTTTGTTTTCCTCCAGTTATACACTATTTTATAAATCCCAGGATCTGGAAGACAGAAAAACTTAACTTCAAACTATTTATCAGTGTATTTTCTGGAGTTTCATCCACTAAAGGAAAGCTAATTCTAATCTTACACTTTTAAATATATTTCCATATTTTGAATAAGCTATAATATGATTTAATAAAATGGTACTGTCTTTAAAATAGTGCTCATTAATATAAGTACAGAGTTCAATTCCTTCTCTTTAGATATGCAACTCTTTTTATTCATAACAGTGGATACGTTGTTTATTCAGTAAGAGTTTGGTATCAATCTTGTCCTAATTGAAATATTGGACTTGAAATCTTTTTAGTATAAGAAACATTTAAGCAAGTTCTGTTGTCACTTGGAATAGCAGCTAAGTCCCAGAGATTCGTGTTTGTGTAATGAAATAATATTTTGATCTATTAGACACCGTTGAAATACCCCGCAAGTGGCTCAGCTGAGGAAAGAAAAATACATTTTTGCTTTGTGATGTTGGACCACGGTGGAAATGTTAGATATCAGAGAGTATCAGGTGAAGGAGTAAACGTGATAAAGAATACCCTGGTTTCAACATCGCCTCCTCTTTTGAGGTACTTGATGTGAAAAGTAAATTGGATTTACAGATATGTTTTTAGTGGAAACATGTTTAATACTGTACATTTCATTGCTGTTTTTTTAAAAAAAAAAGGTAATGTTACCAACATCTGAGTTTTTAAGGAAAAGACTAAATACATAAACAAGATCATGTACTACCGGATGAGAAGAATATACCTGAATTGCACAGAGCAAAGAGGAATAAAGAAGCTGTATTGATGGAGACGGGGAAAGAGAGATCACAAGTTATTAAATATGGCTTTATGCTTCACATGTCTATACAGTGGGTTTAATCCTATTAACTGCTTTCCATTCATTCTGTTATTCCCATGGAATGGGATTCTAAGGCTGCTCCAGGTTACTCATGAATATTATGCAGGCTGGTAACTTCTGTATCTCTTGTTAGCGTATACGAGGCACATCAGAGGTGCCACTGCTTATTCTTAACATCCGAAGTAATCACCAAATTTCACTCCTCCTGTAAAGCAAAATTATTTTTTTCTAAAGCTTTCTAGTGAATGAATAAACCAATGGCTTTTATCCGGGTTTTGCAGGTCACTGGATGTTCAAAACAGCACAGCAAATTAAAAGAGCCCCTTCTCTTTTGCTATCGTGGCAATTTAGCACTTGAGAATATGAAGATTTGCTAATATAAAAGCTATTGAGGAAGACACGGAGTGATTTTCTTCAAGCACTGTCTTGAAAAGGAGCAATAAATGTTGCATTTCAAATTAACACTTTCCTTGAAATGTGGCTTCATTTAAAAAAAAAAAAAAAAAAAAAAAAAGAAAGCATCTTGGGCACCAGGTTTTTGTCCCTTGGTGACCACTTTGGGGTAAAAAGATAATTGCCAGGACAGTAACATCAGCAGGAAATCAAGTAGCTCCTTTTTGGTTTATGCCTCCTGACCAATGCTGATGCTTCTGCAGGCTGGAATTATTTTTTTCCTTGTATATTCACAACCTTCTAGTCTTCATACTTTTTCTCAGTTGCCCCTTTTTCCTATTATTATTGTGTCTTTTCTGAAATGCTAGTGTTTAGATGGATTAGGTTGGCAAGTCTCTTGGTAATCCATTCATGTATTTGTACTTCAGTACAGATTTCCCAGAAGAATAAATCATACCTGAAAACAGATGTGTGAGCAACTATATGAGGATAAAAACCCCAACCACCTTTTTTTTACATTTTTTTCTGGAATTGAATGCAGTTTTGGAGAAACTGGGAAGTGCTGCGCTCTCCATAAGCTGCCTGATGGGTACAGGCTCTAGGAATGGCCAACTGAGCTGAAGCAGAGCAAGATGTTGCAGCAGCAAATTCTTGCTGCTAAAAACAGGACAGAAAAGCTTTTCTTTCCTTGGGAGCTCTTGGGATGACAGGCCAAGTATGGACAGTGTCCACAGAGAGTCATAGCCTACTGTATTCAAGCAAAACAGATGCACATAGATAGGGTCACTCTGCATCTCCAAATTAGCCTCTGCGGGCTGTGATAGCTGTGCTGAGCTGGCAAGGCTAAAAATTCAAACAGTCCCAAAAGGTTCTATGTGGTTTCTTTCTAGTCCACTCTGAGAAGAGGCAAGGGCAAGGTAAGGGCATTTTGCAAGGGCAAGTGCTTCCATGTATTCTCTGAAAATTATCTTTCAATTGGGCAAATCAGATGGGATGACAATTACATGGAGTCATCCAAGCTTTTTCATAAAATTATATCCCTTCTTTCATCCTAGGAAGCAATACCATAATGCTGCTTTTTCTTCTGCTGCTGTTTGAGAAAGTAGGACGTACTTTTCTGATGTCCCATATGAGAAGTGCAGCCTCTCGGAAAAAGGTGTGATATTTTTACCAGCTCTTTCCTTCTAATTTTGAGTCTACTGAAAGAAATTTCCTCCCCCATCATGGTCTTCCTCAGTTCCCTAACATTTCTTAATCCAGTTACTGTTGTCACCTTTCTTGCTCCCCTTCTGCCTTTCTGATAATGCATGCTTGCTGACTTTGGAATTAAATGTATGTTTTGAACTTCAGTATGCAGAAATGCCTAAAATTGGGCACTAACTTAACGCTTGCAGTTCCAAAATGTCAGTATTGTGCGTTGGACCAGCCATTAAAGAAGCAGACTTTTTCAAGGTCTCTTTTAGGAGCTAACTTTTGCAGCGTGAGAAGTTAAACCCAGTTTTGTCTTTCAGATATAGTCTTCTGAAAGTCCCCTCTCCCACGCAGTGTAGGAGCAGCAGCTTCAGATTCCTGTCCTTTCTCTTACCCTGCCTTTGCCAATCACTGCTCCTGGGGAGCTGATAACAGATTTCCACACCGATGCGTTAAAGCAGTTTTGGTGAAGACAGGCCTTTGCAGCTTAAAGATGGCAGTCTTCAAGGGGAATAGGATGAACTGGTATGAAATAGACACTGGTTTCATTCCTAATCCAAACTGGAGGTCCGTTCCCCATATTTTCATCCTCTTGTAAAGAAATATTCAGTATGCATCTCCAGAAATGCATTTGCTCGCCCTAAATGTCTCCCCTAACATACTTCTATACTTGGCATTTTAGAAAATTAAATGATTTTTTTGAACATAGCAGAGTAAAGGACTTTCCAAAGATAATTACAAATTCCAAGGCTTCAGTTAGGACAGCAATTCCTCAGTACAAGGAACTCAATTCTCTGAGTCATTCCCTGGGTGAATGCACTAAGAAAGGGAAGGGAACTGTGAGAAGGGCAGGAATCTCGGGGTGGAAGTAGAAGGTGGAAACAGAAAATGAGAGAATCATAGAATCATAGAATTGTTTGAGTTGGAAGGGACCTTAAAGATCATCAAGTTCCAACCCCCCTGCCCTGGGCAGGGAC
>JAOQGH010000023.1:89549977-89563345 GCA_025769975.1 Gallinago jamesoni
GAGCCTTCTCTTCTCCAGGCTGAACACCCCCAGCTCTCTCAGCCTGTCCTCACAGGAGAGGTGCTCCATCCGTCTGATCATCTTCATGGCCCTCCGCTGGACCCGTTCCAACAGGTCCATGTCCTTCTTGTGTTGAGGACTCCAGAGCTGGACACAGGACTCCAGGTGGGGTCTCACGAGCGCAGAGTAGAGGGGCAGAATCACCTCCCAAAACTGGAAAGCATTTTCACTGCTTTCTGTGTAGCTGACTGTAAGGTTTGTCTATGAAATCAGTAAGAAGTCTATCTCTGCACAGCACCACAGAACGGAGTCCAAGGATTGTGAGACTTTTGCAGCCTCTTCTAATGCATTATATAATGACAACACGAGAAAAAGTTGAAAATCCTGAATTAGACAGAAAAATGGCATCTACGTCTACTGTTCTTGTGCTCCAGGTCTCTTTCTCAGCATTTCTACTCTCTCTGCACCCCAGAAATATTTTCTGTAACATTATAGTATTTTTAGCATGCTCATAATTATATGTTTGAGTAAAAAACAGTTATTTTGCAAATATTTGTGAACTGAAGACAAGCATTCAGCTCATCCCAGTGTTTGTGCTGGCAGAATGAGCTAAGTGCTGAAGCAATTCACATTAAGAATGCGATGTATACGCTTCAGAAGTTTACGTACCTCAGCAGAATACTGCTTCTGCCTCCCCTGTCAACAAGTTATTTCCACCAAATATTGGTTGGCATGACTCGTTCTTTGCGGGAATCTGGAAAAGGGACAATAAAAGTGATTTTTGTCAAGGACAAAAGGAGAGTAGAAGACAACACAAGAGTAAATAATATATTTAGGCATATACTTTAAAAGATTTGAATGATCCTGATCCAAGCATAGGACAGTTAAGAGTGATAAATGTAATAATGCTGAAAAATAAATATGAGAACTCATTTAGGCTTTTTACTAAAACCGCAAAGGACTGACTTACCATCAGCTATAAAAAATGTCATTAAATCATCAGCCTTTATGAATAATTGCCTGTTGTGGTTTCTGAGATGCTTCTTTTTCTTCCAGTACTCTTAACTATGTACAAATCCAAGAATTGATACCTGTAAGGAAGTCCCAGTCTCAGACTGACAAAGAAAAAAATAAATTTAAAAAAAAGTCATTTCTTACTACAGTAATGAGAAATTCTATTCACCTCAGTGGTTCTAATCATTGGTGTATAGGTTGTAAGATCTGTCTCTGAAATTATACTGTGCTAAATATAAGAGCATAGAAAACAGCTAAATAAATGGATTACATCAAGTTGGTTCAGTCATGTTCTGTGAAGTGTAGTCTGTGTACCAATAAAATTCTCCATGACTTTTATTAATTCAGTTAAAGTAGCATGCCACCTCCAAATATTTATAGAGATCAAGCAGACTCACTTCAGGATGAGCCCTTCGTACATACGAGACGTGCCATTTCCTGAAATGTAAACAATTGGCATCTGCTGAGCCAGAATCCCTAAATCAGAAACACAAATGCTTGGATTATCAAAAAAAAAAAAATAAATATGGAAAGCCCTCATTCTTTGTTTGACCTTCCAATGCATATTTTTTCACTTTCAATGTTGCATGCATGACTAGAATTCTTTATCCAGGACTGGAAATGCGGTGGCTATTTGCCATAGTGACCACAAAGGACAAATTTATGATCAAATTCAAACCAATCCAAACCCTCACTGAAGCTCACTGACTTCAAGAGATTTGAAATCTCCCCTTCTTTGGAGATTTTCAAGACCCGCCTGGATGCAGCCCTGAGTAACATGCTCTAGCTCTGGGCAATCCTGCTTCAGCAGGGGAGTTGGACTAGATGATCTCTGTGGTCCCTTCCAACTCTAAAAAAAAAATCCAGTGAAATCCAGTGAAATCAAGCCTTTGATTTGATACAGTACAAAGCAATCGAGATTCGATAGTCTTAAGAATCAGAGAAATAAAAGGATATTAATTTTACGCCTTTAAAAGAGCAGATGGATTTCATAGGAAAAAGTTGAGGAAATATAAAAGGTAAATTTATGTGTACTGCCATTGAAATCTATGTGGGTTTTATATACATAAAGTATTAGCATTCCACTGCACCAGAAATGAAGTTTTTAATAACTTTTAGGTATTCTAGCCCAGACCTGGGACTGCTGTCTGTCGTATGTGCAGTGCATACATAATTCAGAATGCAGATATACTGAATAACCCATTGTACAAACTAAAGCTATAGCAATGAGCAAACTGCTTAAAGTCCAATGCTGAGAGAGTGAAATTTGAAATTCTTTTCCAGAGTAGTTTATTTTTGGACAGGTTTTGTTTTCTTGGAGAGGTTAAATAAAGAACTAGTAAAAGAGCACTGAGAAGTTGGAGAAGGGTGAGGGCAATACTGTCTCAGCTGCAGGTGTAAGTAGTGATCTTGGAAGTCCTGCCCATTCTGTTTTGCTGTCTGTTTTTTAGGCCATATGGATCCCAGTAGGACAATTCATAATCAGATTAAAGAGGTTACATATAAAATTTTAGGTCTCTGTATTAGAATTTCCATACAACTTCAGAATAACTACTTCTTTTCTGTGCAAAATATGCAGGTTTCGCTTTCATTTTTACCTTGCCGTAAGAAAACCAAGATTCTAGTCAGTATAAAAAACGAACCTGAGTCAATATTCACCTATTTTCATTTTCAAAATAGAGTATAATTTTACCAGCCATCACTTTAACCCCAGGGTAAAGGAAAGTAGTTTTTGCGGTGTTAAATAACAAGCTGTGTAAATTTCAGCTGTTGGGGATCTGTTCTGTGCCTCCAACAGGACAAAAAGCTATTTCCAGTGGTTATCATTTCCCATGTTCATAATTTAAAATAACCCACATACTAATATGATTCAGGGGAAATCTAGTTTTTCTGCACCCTTACTCTTACCAAAAAGGTCTTAGTAAACAATACAAAACCATATTATATTATGGCCACTCCCTTGGCACTAGAATTGGCGTAGTCCAATTTTGCATTTATAGTTTATACAACAGTACATCTGACCTTGATTTTATTATTCTACTGTCATATCATTCATGCCTTTCCAGATTTTTGTCGTGCTGAGTTACTCGCTTATTCACCTGGAGCGAGGCCAGAAGAATAAGACCTGAACCTCTTTGGTGGTGGCCATGGAATGACTGTAAGAGCCGAGGATGCTCTTCCTCCCGCGGGAGTCTGTGCGTCCACGTATCCCGACGGCATCCACTGCACGGGAACAGGCAAGCAGGACACAAACAGGGCTGAAAAAAGCAACCTTTGATTTCTGATCTGAGATAGATAGTCTCTGTGTCAGTAACGATACTGGGAAAGAGCATCCCCAACCCTGGGTTAGTCTCTGTTGTAGAATGGTATTTGTCCCTCTCGCACGGAAAAGAGGATTCTTTATAATTTCCCAAAGCGAAATGCAGACGATCGCAACTGGCATGAGTAAGATCTGTTCAGAATTTCTCACCTTTTTGTTGTTGTTTCTATTTTTGCTTGGGAATATTAAAGCCACCTTTTTGGTGATAAACCTATGAAGAATATTCTTAGAACCACAAATGTACCAGGGAATTTCTAGTCATTTTTATTTTAAAGTAGCCAAGTTTGCTTCATCGTTGTTGTGCAGTTCAACTACCTGTATTCCTAAGGTACACCTGCATCCTACTGTGATGAGTACCTCAAGGTTAATCAATGCCCTGGAGGAATTAAAACAATTGTCTTTTTTTCAAAATGGGTCAGTCATTACGGACTGCTTCCTCGCCTATGAAAAACAAAGGAAATCTGCATGAAATCAAAGTAAAAACTTGCATGAAAGAAAAGTAAATGCAAGGATCTAAGCTTGACAAGGAAGCATAAAGGGATATTTGGAGAACTGAATCTGAAGCAACTTCCTTGGCATCTAACTTCAAACAAAATTTTATTATGAAAAAACCTTCCTGCTACCAGGAAACCTATCCAGCTACCAGGGAAGCTGATTCCTATAGCATACATATATAGCTCATGGCTTAAGAGAAGAGGTTGAGGTACTTAAAAAAAAGAAGAAGAAGAAGAAGAAGAAGAAGAAAAGAAAGCAGAAAGAAAAAAAAAAAAAAAGGAAAAATAAGAAAAGCCTTACCGTTACAATCCATTGGTGAAATTAAATTAGTTTTCTTGGGTTTGGCTTATTGGTAAAATATTTGGGAGCACACAAAAATGTTTCATAAACACAATGAGTTCTCCTGTCATGTTAAATCCCTGTCCTTTCTTCAAGGGCCTGGCACGAAAACTGAGTTTTCTACCTAAATCCTATTTTTCTGACTAAAAGCCAGAATGCCCTGAAAAATTAAGCTGTCACTAGCCAATGCTGTCAAAATACCCCATCTCAACTGTTCATGCTTGTTTAATTAGACTTCACTCTTTCTTCCCTCTCCTTTTGAATGGTATTTGTGCATTTGTTATTCTCCAGGCTCGTTTTTTCCACAGTCCCTTGAAAACAAACCATAAAATCAATGATGCTGAAGTTTATGTAGGCTTAATATTAGGCAAAAAAAAACAAAAATGGAAGTGCCTAGCCCTGCTGTCGGTGGGATGCATTTGTGTAGCTCTCCATGTAGCACTTCTAAGTAAGGTAGGCTCATTCTGAGAAGGCGAAGAGCCATATGGCTCCATTTTATGGGCGGCTGGTTTTGTAATAGCTCGGAACAAAACATCCAGGATCCTTAAACAGATTCAGATTACTCGTGTAGGTGGACAAAACTGCCATGCCCAGTGCTGTGGAGTTCCAGTCTTTTCCATGTAATTTCCGTGCAATTTATCAAGCAAGAGGAGAAACGTTTCCTCCAAGGAATCTACAGGTTCCTCAGGAGGTTCTCATGGATGGCATGGTATGCCACACTGATGTTTCAGATATGTAGCCGCTTCTAGTGGTTGTAAGTTCACATTTTGGTCACCAGATGTGCGTGTGCCTGGCCACATGTGCATCCATATGAAATCTAAATCTCTGAAAGGATCTTCAATTGCTTGCTTTATCTTTGCCCCTTCGCATTGAAAGTGAGAAAATAGTTAATACAGTAGCTAGTTCCATTGTAAGCCCTTCCCGATTGATGACTTGCCTCCTCTTGGGACCCAGCATTACAGCACAAACCAATTGGTATAATTTGCAGCTAAAACTATTCCTTGGAGTTGTGGTTTTTTTTTTTTCTAGGGAGATGTGTTTTTCATTAATACTAACGTTCAGGCTCAGGAAAAAAAATGTATCTAAGGAGGTGTGTTATACACAGAACTATTGCTCTTGTTGATGATACTAATCTGTTTTTCTACAGAGAATCATGTGAATTGTTGCCTGTCATCGCATCCCCAAGTTCATCTCTCTATACTTGTGGGTGTGATACAAACCACTTAAAAGAAATTCACTGCCCGGACTCGGCGGTTCCCTCTGTTACACCGACATATTTTTCCCGTTGTATCTTTTGATTCGCTAAGTGCTAGGACAGAGAGTCTTACCTAGTGCTTTTAAAGTGCTTACTGATTTTTAAAGTGCTTACTGATCCACGGAGGCAGGAAAAGTAAACAACAGTTAACAAATTGCTCTGATAGACAGTGCGGTCCCTCAGGAGGCATTCATAACATCCACACCAACGCTGAGTTATCCTCTCTCAGGAGCACCATTAACAGTCATTTTATCACCGAGTGCCTATGAAATTCTGTAACATCAGTCCCAATGCTGGGTTAGCTACAGGCAAAAGCACTTCACTATTGAAAAGAAGGTGGAAACCAGCCAAAAATGTTAAACTTCCAGTTTACAGTCCCACTAACTTCTTTTTATTTATTTTTTTTTTAAGGTTGGACTCGATGATCTAAGGTCCCTTCCAACCATGAAGATTCTGTGATTCTGTAATGCAGACAGCAGATAGCAGAACCAAGCTGTGAGCAGAGTGACTTCTTAAAAATTGTACACAAAGGGACAGCTTGTGTCTTATTTTTCATTTTGATTGATAGCTTATTTTTGATTCAGTATGTTTTAATCCCAAATTAGCCAGAAAAAAATAATAATTTAGAGAAGGACACAGTGTCACTATTTCTAAGAAGTTGGATATGACATACTAAGGGGATGCTGTTTGAATTCTTGTAAAGCTAAATAGGTAAATAGTGTTCAAAAACTGGCACACAATTATTTATTCACAATATTTGTGAAAATTTTACTGGAATGCCATGTGCCACTATGGTTTGTTGAAAAGGATGTTGAAAATCAAAAAAAAAATGTACAGAAAAGAGTTCTAACATTTAAAAAAAAAATAGAGAAAATACGCCAACAGAGACACACAAAAGAAAATCTATTAATGCAGTTGAGACTGAGAAGTAGCTTGACTATAGCCTTCAGATACCTACAGGCAAAAAGGATTTCTGTTGATTAAGAGCTCTCTAATTTAAGAGGAAGGAATGTATAATTAGCTGCAGCTAAGAGTTCCATTCTGTCCTCAAATTAACAATGGGAGCTTTTAACTATTGGAGCAATCTGTGTCCTGAAAGACAGAGAAATTTTTGGGACCATACAGGAGCTTAGACTAGACAATAATTTCTTCTGCCCTTAATATCTATTTCTGAATTTAGGAATCTGTAAATCAGCCAAGATGAATAAGGTTAAAGGAATCTGGCCCCTAGTCATATATATTTTATCATTTAATTACATTTCCATTTGAGGTTTATAATTCGGTGCTCTTCTGATTTTATCTCGGAAATTTTTCTACAGATCCCAGAAATGGAGTCCTTTTTATTCTAATTAAACTTTGGACCAAATACAAGCTCTTCAGCTTGAGACTCTGAATTGTCATGAGGAAAATTCAAATAAACATCATTTAAGCATCTTTGTTACAAGTGAGCCCAGCAGTGATGTAGTATAAAAGGCGTTAATGTCTGTTAAAGCCCTTGAGCTATACAAATGTGTGGTTCTGTTTTGATCATGCTTGATATGCTATGTCTTGACTAGGTCTTATTCTATTCTGTTTCTACAGGTTAGTGAGACTTTAATCAAGAAAAAAAAAAAATCTAATGAACAGCAATTTGAAACACAGCATTTGGAAAGGTCAAAATGGTACATTACATCCTTATTATCCAAAAGAACAGATGAGTTTAATATCCTGGCAGCATTTTCCTGTGAAGAAGATATTAAACAAGAACTGAAAATGGCACAAGGTTCCCTCTTCCTTCCTTCTGACAAAGATTGTAACAAGGTGATGAAACTATACAGAATAAATCTTTCTGCTTTAATGCTCAGGCTGTGGATCCTGCCTAGATTTCAAAAGCTAACCAAAGAGCCAATACACATGGTATTTGTTTCAGGTTCTCTAAAACATATTTTCGTACTTACATGACCCTGTTTCCATTAATATTTTCTAGTCTTAAAGACGGGGAGAAATTTTAACAGAAGGTACACAGAGCATTGAGTTTTGGCGTTGAACTGCAAAAAATAATGCCCTGCACCAGCACTGCTGACCATGCAGATTTTTCAGCTTTTCTTTGAATAGACCCAAGAACAGAGATAATGTATTCCAACACGCAAAGCATTGCATGTGTCCTGCTTCGGAGAGTCCCTGAAGGTAGGGAACTGTTTGAAGGCAAAGGAATTTGTAGCGTATCCCTTTGGTTGTTAACCATTTGATTGCTATAAGGAACTGTCACAATTTGCTTCCGTAAATCGCTGGCTGCATGAAGACTCTTCTTTTTACTTTATAGGTCGAAGGAGAGAAAATAACCTTCTGGAACTCGATGTTGTATTTTAACACTAAAATACACCAGCAGGGTCCTCATGTTTAAATATTTTTATGACAATTGAACAAATGCCATGCTTAAAATATCAAAAAATGAGTATATGGTTGCTTGTATTCATTCCACATGAGATATGAGAATTCTGGTACTGTGTAAGATGTAACCAGTTATATATTAAAGGTGTTCATAATTATTAAATATTATTCCAAAAGATATCTGTCTTGAAGTATTGCTGGCTCAAGTAGATGTACACAGATTTGCACAAGCTCAAAAGCAGAAATCATATCAAACCACTTTTTTCCACACCATCTAGGGAATAGATTTGAAAAAAAATTCTCCATGGTACATTGCATACAACATCTTCCTGAGAAAAGACATTCTGCTTTGGTCAAGAGAGATAAAACGAACATATCCAAAATACATTTTCAATGTCTCCAGTGAATATATATATCTATATATATGTGCATGTATATATATATATATATATATATATACACTTGGGGTTTTTTCTTTTTCTTAGGTGATTTTATTTTCCACTGGAGATTGTAAATGCATTTTTCATCCTTTGTTTTGCAACTATAAAGTAGGATAGCTTTTTCAATGCATTAGAAATGTGCAACCTATTTTGAAACTTCAAAGGTTTTGCGAAACTACAGACAAAAATCCCTAATGGGCATTCATTTCATAAATGCCTAAAGAAATTAATATTTTCCATCTGTCTAGAAAAAATCCACTAGATACAAGTTTCTATCGAGTCCCTTGTGTGATTTAGCTAATAATCCTTGAAACTGAAATGACTACAAATAGCTCTTTTTTATTTCCCAGACAGATCTATCAGCCTGCGAGTATGCAGCCTAGAGAAAGTAATAAAAAAAACTATTTTTTGAGTTCCTGATTATTATTCACAATAGAAATCTGTGAATTTTTATAATTTCAATTACTAAGAGCTCTGACCGTATATATTTTTGCTATGAGAAAATAAAATATATGCTATTGTATCCATTTTCTAAAGGATCACGTTTAGGGAACGACTTGAGTAGAGCATCCAGCATATTGAGGGGGAGACACAAACAACTCCAGGATTTCTCAGAGAATGAGTCCAATATATCTGATGGAGACAGTGGGTTTCATTACACTCTCTTCAGTTCACTCATGATTATGCAAAACGCTAATACTGTGTCACACACTATTTAACACGGGGAACACCTTGAACACATTATGCAGCCTTATTTAGTTATTTCATGAAATGGAATTTTTCCACTAGGTGATCACAGTCATTCTTTTTTGAAAAATTCCCAAAGCAATCAAGTATGAACCAATATGCCAATTTGAAGTTAGCCTTTAAGAGGGACCTTCTTTCCTCCCTTATCGTCAATAAATCATGTGGTGGTTGGGCGTTTCCATGAAGTCTTTCTTTAATGAGGAAGGTGAAGAGTAAAAGTTGAATGTAAAATTTTGGACCTCTGAGCCCATGAGAGCCACATCTCAAAGTTAAAGATCATGTAAGCCTCTGTGGAGTATATTTATTAAATTAACAGCAGGTGAAAAAAGGATGTGGCTGATGGGAAGAGCGTCATACTGAAGCAAGATCCCAAAAGAGAGATGTCAAAGCCCAACAGACCGTGTATTTCCACACACATGATTTTGCACCAGGAGGTGATGGTTCATTGTAATGCCAGTGAGAAGGGCACTCTGTGCTTCGCTCTGTGAAGCGTTGCCTAAAATACCATTTTTTTGCAGCTAACACTATAAAGAAAAAAGCGGGCAGAGGATGTGCACAGCACAGCATAGACCTGTGCCCGCCCAGGGTAGTTGCTGTGTGGGTCGCTAACTCCTCCACGTACCATGGATTTGTGGTCAGGATCTCTGCACGTGTAGACATGCATACCTATTTTGCATCTGCATACAAAAAGCTCCTTTTGTGCTCCAAAGGGAACCGATGCATTATATTCGGATCTGCCCACATTAAAAATCTCTACATGTCTACTGCAAACACTCGTTTGTACAGATCTCTCTGTCCATCAAGCTAGAATTGTGTAGGAAGTCAGATAGGTTTCTAATGATGCAATTTATACCTCCAAATGCTGTTAAAAGGCTATGTAAGTACATTTTTGGAAGTGCACTTTTTGTGCCTGCAGCTGGAAATCTGGTTATACTTGCATTTGAATTTGTTTTGTTTTGTCACATGCTGTTACTTGATATTATATGAATAAATAATCCATGAGCTGGAAAACGATCTGAAATCAAAGGAACAAACTCAGCTGCATTATTAAAGAGAGATTAAAATAATTTGACATAGAAGGCATTTTAGAGACAATACAGGCTGTCTGATTCAGGGATGTGCACACCCAGAGGCTGCTGCATCGCTCAACCTGCTACCACCTGACAGCTCTTCACCACCTAATGGGAAATGTCCACTAGAAGTGGACTTCTGGTAGCCACTTTACTCCTCTGCGCCTCAGTTTATTCTTTGGTATGAAGATCAGACACAATATTGCTAACTAACCAATGCCTTAAAATATATAAGCACCTCTGGTGGAAGTCAATAGGCACATTAAAACTCAGGCTTCAAATTTATAGGATCTTTGGTTTCTTAATAATCCTGTTAAGTTAGTTGTAGGCCACGACTACTGAAAGTATCCATTTTGTGTTTTATATTTATCTCTCCACTCACTCTGTTGCACATTAAATGCAGTTTCTTCTTCCACTCAGCCCGCTTTGTCCAATCAACGATTAAAACTAATTTTCCTTTGGTTTACAGGGTACTTTTTGTGGGTTATTTATTTATTTAGCTCTATAGACGACTGTAATATAAGTCAATGACGTGACTGCAGAATTTGAGCATTTTTTTTTATGGTGATAAAAAGAAGTAAAGAAATGGCTGATAAGTTTGATTACGACTAGCAGCAGCAGCAACTGAAGTATAGAGAGGTTATTAGAGCTCATTACTACCTTTTTCCAAATTGAAGAAAGAAAGGCAGGAAGGAAGGAATGACAGAAAGTAAAGGAAGTAAAGAAAAAGAAAAAGAAGGGAGGCTGGGCAAAAGGAAATTAAAAACAGTTCTAGTTTTACGTGTATGCAAAACAATGTTGGATTTGTTGCACATGGCTTTCTCAGTATGTAGATAAAAGCGAGAAAACCAAACTGGAAAATGGGCACACAAAGTCAGGTAAAGCATATCATAAAGGATGGAAAAAAATATGTAAAAAATATGTTAAAAGTTTGTCTGTTTATATCGTTGCACCTGAGGCCCACCTTCATTAGAAATGGTAAGGGTATAAGATAACACGAGCATTTACAGAGGCTCAGAGCACTGAGCCAGATTCTGATCCGATTCTGATTTTTCACTGCTGTATTACACCTGATTTCAAGGAAATGTCCTCTCATTTGCATGCATCTACATAAATTCAGGATCAAGCCACCAGCTTTTGCTTCCTCCAGCGTTAATAACGAGCAGCGGCTGCTCCTAAAGACACTCTGGAAAAGGAATATGTCATCGTTAGCCTAATGAGGGGAGCGAGGAAGAGAGATTGCTAAATGTTTTCTCTCTAGCCCAATTAAAGGAGAGCGAGCAAGACAAAGAGAGGGGGAAGGCGTGCTGGAGGGAGAGCTGTGTACGTGATGGATTTCTTCCTGCCTTTAGCTACAGGAGCATTCTTGTTAAGTAAAACTGGAAAAGACAGAGGGATGTGGGAATACAAAGGATAAATCCTTTGACTGAAATCAGACTGTGGCAGCACGGTCTGAGCCGCACATTAACTTCCCAAAATAGCTTGTTTGGGAAGGAAAGAATATGATAACAAGTACTCTATTGTCATTGCTGTTCTTAAGACAAATTATCCATGCAAATAGGAAGGAGCAAGGCTTGTCTGCCTGCTGAGAGCCTCCTTGGCCATCCATAGTCACCTCTCAGTTCTGGTCTAGAGGGAGAGAGCTGCTTATGTATGAGGGACTCCACCAGTCTGGATGATGCAGAGCAAGCTGACGAGTGATATCTCACTGTTTATAAAACAAGCAGAACTTGAGACCATGAGATTTATGTGCCAGCAACATCAGGCCCGCCAGAAAGAGTGTCTACATCTCAAACCTCATACTAGGTCCCATGGGCCGGGCCTGGGCACTGTCAGGAGGGGTGGTAGCTCACCTGGCCCAGACCTATGGCAGGTACCAGGGCAAAAATGTCATGAGAGATGTGCCATGCTGTGACCACGTATTAAAGAGGTACCCTCTTTACCTCAGTAGAGAGGTACTCTTTACTAGGCCTCAGTCTGCACAGGTGTGACCCATGGTCCATGGGCACGGCCGCGGTGTCTGCAACAGGACAACCACGGGAGTGGGCAGATGATGAGTGAGAGTCAAAAGAAAATTCCCTGTGTACAGACCCTGAAATGTAACAGGGCTGCATGAAGATGCAAGGTTTTCTCCGTAGGTTAAGGTTCTAGAGATATGTGAGCGAAGGTAATTAGGAAGACGGGAGATCCCCTGGCATCATGTCGGACACCAGGCCCTGATGGGATTTCAGGGTTATATCTCACCGTGTTCTCATTACCTGCACAATGGCCTGAGCCATACAAGGCAGCAGAAGAAATTACCTTGCATCCCTATTTATATATAATGCTCGGACACTGAGCTGAGCAATAAAAAGCAGTCTTGATGTGCCTGGTATAATCCAGCCCCCAAATGTTGGATTCCTGTTACTTATTATAAATCTCTCCATGTTTCCTTGCCTTCAGACTAAAATGTAGCAGCTTTCTCAAGCTAAGTTGAGAAAGTTCCCAAAAAAGACTTGCATTACCTATCTCTTGCAGTAATTATTTTTTAATCTGCAACTCCTGAGCCCCCATCCTAGGAGACCTTTTGGCCTGTTGCATCATCAAGCCATAGCTAGATTGGATTTTTTTTTTTTTCACCTGCAATGGGAGCTGTTTCCTTTATTCACCACTTACCTGGGCACAGGGAACAGAGAAGGAATATCAGGTCTGGCTTCTGGTTGTCCAGCAGGAGTCAGGGGGTGATTTTCCCAAGCCTTCCAGTGAGGAACACAAGACAGGAATGACATGAACTCTCCTGTCAGCAAAACAGAACATGGTGAAAAAGTAGCCTGTGCTGCTTTGTGGTGGGGGGGAGGATAAATCTGCCAGAAGACTGGAAGTAGCCCAGACTCATGCAAGCAAGCCCATCTTAGCCTTGTTTGTACAATGGCAAACAAAAAGGAGGTGTGAGAAGACTGGAGTTAGGGTCCAGATGCTTTCGAGCTCCTTAGAAGATGTTTAGATTATTCCAAATGTGTTCCTGGGTATTTATACATTATAAATATTCTAGATAAAGTTTGTGTCTCAGAGGGCTTTTCACATTAGGTTACTGTAGCCTTTTTTGTGGTTTGCTTCTTAAGAAGTACTAAGCTCCCCAGGAAAATGCTGGGAGACTCACATTTGTAATACTCAAGCTTTCTCTATTTTTTTCATTAAAAATTCTAGCCCACTAAATTCTGACATTTTAGCACTTTACTCTGGGTGCTAGCAAAATCAGTGACTACAGAATCACAGAATCACAGAATCTTAGTGGTTGGAAGGGACCTTTGAGATCATCGAGTCCAACCACATTAAAAA
>JAOQGH010000023.1:89563617-89584014 GCA_025769975.1 Gallinago jamesoni
CCTTTCAGGTAGTTGTGGAGGGCAATAAGGTCTCCCCTCAGCCTCCTCTTCTCCAAACTAAACATGCCCAGTTCCCTTAGGAAATAAGGGCCTTACGTTACCCAGAAGAGATGTAAGGTGATGTAAGGAGGAAGGAGATGAGTACAGTCAATGTAAGCATGATGCTAAGACATTTTCTGGTCGCTTTTCCCTTCCTGTCATATTTCAGCCACTACAAAGTCTCCCTCACATTAAGGAGGCTGAAGTCATTAACTTCAACACACACAGCAATTTAATTTCTATATGAGAATACTGTATTAAATAAGAGAGTTGTCCGCAGTAAAAATTCAATCTCAATCAGCAAGTTCAATACAAAAGGCCAATCAAGTCTGAATTATCAGTCAGCACTTCAGCAACATTCCAATTATTTTCATCATTCAGAATGACCCTAGCAGTATTTTGAAATTATATTTAAAACTGTCGTGGCTATTAATCAGGGAGCTATGGCAAGCCAGCATCATGATCAGCAGAAGGGTGGAGACAGATACTATATCATTTTGATCTTACTGAATAAATTGCTTTTAAGCACAAAACTTCTATCTTTTCATCATTTGGGTGTCCAAAATAAGAAGCAGAGTGTCTTGTGGTGGTTTAGAGGACTTTTACTACATGTCACAAGAAGAAAAATCAAAATAAATTGCACCTATCTATCTCCCCCTAAAACTGCATTACTTTCTTATTCATATAGACCTAATCTTCATTAAATCTCAATTTCTTAACTGTTAGGAAGCAGAGTAGGCCCTCCGGTAGTCTTAGCTGTAGCAGACCAGAGCTGGAATGACTATTGAAGAATGGTTGTTTAGGGCTGACATTTCCTTATAGGAAATAAAAATCATTGATTGTTTTAAAATTTAATTTATGAAAAATCCCTAGCAACAATTTTTGTTCATAGCAGTCATTCACATTTTCACTATGTAAAAAGCTTTTAAATTTTTCTTGATAATGTTACTTAAATACTTGTGCTTTTAAGAAGAAAAAGATTTATTTTTTGCTTTTATGCAATTTTGCGATTCTTGCATTCATCTGCTTCAGCAGGCCTCTTCTTCTCAAGCATAGCTAAGTTATGTCCTGAACATCATCACTTGGGTATTATTAAAAAAAGTGATGCACTTTTGCTTCATCTTATTTCTATTCCAAGCAAAATTAATGGCTAATAGTGGCGTCGGTGGTTTCTCTACTCCTTTCAAGTTCTATTTTCCATGGATCAGCAAAATTTTATTGCAATGCTCAGTAAAACCTGGCCAAATATCCTTTTCTTAAAAAAGAAGGGCCAGTAAGACTATTTTTTCAAGTAATGCTCATATTTTAAAAACAAAACAATTTCTTTTTACATATTAAAAATGGGAGCTGTTAAGCACTGGGTTTACGTAATCCTGTCCTTGATTAAAGCATCTCATTTAGAGAAGCTAAAACTGCAGACAATAAAGTGTTATCTGAGGAGTATTTTATTGCTCTGAAACACAGTAGACAAACCTGCTCTGTGTAATTATCCACACAAAGAGCTGGTGGATTCTGTTTTAGTTAAAAAAAAAAAAAAATCAGAAAAATCTTTAAAACTTTTCTCTGCATTAAAGCCACTTCAATGCCAACCGTACACAGTGAATAAAACCTTTCAAATGTCTCCTAGAAGGTCCATAATTCAGTTAGTTTCTGAAGAATGAAGAAGAGAGCTGCTCATAGAATTTCCCTGGCTATTACAGGTGTCAGCTGAATAAGATTGAAGCAATCCAACTTGCTAATTTGATTTGATTCTGGCCACCACCCCTAGAGAAGAAGAGCAATGAAGGTGGAGAGTCTGCACCTGAAGCATCACCCTTAGCTCTGGCATTGAGAAGGAATTGACCAGAAAAGTGTCAGAAAAACACTTTACCCAGCTGTCATCACACATTCCTTTTGTGAGGTTACTCTCTGCTTTGCCAAAAGCAAGTGAATTAAGGCAAAGATCCTTCTGTATCTGCCATCTTTTAGATACTCCCTTTAGGCATCTTCTACCGGCCACCGACAGAGCGACACCTTGGCCTGAACTCGGTGGGATCTGTTCTGTGGGTCAGCCTTCCACCCTTTCTACTCAGCTCCTTTGAACCAGTAAATCTTCTGGTCTTCTTTCCAAACTGCTTTTTGCAGATACTTTTGATCTACTTTATATAGACACAAACCCCAGAAACGTCCCTGTCAGTTGGTTACCTAGCATCCTTATTAATTGCTGGTTGAGCATGTACTTCAGTTCTCACGATGGGAGGTCCAAAGGGTGACAAAGAGACTTAAAAAAAATTTCTCAAGTATTACACAGATAGAAAAATCACTTACAGCTCAGTTACAGAGCCTTCTGTCAAAGCAGAGATCTTGGGAAAATTCAGTCTGAATACCAGCACACTCATGCTTCAGGAATTTCCACTGAAACAGTACAGAATTCTCACTGAAAAGGAAAGAGGTTTGTTGTGACGTTTTCTGATTTCCCAATGATTTTCCATAAGACTTGATTCTTCCTAGAATGGAATAGCATGCACCTGAATGACAGGAAAATACAGTGTCCCTAAACACAATGTTTAAACAGCAAAACAAAACCCAACCCAGGCAAGGTTAGCAAGACAGCAAAGAGATGAGGAAGGGATATTTAGGGCTATGACAACCAATCCACCCGTGTCTCTGGACAGAAAATATAACACATAGGAGAGAATGCAGTTATTTACTGGCTGCAGCTCCTGTATGATACCAAGTTATAACTCTCCTCTTGTAATCTGACATTTTCATTTGATGATATTTCATCCACGGAAAGCAAGCGGGTGAAGAAAAAAAGTGTCTAACTTATAAGCACATGTGAGAAGCCTGGGGTTTAAACTACAAAAAAAAAAAAAAAAAAAAGGTGCTGGGCATGTTTTGTTGTTATTTTGTAAGTGCCCAACTATGCCTCATCAGGCAAAAGGCACCAATTTCCTCTAATTGTCATCATTTACGAATATTCAAGAGCCATACAATACAAGAAGCACAAACTGAGAAGAAATATGCAAAGGAAAAGTGTAACTTCTGGAGATATGATAGATTTACAAAGTGCAATACACTTGAACTTTGAAATATTGCCACGGTTTCTTACACCCATTGCACAGATGGTTTCATCGTCCTTGTATATCTGGGTGATCTTTATAGTCTACCTTGCAAAGTGAAATAGGTTATGTGACAACTCTGAAATCCAGCCCTTCAAACAGACACTCTGTGTCTATATTTAAGGATGCACTTCAAAATTTTTACGTAAATTTTACATTTTAAAGTATCTGGAGTTGCTACGCTTCTATTTTTTTCCCTATATGAAAACGGTGAAATTGATTTTAAAAAGTATTGCATTTAGAATGAGAATTAACTTCACTAAGTCTTATCTCAGTAGGTTGCCTAATATCCCCATGAAAATAAACTGGAAATTATTACTGACACAGCTGAAGAAGATGAAAGAAAAAACATATTTAAAACATTCAACCCATAATAACATTCAAGAACTAATGGATTAGAGTAGTTACAACCATAATATATTCATGTGCTATATTGAGTACTCTGAAAAGCAGTTTTAAATAAGCAGTTACAAACACTTCGTTGGTTCAAGGAATTCTAACAATAAGAGACTGCACAAATGATAAATACCTAAAAAGAAAGCAAATGTTTCGCTTTATCCCCAAAGCCAACGCACAGTCTTTCAGCATCAGAAACTCTATGAAATTGGAATATATGGGTACACACTTCTGAAATACCACCTTTGAATCCAGCTGAAGTAAATAAACACCTTGTGCACCTCAACAATGACTTGAAGGGTTTCCTTTTACCCCTGGGATGCAAAATGAGAGTCAAACTAAGCCCTGCATCCGTGCTTTGTGGTTCAGCAGTGAGCAATTCTCCGCCTTGGTTTCTCTGCAGAGCGTATAGGAGCTTGCTCGTGTCGTTTGTGGAATGAAATCCAAAATGGAGCTATAGTTAAAATATTTCAGAAAGCGTAACATTTCCACATGTTTTGCCTGATTTCTACTGCTGGAATAGCCAGGTCAAATACAATGTCACTCTTCTTTTGGGGAAGGGATAAATCTTGAGTAGAATAACAGACATTATTATAATACTAACAGTCAAGATATTTGCAATGCCCGGTTTGAGAAAATGATTCTGTGACTTTTATGGACAGATGACGGAGCAGAAATTTGGGGGAACAAGGCTGAAAAAACAACCAGAATAAGTCAATGATACAAGCTTTCTCTTCCAGGCCTGGAAACGTCGGACCTTTCTTGAGCGAAATGGAGGGCAATATTCTATTTCTGTGTAATAATTGGGCTTTCTGGTAACGTTGCAAACCGGTGTGCTGCCTCTGTGCTACCAACCACCAACCAGAGCTGAAGCTCCAGGGGCTAACAGCCCTGCCCATCTGTCTCCAAACTGGAAACTGTAGGGTCATTACCACCTACAACCCCTGATGCTTTAGCTGGGTTACAGCACACTGTTCTCTAGTGAAGGGAGATGTAATCTGAAGGAAAAAAAAACCTAGCTCCTGGGTGGCTGTGGGATTTCACCCCCACTCCTGAGAGGTGATAACCTCCTTCTGCCTGCACTGAAATGCAGAAGAGGGGTTTTTCTGTCGGCGTGTTGTACTACACAGGTAAGCTGAGAGAGTCTTTGATACTTCTGCTTCTCACATTAGGAAGGTATGTATCATTTTTCTCTTTACTGCAACCCAAATACAGCAAACAATGACTATGATTCACTTTTCATTGTTTTCATTTTTCACGTCTCCCTTTTATCTGGATCCTTTAAAAAAATAAAATAAAGAAAAATTTTTATTTTTTTATTTTAAGCCGAGAATGTAATGTACTGAGCTATCTCCGTAATTGTTTCCAAAGTGCCTTCTGTAAAGAGTCAGATATTATGGCTACCCAGATGCATCCTCAGCCATTTGTAGCAGGTCAATAGCGACAACACAACGTCAAGATAATCAGAGAAGTGCACAGCACTCCATGCAGCTAATGCACAGAGTCCTGGGGTCATTTCCTCATACAGCATGGGTCTCTAAATATGTCGGTCTGGATTCATATTGGACGTAAACTATTTTACATTGCACGCTTAGCATAATTTAAATGTGATGTGACATTAATAAAGCATAAAGGAAAAATGCAAATGCAAAAAGTCTTTCCCATCGTATCTGTGCTGGGCACACATTCTTCTCTATTAAGAAGCAATTTTAGCAATGCCAGTAGTTTTTGCTTGGCTCAGTTTTTCCCCCACTGCTCAGAAGAGTTTTTAGTGCACTAAGTGGGCTCAAGTTTCAGGCTACCAGCTAGTCCTAGCTAGAAAAGGAATAGGCAGACTTTTTAGCACGCGGTGAAGTGGTGAGTTATTCCTCTCTGCAAGAAGGTTTTGTGAACCTCTGCTTCCAAGAAGAGGAGCTCACATGCTACTTTTACAACGCTGGCACCAGAAGAGACTTGTTTGTGTCAAATCTTACACCTTTGTCCTTTTCTTCGACATCATTAAAATCAAACCGGTTTAAAATCTCATGACTTCACCCAATTTTTACACCCCTGAAGGACAGAATGTTTTTTTTTTGTTTCAGTTGAAGGGCTTTTTGTAATTGCCAGCAAAAATATAGAATCATAGAATCATCTGGGCAGGAAGGGACCTCCAAAGGCCATCTAGCCTGACCCCCCCACAGTCACAGGGACACCCCCAACTAGACCAGGTTGCCCAGGGCCTCCTCGAGCCTTTGAATGTCTCCAGGGAAGGGGTCTCAACCACCTCCCTGGGCAACCTCAATCCAACCTAAATCTGCTCTTCTCCAGTTTAAAGCCATTACCCCTTGTTCTGTCATTGCCGGCCTTTGTAAACAGACTGTATACCAGACTGTATAAAAAACTTGAATGACAGAGCACTTTCTCTGAAGGCTGTTTTGGAAAAAAAAAATAAAAATAAATAAAATCACATTTCCAAGGGGGTAGGTGCAAACCCAGTACAGAATCATGGAGTGTGCTTGTAAAACTACAGTAAAAGCACGTACAGCACAGCGGTCTGTCCCCGGTTCTGCTCCAGGGCTGCAGGGTGTGATTAGCAGCAGCACCCACCACCTTGTCACCCCCAAAGAGAGCACACCGGGAGTTGACTGCTCCCCATGGCTCCTGTTTACTCTGTGCCCATTGGCAGTCGCTGTATCTGCCCATGGGTAGCTCCCTCAGAACATCCAGAGAACATCACCCAGGCTCACGATGACCTCCGCTCATCCACCGGGCCAGCGGATGAACAGCTTGAGGAGGAGAGGAAGGAGAAGAGAGAGGAGGCTCTACTCCCTTTACCTTCAGGTCATTACCTATGCAATGTAGGCTACAGTGGGTTTTTTGCCTCGTAGAGATTAATCAGGCGGCTCGCAAATAGGGCATTCTCATCAGCCTCCCCACAGAGGATGCCGGGGGTGGGCGATGAGGCAACAGTCTCCAAAAGACAACCCTCAGCTCCCATCCCAGCACAAGCTGGTCATGAAATTGCTTTCAAATAATACTCCTCGTCTGTTAGATCCAAATGACTCCTCTCCAGCTCAGTGTCTGGCCAGGCTGCACTTGAAGAAGCCGGGGGTGAAAGGGCTTTCTGACAGCCCAGTCTCGCAGGAATTGAATCTGTTGTGCAACCATGCTGCAACTACGTTTTTCAAAGCTATTCTTTTTTCAAAGGTTATTTTTAAATACTTCCCCCCCCCTCCCCCGTCCTTGATCTTCCCTGCTTTTAAAAGGCCACACGGGAAGATTTGTTGGCAGTTCACTGTATAGATAGAAAGGGGAGGGAAAAAAGATTTCACCTGGATGGGCAGTAATTCGTAAGTCCTGGTCACAAGTGTGTCGTGCTTGATCTCATGCCGAGGCAGAGTTTTATTTCAGTCTTTTTCTGCCGTTATGACTGATGCAAACCCTGGTTTTGCACTGGTCCTTATAGACAAAATGCTGCTTTCTGTGATGGGAAAAAAAAAAAAAAATGACAGAAATGTGATGTGGGGTCTGACAGACTGTCAGGATTAGGGTCTTGCTTAGTGAAATTGGTTCCAGGATAAACCCCAGCATAATCTGAGGGACAAAGGTCAGCCTTTTTGGCAAAATATTAGGTCCCATTTTTCAGCCTCCTTTTTAGACATTTATCCTAAAGACTTTCAGCAAGAAAGGTACCCCAAAGTCATCTCTTTCAAGAAAAACACAGCCTTAGTGTATGAAGCCTTGCAGCCTGCAAGTATTCCAGCCATATCTGATGTTCTGCAGTTTCAGAACTGTGGGTCCTGTCAGGGAATATAAATTCAACAGGATTGGTAAACAAGTGGCCCAAAGGGAGCTGCTACCAGCTGCATTATAAATATTCCAGACCCAGTCAGCCATAATTAGTTTTTTTTCTTTTCCTTTATGTTGATTTTAATACTTCTGCCTCCTTCCAGTCTGTATGTTTTATTAAAGATCCTCTTTAGAACAAAAGCTTGTCTGGGCAGTGGCACCCTCCAAGTGCAAAGCAAATTTTCTGGCTGTGAAGTAGTCCAGTAAGTGTATCCCATACAGACAGAAGGGAAAAAAATCTTTCTTTCTGATGAATACATCAGAGTTTTATTATCCTCCATGTTTCTTCTGAAAGGAAACGTCACAATTTATATGCTCTGTTCCTCCAAACTTTGTATCCTTCTGCATTTTTCTCGGTTATTAAATTTTTAAACATGAAAGAGCGTAACTGAAGAGCTTCATCCCTACTAATGGTAAAAGTGGCTTTACTGCTGGATGACCCAGAAATTCTGTGAAGTACCTCCATTCCTATCAGAAGCATTGCACAAAGCTGGAAAATACAGTGTTGAGGTTTGCCTATCACAAAACACATTTTATTGCGTATTTGCAAAATGAAGCATAAGCATATTAAAAATTAATCAGTGATACAAAGGCAGAACAACCCACAGAAAATCTAACCAGTCAAAGAGGCAAGGGATGAATGAACTGAACAAGGAATTGCTTCTTCAAATAGTGATTTCTAGTGTTTGGTGCTTGAAGAAAAGCAAAATGGATTCTTTCTGGGTTTAAAGAGACTGAGTTCAGATGAAGCATTCCCTGTCCCTTTTAAATACTGGCACTGCAGCTCAGCAAACTCACTGCACAGTGCCACCTCTTACTTGGTCAAGTGCCACCTCAGAGGCTGGCAAGTGGCCTGGGGGACATGGTAAGCTGAGTGGAGGGTCATGACTGTACCTGGTTATATTAGACATCCACTGCCATCTATGTTGCCTTCCTTTTCCATGGCCTTTTCCAGTGTAGAATGAAGGTTTTCAAAGTCAAACACTGAAATGGTCACAACAGGATCCCATCCCTGGAGAGGAACACAGACTAAGCTCCTTTTGTGGTGCACATAGTATATAACAGTTCGGTAGCTGGAACAGCTGGGTTTTGTAAGTGACTGATCTACATATCAACCCCATTTCAAAATGGAGTTATATTACTGGCCATACCATTGTAGAAATGAGGATTATCATATATTTTAATGACAAAGAGGAGTGCTATTAAATGCAGGACATGGAGCCATATGGAACTTTTGTCAAAGCTCAAGAAAGTTCAGTTAAAAATATTTGTTATTGGCTCGACTCCATCAATAGTAAGAAAACATGCAGCTAGAAACATGCAGAGCATAAACACTGAGAATAGCTTAGATACAATCAAAACAGAACTTGGAGATTTGTCGATGGAGTGAGGTGATGTTTAGTCGAGCTCTCAGAGCCTTGAGGGTGCTACCATGCCCCTCCGTCCCTGTCCAGAGACCACCAGGACCTTCACCCACCCTGCCAATAGCCCAGGACCATCAGTCTCTGCAGAAGAGATGCCACATCAGAGCTGGTCCCCGTCCCTACCTCCCAGACAGCGCTCAGACCTGTCCTGAAGCCACATTTCTAGCCTTGTGTCCAGATTTTCCTGGATGGACCATGGATAAAACTCATTGCCTCACCTCGTCTAGGACCGCGGATGGACCTTTTCCCATTACTGTGCCAGTTCTTCTCAATTTTGGTCTTTTCAGTAAAGTCACATTCCCTGCTTGTGCCAGGGTTGCCCTTCCTTGGCTCCTGTTGCATCTTCCCTTGGGGACCATATCTGCCATTGCTCCCCCCTGACAAAAGCTGGGTGACAGTATGAGGCAGATGATTGCTTCAACCAGAGAAAAACTTTGACTAAACGATAGCCAATGTTAGCTATGTGACTGAGGGTAAGGAAAGTGATTTTATTTAAAAGATGAGATCTGAAGTGCCAGACCTGTGGCACCACAGAACAAGAGCAGTGCTGGAAGTCCTTTTAGCCCAGAGCAACAAGCTGCTTCCTCTGGATGTCACCTCAGTACAAGCTACATGGCTGCACAGCTCCACAAGCACAGTTTCATTAGCCTAACCCATCTGTCTCCCTTGAAGCTGAATCACTAGGTAATAAAACAACCTGGCTTCTCCACCATTTTAGAAGTGCTTGAATTTTTACACTTTCACTCCAATTTTATCTCTGGGCATCCATCAGGTGCCAGCAAATCAGTGGAATTAAATTGTAGGTATATCCATTAAACTGAATGCACATGGGATTAATCTAATATAAATTCAGATAATCTGAACTAGTTTATATGTAAACTGGTCATCCCAAGCTCCTTTTTTAGACATTTGAGAGAAAGAAATATTTTTTTAAGAGCTAGATCTATTTTGGACGTTCTTTTAGCATGAAATAGGTCACACCTTAGAAAAGTCCTTAGTGTCTCCCTGTCCATGAGAACAGGGATGCCACCAGATAGTGGTGCTGGAGGTGCACCAGGTGGTGCTGGAGGCCGGGTAGCTCTTGGGAGGGATTTGGCCAGGACTGAGGAACGGGCTGCCAGGAACCCAAGGGAGTTCCACGAAACGCTGGCCTGGGGATGTGCTAACTCCCTGCAGCAGGTTGGTCTGGGGCCAACTAATGCCACTAATGAGCAGCTCTGCAGCCCTTAGGGTGTTAGGTGCCAGGCTGGGCAGGAATGGGGAGTGTACCCAGGAAGCAAGGACAGTCCCACACCCCAGGCTGGGTTGGCAAGGGCATTGACAGCACTGCTGGGAAAGGAGAAGGCAAGACCCACACAAGGGTGTGGGTCTAAGGAAGCTCTAGCAGCTTGAAATGAGCATGGGCAGCTGCCCTTGATGCCTGCAGGGTGCTTGGAGCCTTTGATGCATCTACCCCTTGACTAGAGAAGGTCAAGCACCCTTTGTTGCTGGTGCCAGGAAGAGGCAGGTTCTGCTTTGGTAGCTTCTCCATCTTCTGGGGACAAGTTCCAGCACCATAGTGGATTTTCTGTTAGCACAGGGCTTTGTCAGGCAACTCTTCCCACTGGAAGAAGCCCTGGTTGAGTTACAAGGGGCCTTACCACCCGTGGTGGGCTGGACCTCAGCTGTTCTTGCCAGTGCTGCTGGACCGATGGTGTGCGCCAGGCGAGACTGTGCCTCCAGCCACCACCTGGATCTCTGGACTCCCAACATGAGTGACTGGACTGTGTCCTCCAGAGTCAGTGATAGGGGCTCCCTTTTCTAATGGGCCCCCGAGTACACCGGTAGGTGCATCATGTCTATCAGTGGTACCTATGCCAGTGTCGGGACTTTATTTATGTCCTACAGGCACAAGGCACTCCAGTAATGGTGAGCTCTAGTAAAGTCACTCTTCCTGTAGTGGAAATAGAACTATTTAAATATAAAGTCTTTCAAATGACAAAGGAACTTCACAGGTCATCTAGTTTCTTAAGACTCAGTTAATCTGTTTCCTGCTGTCCTCAAGACACCTTTCTTTACACAGGTACTTTGGTAGGACTTACTCTGATTTTTGGTGCTAACAAGTGGATAAAGACCCTTTGCTGTCATCACCCTGCTCTCCACTCTTGCGGGACATCTCTCCAGATCCTGTCTAGTGCCTACTTTCTCCCTTGTAGCTCTCCTGTTCCTGCCATATCAAGACCTACCCCCCTGTATACACGTTCAATTTAACTTACCTGGTTTCTGCTGTTCGTGGAAAGCAGTATGTTTGGCTGTCCTGTTTGAACTTCATGGTGCTTTATCATAACAGTATTTGGCTTGTTGTCGCTGCTGTTTAACTTGGCCTCTCACCTTTCACACTTCATCTCTGTCTGGTATTTTTGGTGCCTAAAACTTTATAGTCTCAGATTAACTTGTAAATAAGTCCTTGGCACTTGAAGCTAATACCTGGTGCAGTCTGACTGTAAATTGGGTCTGCATACTATCTGTTTAATTTTGACCAAACTGAGGAGATCTCTCTGAGACTATGTTTTCCTAAAGAACTGTGGAATTAAACAAGTGAAATATAAATGCTGAAAGCAATGACGATTCCAGTCGTCAGAGAATCAAGGTATTATTTGAGGCCTTCTGTGTACTCCAAATTTTACAGCTACATTCATGATGGGACATGGCTATTGCAATGGAAAACTTCAGCCCCAGATATGACAAGCCTGGTGAAATTCTGAAATTCTGCTGTGAGACATCTCTCCTCTACACCGTACACAGAGAATTAGACATCAAAGAATGGCAGCCCTGAAGAGTATGAAACCAACTCCATTAAAAGTAGAAGTACTGAGGAACTGCCTTTCTTACATCTCATTCCCCACTAGAGCTTTCATGCAAACTGCAATACAAATGGAGGACTCATTTCCCTCCCCTCAGGAGGGAGCATTCATAGTCATATCTCTAAATCCTTATATCTTTATACCCTAGAAGGGAATACATAAGTCTGTTCTCAACAAACAAACAAACAAAACAAACAAACGAAAAAAAATCAAAAAGCACCCAAAGAAAACCAACAAACAAACCACCCAACAGAACTAATACAAATCCCACAAGTAAAATTAGAATCATAGAATTGTCTAGGTTGGAAGGGACCTTTAAGATCATGGAGTCCAACCATCAACATAACACTGTCAAAACCACCACTAAACCATGTCCTTAAGCACCACCATTATTCCTTCCTTGAAGCTGCAGGGAGTTTTGGGGAGTGAAGGGGGACAAACGTTAGGACTTGATCATCTTCAAGGTCTTTTCCAACCTAAATTATTCTATGATTCTAACTATTATCACTGCCACCTTTTCATCCAGAGCATCATGGCATGAAGTCTGGGTACAGAAGACGTAAGCCCATCTCACTCATTAGCCAAAGCTGTCAGGGTATTTGTCACGCACAATCTAATTTTAACTAGTTTCATAACTCCCCCAACAGGTTACCTGTTCTTGTGCACTATCCACCGGAAACGTATCTATTTTCTACTCATTTAGATATAGAAGAAATTTGGGAGGGGTTGTCCCTCATTGGAGTGTCCTCCATTATGTTTGTTTGGTTTTTTTCGTTTGGACACTGCTTGTTTCTCAAAACTGTCATGTCGCATGGGATGTAGTGAATGGAGGTGGACAAACTCAAAACTTCTGTGCCTGAGTATAAGTGAAGCAGATCTGGATGCTAAGGTATCTGCCTCTGCCTATGATGGCAATACAGAAAGATGGGGAGAAACACTCAGTCCATAGGCTAGTTTGGAATGAAAATCCCCCAAATACCTGTGGAACCACAGGTCTTCATCCCCTAATTGTGTCCTTCTTCAAATGGGCTATACTGCACACTAATGTAGGCATAAGTATCAATATACAAGACTCAATATAAGAATCCACCTAATATAATCTGAAAATTCCACCTCGTTTTCATCCCTTACATCTAACTGTTACGCATTAGAAATCTGGCATGGAGGTCTGTCAAATTGAACTACTGAACTCAGAGGGGCAAAAGTCCCTCCCCAGGCAAGGCATTTAAATCGTTTTCAAAGTTAATTTCCTGCTCCCAGACAGAGAACAAATCTAATCGGGTTTACCTCATTCTTCTGGCAGTCAGGAAAGTGTTGTCTGCATACTCAACAAAGGAAAGTGTCCTAGAAGGCAGCCAGACTGCTCGCTTCGCAGCACCGAAGAAGGTTCTTCTGCAAAGCAACGCGTGAGGACCAGCATGTGAATGGGGATTTGGATTTAACCTGTCAGATCTTCCTGGTCTCCTGCTGACCCCATTTTATAATGAAATTATGAACTGTTTACAAGCCAGCAGTCCACATGGGAGCCTGAAAATAGTCAGAAAAATATAGCATGGCTGCAGGGGTATGTTTTTAGAAAACTGGTTGTGCATTCACAAAGACCCTCCTCTGGTCCCTCTGGATTCCTGGTGACCAAGGCTTTTTCCCAGGTTCTAAGGATGTTTCCATGAAAACTTCAGACAACAAAACTAATGAACACTGGAAATAACTGAATGAGGTCACTAGATGACTAAAAGTTTGTAGAAGAGTGAACAACAGTATATATACATAGCAGAACAGAAGTGTGTACACATGTCTATATGATTCAGGTGTAAGAAATCAAGCAAGAAGAGGAAGAGACCAGCATGGCTGAGTTGGGCCATGCTGGTCAAACTAAAAGCCAAGAAGGAATTGCAGAGCCAGTTCAGGCAGGATCAGGTATCCTGGGAAGCATATGGGGATCGAACTGCTTTGTTGTTATTAACATGATATTATATTGCCATGGAAGAACTCCAAGCTTAAAAGTCAGAGTTGAATTATTTTTTTACCATTGTCTATTGTCCAGCAGATGTTTACAGGATCCTTCTGCATTGCATTACTTAACAATTGGTGTGCTCAAAAAAAAAAATTATATTTTTTTCCTTTAAGAAACTTTGGTAGCTGGGATTTAAAGCAAGCCCATTTATGCAACAGCATAACAAAATGGGTGGAGACAAATCCCACAATGCTCATCATTTATTGCTCATCATTAGCCAGGTGATTGTACCACTGGATATTTTCACCATCTAACTTCAAAACACAGATAGTTAAAAATTAAAATTAGAATATAAAAGAAGGAATTAATTGACTGCTTCAGATAATCTGCAGAGAGCCCACAGTGTTTAAAGCACATGAAAACAATGGATTCATGTTAACTATTTAGATAACTGCATGAAAGTGAATGCATTTTTTAACAACTTTTAGCAAATGCTAAGTTCTCCATACAATGAACTTTGCTGCTTGTTCTACTTCATTACAGTGCACTTCTTGGGAGAAGTTTAGTTATAAGTATCTAACTGTCTTGCTTTTGGAAACTGCAATTTATATAGGATGCGGTAGAAAAAAAAAAAAAGCATAAACTTCATTGCTTTACATGTGATTATTCTTCCAGAGAAGTTTTACCCACTAAATACCCAGAAGCACCATTTGGACGACTATATTACAAAAAATTCAGGAAAGATTAATATGTCACACTTACAAAAAAGTAGGCATCTAGATCATCATTCCAGGGCCAGGCTTTAAGATAAGAATAACACAGAAGAAACACCAATGAGAATGGTGGAATTTTCAAGGATCATCCCAGAAGTTCCATTTCAAGTCTTATGAACTGGGTCTGAGGACAGTAAACACAGAACAAGTTACTAAAAAAAAAAATTAGTATTTTTTACTCATACTACAGAAATCTTGCGAGTCATCAGGGAAATAAACCTGGGATTTTAACCTTCACGATTAAATTATCATTATAATAGACTGAGGGACTGCATCCATCAAAGTGACAGTTTGCATATGGTTTCTGAATTATACAGTTGTTCCATACAGTACTATAATCCTTTTTCCTTTTTAAGCTTTCAGTTAGTGCCAGTGATCCACCAGAACTTGGTCACATTTTAATTCAGCAAAAAAGACAATGAACTTGTTTGAATTCAAAATACCCCATACTGCTGCTTCATGTGTTTACAATAGTTCTCACCATTGACAGGATTAACCAAGCAAATTTCATGAGAACTCTAATATAACTAATGCAATAGGGAACTGTAGATTAGTAACTGAATATCAGTCACCACCAGAAAGGCTGGTATCTACATAAACCCACTCATGGTGCAGGTAGAGTGTGATTCGGTCTTGAATGTGTAAAACATGGAAAAGAAAAACCGTGGAAGTAGAGTTTTAATAGTAAATATGTGATTCCACTATACTGTACGAACAGACATCCACCAGGCTATTCTTCAAATAATAAAGTGACATTTCTTTGAGTCTATGTAAAAATTACCCACGAAAAGATGCCATCTGTTGAATCACATCCACATGAGACAAGGAGAAAGGCAAAAATATGTTCTACCTGGATACAGGAGAGCTATCATACCAGAGAAGGTATCCTAACCTCTGCACAATTTTCACCCTTCTGACTTAAGGTTGCTTTTATGAGCTTTTCTATTTTTCCTGTTCCACAAGAACGGGCCTTTACTGACAAGCAAAACACAGGGGTAGTTGAGGAAGAACTCTTATGGGTATAAATGAAGCCCAGTTAGTTTGAAATAGGTCCTACAGCAAGTGTGCAAGCAAAATCACGGGAAAGCAATCTGGATACCTCTGGTCTTTTGGACAGAGATTTGTATTTTGCAAGTCCAAATATAAAATGCTGCACAAAGGCTCATTCTTTTTCTGGGGTCCAGAAACTCCCATGACACCCACAGAATGAATTTGGGTATGGAAATAGTGTTCTTCTACCTAATTTGATTCTGTCATAGTTGATTTGTAAAATAAAAGCTAGGACTATTTCAGACCAATGTTTCTGAAAGTAAAAGGAAAAAGGTATTTCTAAACCTAAATCCTACAAGAAATATTCTGCTGATAGTGTTTATTTTACCACTTTTTATTCTATAATGGTTCAGATCAAAGTAGTTCCATATAATAACTTCAGAAAACTTCAAATAAAGAAACATAAACAGGGGCAAAAGGCTTATCGAAAGTATGGTATAAAAAGGCACTATTTTATGGTATTCCTTTAGTAAAGTTACTTCCTATATTTGTTTTCTTTAAGCTGTGGCAGAACATTCAAGCCATTTTCTGTCATAAACAGCCATCTGTCACATCACTCCTTCATGTTTTTTTTCATTTCTGTGCAAAAGCATGTGCTGACTGAACATATGGCCTAGAAGGTGGACACGTGTCCCTCCTGGCTAATATAAACTCTTCAGAGATGCCTGCTGGTGGAAATCGTTACACGTGCCATTAACAGAGTGAGAAAACTCCTTCCTTCAAGCAATCAGCTGTTAGCTCAGGAAGCCATCCCGAGATGCTCCAATCCTTGAATCATCCGTGTTGCCCTTCCCTGGACTCTTTCCAGTAGCTCCTTGTCCCTCTTGAACTGGGGAGCCCAGAACTGGATGCAGTATTCCAGTTGTGGCCTCACCAGTGCAGAGTAGAGGGGGAATGTTGAGGAGAGGTACGTAAATAGCACTGGGATATCTAGATGCTCTTAAGTACATCGGCAAAAACAAGTAGAGGAAATTCAACCTGATGTCATATTTTCATTTAACTCGGATGCCGCTGAAAACCACCCAGATCTGGTGGGGACCATGATAAGCTGGAGAAGGAATATCAGGGAAGAAAGCAGTAGCAAAGTGTTCTTCTGTTCCTTACAGAGAGGGGAGCACCCCAGCTTTCATTACAAATGTTTTAGGAGAACATGTCCTCTCCTGAACTTCTGTTGTTGCAGAACAGTGCGGGCCCCCATGAGTGAACAAGCACGTTACAACCTTCCCTGTCCAAAGCACGTCTCACCACATTATTAATGACTTCACCAAATTAGATTATGCCCACCTTTGAAGTCTTTGTGAAAATTCAGCAAAAGCAGAAGGTGGCTTAAAAAGGAAGGAGAAAGTACCTGTCCTTAAGAGAAGCCATTTTTATCGGTTTGTTTCCAGGGTTTCTTGAACACCATCACTTTCCATTAGCATTATCATGAAGATTCATATTAGCAGAAAAGGGGTTTATTGATCTTCAAGTCAAGGTCTTCAAGATTGTGAAGGTCATTAATTAATCTGAGATGTTCTGTAAGAAAAATGGCACACCATGATTCAGATCTTTTGGAAGTATTTTGCAGTTTTATGATACGTTTTTTTGTCGCGAACACAAATATAAGAAGGCATACTTTTAACATTCCTGTATGAAAATAACATGGTTAGATTAACTTGATATGATCGCAGGGTTTATGAATAGCTTTTTTTTTTTTTTTTTACTTTAGGAATAGGCTTGCTATATATGCACCAACAGAGAAAACATCACTTCCTAGAGGTTTAATGTATTACTAGGATATATCTGGTGCTGGGAACTTTCCTGGTCAGCTGTTGCTGTGTTTTATGGCACCACTTGTCCAAGATTTTTAAATTGCAGATAACAGAAGCTATGTTGATTCAATAACTATCTAACCCCACAAATATTGTCTTGGCTCCTGTCAGCTGTAGGTGGCGGTTTTTCTTGAAATACTATATACAGAACCCCAAGGAAACCCACCAGGGCTCCCATTACCCATGGGTTCACCCCAGGGCACTGCGGCCCCCTCCGATGTCCTCAGGGTCTCCCCTGGCCCGGTCATTGGTGCCTACATGGATAAGCAGCAGGGGGATCAGGTAGCAACACTGTGGAAAAGGCGATATTAAGAAGTGGTTGGATGTGGTTTTATGGTCTTAAAAATGGTTTGTTTGAGGATTCATTAAGCACCTATATTCCACTTTCAGAAAGCAACTACCTGTTGGAAAAAAATAACCGCGGCCTTTTTTCCATCTCCATAAGGAAAGAATTAAGTGTATTTAAGAGATTCTCTGTCTGGCCCAGATTCTGTTTTCAAGTTGACGGGTTGTAAATCCACAGAAACCTCATCTAGGAAGTGTGCTTTAATCAAGCTGAAGGTTCTCCTCTGCTAAGCATTTTCATTTAAAATGTAGCTCTTCTGGCTTTACGTCGGTGTTACTGAGAGCAGAATGTGATTCATTACAGTCATCCTTATATTTTCTAAATGCCATTATTTTTAATCCTCAGTTTTATCAAGGCCTTTCACATGTCATGCTGATATTTACAGGATGGCCAAAGAGCATCTTTATTTTTAGTCAAGGTTCTCCTTTCAAACACCTTGCTGGTATAATGTGTCTGTGTTTGATTATCTAATCTATGAACAGATCAGTCCTCTCAGGAAAAAATGCTAACTTGCTCCCAGGAGGCCAGAATAGCTGTTATACAGATATACATCTGCATCCATCTCTCTTGCATCTTCATGATTCTGATAAATGGATTTGTTAGCAGCAGCAATACTTTCTACTTGCATCCTAGTTTCCAGCCATGGATCTCAAAGCACTTTTCCAATCCTAACAAAGATAAATAAACTTTAATTAAGGGAAATAAGTCATCCAGACAAGTATGACTATCAATATTTTGTGGATGTGGAAGTGAAAGTACAGGAAGCTTCTATGACTTGCCCAAGATCATACTGCAAACAAAAAAGAGGATCAAGGGTGAAGAAAAGCATATTTTAACTATTAGGTCATTTTTAATTCCAGGCTATAAACTTGAAAAACTCTTTCTATTGCTAGGAATATTTTGACATTTTAATTAAAATAAGTAAACAATTTATCAGTTATTAGTATAATGCACTAAATCTTTTTTGGGGAAAAAATGAATGTATATCAAGAAACAAAATCACATTTTCAAAATGTTGTATAATGTTTTACAAAGACATTGCTCAAGCATATGTTTTAGGGGCACATCACATAAAGACACAAAGGAGCTATTACCACAGTTTATGTCCCAGCATCATCTTGGCAATCACTAGCATATGCAACCTGTGTGCTATAAATATTTATGTATCTACTGGCAGACAAACACGAAGCAACTCAAACATCAATATTAGAGCACAAAACTCAGAGCTATACCTCAAACCATGACAGGGAGGTTTTTAAATTGGGTATTTGCTGTCAGCTACATGGGGAGAGCCTGAGGTCTCAAGGGAAAAGCACAAAGGAAACACTGCAAAAAAGAGGACAAAATAAGAGAGGGGGGGATATTTTTTTGCCTACATGTGTCCTCTTCAGGCATGGCGGGATGTTTCATTTGTCCTCCAGCTGCAACTGTAAGAGAGGGGAATTTTCCTGTTTGTCCACTGTCATGGGTGCCAGCCTCGTACAGCTATTCTGGATATTCCAGACCAACTCAAATAGGAGTACGTACTTGTACGTGGGCAACACTACCTCACACGTCCAGGTTTACTCTTCCTTATATGCAGTAAGCGTAGTTCCAAGTCTCCTCACCTTTGTCTCCAAGCTAAGGGGTCTTGGCTGTTACATAGATCACTATCACAACAACCTTGAATCACATTTTCCCACAATCTAGGGTGTCCTTTAGCTACTGGGCCAAAGATTGAGACATTTTCTTTATTTAGATCAATGCATATTAATCATTAATAATTAAACACGAAGAGGAATGTCTTTCTTGTGAGGGTGGTAGAGTCTCCTTCTCTGGAGATGTTCAAAACCCACCTGGACACGTTTCTGTGCAACCTGCTCTGGCAGGGGGGTTGGACCAGATGATCTCCAGAGATCTTTTCCAACCCCACGTGATTCTGTGATTCTGTAATCACTCCTAGAAAATGAGAAATTTCTAAAAAGAATGACTAACTTAAGCTGAGCCCTCGGTGCATTGCAGCTCTCAGGAGTATGAGAGAGAGCCGAGCTCATGTCTGTTCTCCAAGTAGAACAGAAACAAGCACACCCCCACCCTGAACTTCCCAAAGTGATATTCTAACCAAAATTATTTAGGGATAACACATCTGCTTTCCCATGATTTCTTAATGAAAGTGGGCTGAACTCCAGAGCACAGACCCTACGTCTTGGCTGAGGAGCCCACTGTGTGTCAGGAGCATACAGGTGCTTTTAACAACATAAACATTAATATAAATAACTGTTAAAAGAGATGCTTTGCACTTAGCAAGAACACATTCTCTATCAGGTATTTTTTTCTCCTGAAAAAAATGTAGCATTACCTCTAGAAGTCTCTGTGAAATCCAAATATCCAAACTGTATTTCATGGTGGTTATTGGAACACTTAGAAGCAGTTTTATGATGTGCTTCTACTCTGCGTCAACTGCATAATTACTCTTTAATTCAACCAAGAAAAGCTATACGAGATTTATGTGGGCCTTGTATCTTACACACACACACACACACAAATCCCAAACTTGAACCAGTGTACTATCTGTTACTATAACCAACGTACTGGGGTTAACGAAGGAAAAAAAAAAAAAAGCCTTCTGTTTTTGACTGGCCTTGTTCATGCAGTAGCCTCTCTGCTGATTAGGAAGCAGATCATGTTTTCCCTTGGCATTTATCCAGTTGCTGTCTGGACAGAAAGGTTACAGAAGCACACGTACCATGGCTCTGCAAAAAGTAGAAAGGCCAACGAGTCACAGAATCACAGAATCACAGAATTGTGGTGGTTGGAAGGGACCTCAGAGATCATCAAGTCCAACCACAAAAA
>JAOQGH010000023.1:89590907-89604237 GCA_025769975.1 Gallinago jamesoni
GGAGGTGGTTGAGGCACCATCCCTGGAGGTGTTCAAGAGACGAGTTGACATGGTGCTTGGGGATATGGATTAGTAGTAGATTGGTGTTGGTTTTGGGTGGGGGTTTTTTTGGTTGTTTTTTTGTTTGTTTTGGTTCGTTTTTTTCATTTGTGGGGAGGGGGTTTGTATGTTTGTTTGTTTTCATTGGTTGGACTAGATGATCTTAAAAGGTCCCTTCCAACCTAGGTGATTCTGTGATTTAAAAACAAGCATCCTACAGCCCTCATCTACAGCCCCTACAAGCCTGTGAACTAGCAATTTTTAGCACGAAATTCTTAATTGACCCTCCTACATTTTTCTGTCCTAAGTAAACTCACTATAAATACTGAGAATTAGTATGCAGTGATCACAGTGAGAGAGCAATTAAAAACTAAAAAGACCAACAAACAGCTTGCAAAGCAAGTCATTTGGTCAATGATCACCAACTTTCCTTTAATCCTGTCTTAGATAACATAAATACAATAATGTCAACTTCATCTCTATTCTCCTTATTGCTGAAATTCTATTTTCAGAATGCATCTGCTGGAAAAAACCAAAACAAAACCTGTTCAATATCAGGTATTAATACCACCAAGACTTACCTCTACTCACAATAAGGACAACACATTGCTGCTCCATATTCTAGTTTATAAAAATATTAAGTGAAAGACATACACTCATTTTTAATCTATTTCAATTTGTAAATATAAAATTTTTTATCATCCTAGTGGTTTGTTTGCCCTGACCAAAATTGTAGGTAGATAAATTAACAAACAGAAGCTAATTTCTCTGTCGTCAACACTATAACCCGAAGAAAGTAAGATAATAAAATATCCCTTTGTCCATCAAATTTAAGATAAAAATTGTTTGAGTTAAAACCAAAGCAATAAACAACTATTCTTTTGACTGGTAGATTTTGACTCAAACTTCATGATCTTGAAGTAATCTTTCAGTCTATCTAGTTGTACTGTTTCAATGGGCATACACTACAGCAGAAAAGATCCCTGCAAAATGTTTATGATAATAAAGTGACCCGTGAATGTTTGTAAACCAGAGGAATGTGCTTTGATTTGTCTGGTGGGTTAGCTGTTGCTGTGACAATTCACGACATCAACGTTGTACCTAAGTTAAAAGTAGTGGCAAAAGGAAATAAACTTAAGTTTTCAATGCCATAGAAAAATAGCCAATAGCTAGCAATTCCCCTGTGAAACAGGAGCCCTAAAGTTCTCAAATTTACCCAAAAATCTTTTTCAAGCCTTCTCAGATCATCAGGTAAAGGTAGTTAGTGCAAACAAAATATAGTAGCCTTTACAAAGAGTGCACAAGAGCAATGTGGCCAGCAGAGCATCCCACAGTGGTTGCTGATTCTCATAACCCACGGGAATTCACATCTGAGTCCAGTAAACAAAGTCATCACACTTGTTATTACTGTTGACAAAAGAATGTACTAATGACCCTAGAATGAGAAAGGAATAGTTTACAAACTATTGGGTTAATTTAGATGCTTCTGAAATAATCCTACCTTTAAAAAAAAAAAAAATCAAACTGAATTTCATCCAAGGACAAAGATACAGTAAAGGTAATCTCAGATTTACAGCAGTTATCTTCAAGAATTTGTGTATGGCAGGTGAAGGACAGAAAGTGAGCAGACAGAGAATAGGTAGTTTTAGGTCAATTAGCATACTGTGAATTCTCAGGTGAAAAAAATCAACTAGAAATATAAACTTACAACTTACAAAAAACACATCAGAACAACTTCATACTCTTGTAAATCAATGAAACCTTGTGAATTCAAGAGAGGTAGCTTATCCTGTATATAGTGACTCTCACACGAGACTTTTTAAGGAAGCTAAGAAAACATGAGCAAGATTAAATCATTCTGGAATAGGTCTGCTGTCAGAATGACACATGAACAGGAGTTCCTCAGACTTCTGCTCCGCGTCCAGCCTTATTCAACAATTCCATTCGCGATCAGATTAGACTGGGTGGGTTTTTTTCCAATCTCTGTCAACAGGAGGCTTGTGGGACTGTGTGTATTTTGGAGGTTAGGATTCAATTCAAAATGATCTTGACAGAGTAGATAGACAGCCCATAAAATAATCTAGCATGTGGAAGTGGGAATAATTGACCACAGGCTGCAGAATTTCCAAGGTCTTTGGAAAAAGGTCTGGAAGTTACAGTATATCCATATTGAATGCAAAACTACATCCTGCTGTCAGGAAAAAGACAAATATCAGGATGAAAGAGATGTGGTGTTTTCTTCCCACTCCGTTCAGCACAGGAAACACTTCCTTTGTTATATTGTACCTGCTCTCTTCAGCAAGAGCACGAGTTCAGTTTTAGGAAACAAACACGCAGAAAAACTAGAAAACCTTCAGAGGATCAGATGCATAAAGAACAATCCAGTTAAAAAATAAATAATAATAATAAAAAAGAACTAAGGTTGTTTAGTATGAAGAAGGGAAGTCTGAGAGAATTCTGAAAATAGTCTCCAGATCCCTAAAGACTGCTGCAATTACGAAGAAAATCTCTACTCCACATGCATATTTGATATAAGAAGAAAATACCTTAAGCCACAAGGAGTAATAGTTCAGGTGAAGCATTAGGAAATTTTTTTTTTATGGTGAGAGTGAAACACTGGAATAGATTACCTTGAAGCTTTGGCATCTTCATTGTTTGTGGTCTTTAAGGAAAAGTTCAGCAGACCTTAAATGACAGGAGACAGAAAAGGAATAGGTTACCTTCAGGGTAAGGCAGTAGACTAGATGACCTCCTATAGTCTCTCTCCAATTAATTTTTCAAGCCAGAGCAAAACTTAAAATTATGCTCCTACATGTATACACTAAACCCTGTGCCCATTCTGTCACCTTGCTCCTACATATCTTCATCTTACATATTTTCAAGGAAGCTTTAGCTCTGCAGCAACCACTTTCATCTTAAACACCTTCTTCAGCAAAGAACCATGCTACAAAATTTAAGCATCAAAAAAAGTAGTTTCACCTGTATTTCAAAGCCACTCCACCAAGTAGCAAGATGACATTATTTATTTTTACACCAGATAGGCAATTTTTGTGTCTTTCTGAGGCATTGTCATGCCTGACAAATACTACTCCAGAGGCAGACCCCGGAGACTTCTTCCCTGCAGAGCATAGCACCAACTGAAGACCTTAAGGGATACTAAAGAACTTTCTCACCTTCCCCACAGAAGCAATGGTAACTGAAGCAAAAATAGGATTGGAAGAAGCCTAGATTGAGTATATATTTTCTGTGCCAGCTGCAGCTTGTTAGCTCATGGAGAAGGGTGATGACCCCAGTTGCACTTCCCAGCTATCGGTGCTGTTGGCTATACTGGTCAAACACTCCTCCCATCCCAGCCTTCAGGTGGATCAGTGATTAAGAACTCAATTACCCCCAATTTACACACCTGCACATCCTCACACCTCGCTGCAGTCTGACCCCATGGCATTAAAACAACCCACATGAGAAATAGAAAATTCAAATACTTGAATAAAATTCAATTTATGACAGCGTATGAATAAATAAGAGTGAAAGATTTATAGTACATTAACCACTGGAGAATTCAACCGTTATAAATATAGTGTACTCTTGAAATTATAGTGACAATTTGGAAGTAATTGAAGGATACTATGTGTAAATGTGTCTCTATATACAGGCAGGTCCATTCACCCAAAACTGTAGAGAATAAATAACATGCAATACAATTTCTTTTATACCAAAATGCCACTCTAGAGAAAATGGAGAGCAGAAGCAGGATAATGTGACAGAAAAAGGCAGACAAAGGACACTCTAAAAATGCTCGGGGGGGGAGGAAAGAAGAAACAGGAAAAATAGGACAATGTGCTAAGGAGAAAACCTAGGCTGCAAAAAGGAGAAATAAAGGTTGGTTGATGTGATATGCTGAAAGGATTACAGGAAAGGAATAGGTGTAATGGGGAAGAAAAAATAAAAGACATAAGACAAAAGAGTACCATACAGAAAAAATAGCTAATATGATGCAGGTAAATATAAAGGTAGTTCAGTGCTAAAGCAGAAGGGAAGACCCAAAGTAGGTTGGACATTTCATTCTTGAGACAGAGATTTATGTGAAAATGACACAGGAGCAAGTGTGTGAAAAATTAAATACACGAGGAAACAACGGGGAAAAATGCAGGACTAAACACTAGGAGCCCTGTTACGGTTAACGATGGTTTCTGTGCTGACGTGCCCAAGCTCAGCAGTACCCATAACGACACAGGCACAGCCTGCATCGAGCTTTCACACCAACGTTATACAAGACAGGGTTTTTGGAAATGAGAAAGATGGGGGAGAAGAGCACAGCTCACAGCATGTACTTGTGGATACCTTGAATAATATCATTCATAGCCCTACAGGGCTTCTCATTCTTCCTCCAGGGATTTTCCATGTGCCCATTTCACACTAGTGACTCAAGATAACGTACACGGAGGATTAGATGCAGGAGGTCACAGAGAATCCAGGACACTGACATGGGATTGGAAGACATCACACAGGGTCTACAAGAAACTTTTGCTTTTTTGAAAAGTAGCACCTGGAGTCCAGGCGTATCCTAATCCTCCCAGGCATCTAAAAAAGCACTAGATACTTGGGCAATCAAGTCCAATCCATTACCAGGTTCTTAAGGGGACAGTGCTTGACTTTGTTGGACAGAATATCTGCTGTAAAGGTTTTACAGCCGTGTGGATGGAGCTGTACAGGGTCATTTCACAGGTGCGTTCTTAGCAAGCACTAACAGGCAGAGAGAACACCACCTCCCCACCTAATAACCTGTCTCTATGTGATGTGACTGCAAAAGTTCCTGGTAGGAAATTGCTGTGCCTTTCACCTTCTCCACTACTTCTCCAGAAAACTGAAAAACTAACTCAAATCAAAAGTTCTTTGTAAACTGACAGCCAAGAAATAATTCTCTAAGGGATAAGTTCGTACTAATCAGATGGTGGGACATGGTCCTTAAAGACATCATCTCTACACCCCTCTTCACTCTGCCATGTGACAGGAATTTCATATGGCAGGAACTGAGCTGGAGAAGCAAGGACTTTTTGATTTGATTTTTTTTTATTTTAGAGAAATTGATTCTTATTGAAAACTACTTTCAACAGGTTCATATTTAGATTTGGCCGTGTCTTCAGTAACCAGGAAGGTAAACTGTCGGTGAAAGCAGCAGAAACCATAATGCTTTCTACCAAGAAGTGAGCTGCAGACCTGGGACTGACATCCCACATGGGCAGGAGCACTTTGGTCAGCCTTGTAGCATGAGAGAACACCATCTGATCGTTAGCAGGGCATGAAGACAATGCGATTCACCTTAACCAAGCATAAGGACAACTTTCTCTCTCTGAGCCCTAGATAGCGGGAGTATTTATGGGTGGATCATATGGCATTAGAATTACATTGAATCAGGCAAAAAAAAAAAAACCAGGCAAAAAGTCCTTACTTTACAGCTTTCTCAGACCTTTCAGGGTGTTGTGCATTGGGAGAAAGGGAGAACTATCCAGGAATCACTGAGAATAATCCATCATCCAGGCTTCAAAGAGAGGTAAGGTCATTGCCAGACTGTTCTTTCTTATTCTCAGCACACCAGGTCTGGGGATCAAGACGAGTCTTTAAAACTAAGGGATGAGAGAAGTAAAACTTCTCAGAACAAGAATTGTCCATAAGAAAAGTCCATAGGAAATAGCAGTTTTAAGTTGTCTCACCGGTAATAACCTTCCTCAGCAAATCCAGGGCTGATAACCCCATTGAACACCTGGCACTTGAGACTTGTTTCTCCTGTCTCTCACAAAAAATTAACAACAGCACGTAGGAGAGCAGGATGCACTTCATCTTCCTCGCCTGGAATTTCCAGAAGAAGAAATTGACCTCACTTACACCTCCAGAGGAGACTACTGACTTTCAACATTCTTTTCAGCTCTGCTTTATTTGCCTTGTGGGCATCTTTTCTATCAGATTAGCAGCGGCAGTGTCTATTTAGTGTTTTCTTACCCTTTTGTTGCTTCTGTGAAAAAGCTGGAGCAACATTTGTCTAACTAGTACCAGACAGATGATACAGGAGTAAAATATAGGGAAATGTTGTCATGATACATTAAAGCTCTTAGAATGTTGTATTTGTGTCCGAAATACATACTCTACATGAGATGATGCATTCCGCTTTCAATATTTAAAAATCTAAGAGATTTTTGATTTGGTTCAAAAATGTCTCTAACACATCCGACCTGGGTGAAGGTCCGGGAGAAAAAGTCTTCCTTACAAGCAAAAGTAAACTTGGATTTTTGGGTTGTTAATCATGGGATAAATACAATGCACCATTGAAAGAAGAAGAAAATAACTTTATAGTGTTTCAGTAATTTCACATCTCCTTCTGAGTAAAATTGGCAAGTGACAAAGAGTTGCTAAATACTTAAAAATTAACACTTTCTGGCATCGGGGTGTATCAATGATTATGATGTGCAGCTTTCATAATCAAGGAATAGACATACACACCTTCTAGCTAGTAATTACAGTAGATTTGTAGAATTTCATTCTAAATGTGTGTATTCGTCTTGAGTAGTACCTTCTCCCCTGAGTTGTATCTCACCGAAATCATGTCATATTCAACAAGACAACTCAGTGAATAAACTGCAATTAGCAGGAATGCCACGCTTGGCTACTTTGTAATATGAGTTTAGGGCATATTTTTGTCTTCCTTGTCAGTCAGCAGCTCCAAACTCAGTTGCATTTCAGAATTATTCCCGAATCACTTATAAGTAAAATCTCATTAGCTGTGTGTAAAATATATCTCTGTGTTTGGGATCTCAGCCTGCAAGTGGAACTCTGCACCCTTTCTTGCTGACTACAGCAGAAATTGAAGGTATGCCTAAAAAAGCAAATTTGTCCTTCAATACGTGTCCTTCAACCGTTAGCTGCAAGATTAGGGCTTTCTTTGAAAAGTCTGCTTCCTTGAAGGTGGTCTTGTACACCATACTGAATCAAAAACCTGTAAACTCTTGAAAAAATGTGTCAAACTGGAACTTGTGAACTGGCTCTGTTTGCCGTCTGCAGAAATAAATATTTTAGCCAAGAGGGGTAAGGTTTAATTGCAATGCACGGTAAGCGTGGTTCCACAAGCAGCTGAAATTCATGCGATCAGACGTAAGGGGTAAAAACACTGAGCCAGTAAAGGCATTCTCATGTTCGTGTGTGTGCTTCTCAAGGAATGTTAGGGGAAAAAGCACGCCTGGTTGGCCTGATTTCCTCTGGGAAAAGCATTAAAAAGTAACTACAGCAAAGGAAAGATCACTGTTGTGAGATCCTTTGCCCCTCTTGCCTCTGCTTTTGCAAAGTCTTCTCAATACCAGATTTAACCTGCATGGTAGTGTATTTTAAAGTAGTTCATTAGAAGGCTACAAATGGGTCCAACAGAGACAGAGTAAGATTTCCATCGTCCATAGGCAATTCAGTGATTGGGGTGATGTGGATCTGTGATTGTAAGCCAAAGCTTTTTGAATGCAGCAAAAAATTGTGTCTGCATTTTGAAATATAATTTTTTAGATTTAGAAATTCCCTTTTTTTCATTAAATTCCTTCATAATTTATATTTTCTGTCAACTCTGTTCTTAACTATGTTTGCCTCTTGATGGAGGGTATTAGAGTCCGAGAAAGCTTGAAAATGACCAAACTATCCAGAAACTCAGCCATCCCAAATGGTGACACAGATGTATAGCTGAGCTCCTCATTGAAAGAGACCTAAATGATATGTCCTTGAAAAGCAGCTGGAGTAAATATTGTTAAGAATAATCCCAATAAGAAAAAAAAGCAAAAATCCTTTCATTTGTTTCTCTTACTTTTCTAATTAAAATCCCATTGTGTCTGCAGTAATACTTTTATTACCAATATATTAAAAAATATAGTTAGCATTTTGCAGTGTAATAACACTATAATACTTGAAAATTTGTCGAGGAAAAATTAATAACAAAATGAATGGTTGAAATCTGGAGTAACCAAACTACAAACCAGTAGTGCAGTAATCCTTATGGAGCAATAATAATTCTAATCACAGGAAAAGAAGAAAAAACGAGGAATAGTAGCAGTACCACAATAAATAATTTTTTTAATTTGCTTTAAAAGATCAGAATTTACTTGTTGCTAAAAAACATGCTACTGGATAAAATACTTCAGTCAATGTTCTCTCTGATATTTTCCATGAGCTACAGTGCAGTCTTTCAAGTTGAGGAATGTCTTTGAGATTTATAATGCATTTGTCATTTGTTGGAGGGAATTGTACTCTTCAGTTTATTTGCTTTTTGGCAATCAATAAGGCTATTTGTAAAAAAGTCCATTTGAATTTGTCTAGTCTGGTATTTTCACTTCTGTGACGTAAACAAACATGGGATAACTAGGAACTTTAATTTTAGTTATTCTGTTTATGATGAATCACTTGAGACTAATACTTTCATAATTTAGAAGAAGGTCAAACACGTGCATGGGGACACTTTCATTTCTTAAAAAATCTTGGACAGCAAGAACTAGTAACCTTTACTGAACAAACTAAATGATTTGTAGCTTGTGAAAAAGTACTAATATAACTACTGACATTTAACAGAATTTAATACTTTCAAACTGGTTTGCATTTTTCATTTGGCTCTGAGCAAGCTTCTGCAGACTTCATTGTTTCCTGTACTTCATGTTTCTGGACCAATTTGTAAGACCAGAGTATACTTGAGTTTGAAAAATTGTCATCTCCCTCTGTACCAGTACTCTTCATCTCACAATATGTCTGAGAAACAATTCTGCTAAAAAATGGGTTTTCTGACCATTCAAGGATACATCCACTTTATACATCAACACTGAGGTAAGCTCCATCATTGTATTTCTTCTTCCTGCCCCCTCTAAAGTTTGGGGGTTTTTTATGCCATGACAAATGTCAGCGTCTAGACACCATCCACATGATAATTCCTTCTCATTCTAGTCATTGGTTTCTACTCAATTACCTTTATCTATGATGTCTTACTTTTTATCTTAGGCTTTATGAGGGTGCTTCATGCAGAGATGCTGGAAGCACGTAAAGGAAGAAAGCCTTGTTGGCTTTTCACCCCCGAGACCTGGTACGCCCAGTTTGCATTATGAGACAAAACAGCTTTCCTAGGTTATGTTCGCTCTGCAGCCATCCCCAAGACCTCACCAGTGGTTTTTCTTTTAGTTCGAGACTTCTGCGATCACATTTATTTAAGGCCTAGGATGTGTAAACTTATGGACATGTTCATAGATTCATCTTTTTGTTGGTTTCTGTCTGTCAGTACCTTCTGAACATGCGTCCAGTTTCAAGCTAACGTGACAGAGCAATAGGAATTTCAAAGTGGCGAAGGTTCCCAAATATGAAAATTAGTATCCAGGTGAAAAACAGAGAATGGAAAAGATGGGAATGCCTCTATTCTTATCTTTTTTTTCCCCCTTTGGCCTGCCTCATAGCCCACAAAGAGCTTCCTGGCCATTTCACACCTACCAGCTGCCCAGTCAGCCAACACTCACCCTGCAAACTAGCCATGGCATACACTTACCTCGGCAGAAGAGGTAGGAGGAATCTGCACGTAGAATTAAGAGGCAGGTAGGAGAAGTAAAGAGGCAGAATGAGGGGAGAGCTATGAGATGGAAACGGGGAGATGTGCCATGAAAACCTCTCCCTGGACCAGTTTCATGGAGAAACGGAGTGCCTTCCTGTTGTAGGATCTTTGTTTCTTCTCTGCTTGAGGAGCCATCTGCTTGAAGAGATCATAATTAGCTAGAGGACAGCAGGTAATTGGATGGAAAAAGGACACATGCTCTGAACTACTTCATAACCCAGATTTTTTTAGGTGGCGAGAGATATTTTGATTCTTGAACAATTAGGCCTCATTGATAATGGCTTATTGATAAGAACAGCAATAGAAGGCTGGGATGACTTTAATGAATGTACATAGTTAACTGGAATAAAGTGCTATGATGGCTGGTATTCTCAAAAAATTGGCTCATTAACCTTAACTATATCAACCTTTTCTCATTATCAAATTTAAATAATTGGATAGACTTCTGGGAAACTTGCAGTCTTACACAGAGGACAGCCACTTACTCACAGGGTAGAAACCTGCTGTTTAAAAGAGCTGTTTGTGAGAGAGGGGGCACATACACACAAATTATTAAATATTTGTATTTTAATTGTGAGAAAACAGAAAGAAAAAAAAAAGGGGGGAGGGGAGAGGCAGCCCTGAACAATTTTCAAGCAGCAGTCATGTATTTTATGATTAATTTATTTACTGGTGATAGTACCTGTCAAATTCTGCTTTCTTGTAGACAACCAGCAAAGATTATTTCACGTGCAGGCCTCCTCATTTCCTTGTTTCAGTGACAGAAGCACTTGAAGCCCCCAGTCAGCAAACAGGTCCTTGTGAAGCATGACACCACTGAGATTTTTATGGAACAGAGAACAGTCTTACTCCAACTGCAAAAGAACCAAGAAGATGTTTTCCAGTAGTCATTGCAGATGAGGGATATAGAAGCACCAGTTTTGTTGTCTATGTGTCATCTGCAGGTCACAAATAAAGATTAAAATAAACTGCTGCAAGACCAGCACCCACCAACATGTTGACATTGTAAGGAACCAAGTTCTTGTGCTGTTCCTATTCTCTGAATAACATCAGAAAGGCATCATTGCAAATGTTGGTGTTGCAGGGACGGTGCATGATGGCAACCACCAGTCACCCTTCTCCTCAGGGCAAGGAGCTAGCAGTTACCTGCTGCTGTCACCGCCACCATATTCACCTCATCAATGGGCAAAACCCTTTCTTTCCCACTTTTGAAGACATCCTCTGCTACTGAGAGCCACTGCAGGGTTGTGAGGGAGTCGTTTGCAAGCAAACTTGGGTTGGCAGCAGAAAGTCATGGTCTGAGAAGCTGGAAGGGGCTTAAAAACTGGGAAGTTGCAGTGGGAGGAAAAGCAGTACTCAAGCTGCAACTTTCAGACAGATCATGAATTTATCTTTTCCTTATGTCTAAGGTGAGAAGGAGGGTTGAATTCATTGCACACCAGGCTCAGCAGCAATACAAGGACAAATGATGCAGACAGGGGCAGATTAGAGAACTCCCCTAGTAATGGAGGGAATCTCCAAGGTAAACCAGTGTATTCAAATGCACAAAAGGACCATTAGAGTCCAAACAGACACCTATAAACTAACTATAAAGGACAAATACAGAAATTTAACTAAGAAGTGATACATCCATCACCTGGAGACCCTACTTGATCTTCCAAATAAAGCTATTAAATAGGAGAAGCCGCGATAAAAAAAAAAAAAATCCAGTTGCAGCCCATTTCTGTCTTTCCCAGAATGCCACCCACCTGTTCCTTTTCTTTTTTTTTAATTTTTTTTTTTTTAACTTTCTTTATATGTACAATGTAAGCAATATGAAATCAACACCACCACTCAAGATGCTGTGGTTTTGGAAATCTATACTGTATAAATAATCAACTCAAAATGTAAAGGTCAGAATAGTGCCTTGCTAAAAAGACTGGCAGCTAATTGGAAAAATCTGTCGACTCTGAGCTCAACTAAAGTCCCTGTTGTATTTCTTCAGAACCTGTCTGGTGTTTTATTTATGTGTGTTGTGTGCTGTGATTTTACCTACTATGATTTGTGTTTGTTTTCCAGCCTGTTCTTGCAGGCATTTGGCATGGAACTAATCCTCTCTCCAGCTCATCCTCCACCACTTCTAACCTAACTTGAGTTATAGCTTGATATTTGAAAGATTTCCTGCAAATAATTTTGTCTTGAGTGGGAGGATTATAATAATGTTCAGAACATTGATCGCAGTGAAACTTATAGGGCAAAAAATTGCACAGAGAATCATGAGTTTACCCACAGGCATAAAACATTAAATTAGTCAGACAGTTGATAAATATGTATGGAGGGATGTATAATATTGAACTGGCTGATGCAGTTAAATGGTTAACAGATAAGTTTCCAGGAATAGCTATAAAATACGTTGCATTTCTAAGTGGTCTGTTATAAATCTCATACTTTTGAAATGACCCATAAGTACTCTTGTTTTATGGATGAATGGCAACTAATCTGAGTGTTCTCTAACCACTTAGTTTTAGGCAGAGCCAGGCTCTGAATTTCTCAGTACTGAAGCCACTTACATTATCTTCAGACAAGCAGTCAAAATACCAAAGTGTCCCAAATATTTTGCCACTTCATTTATTCAGTCTTGACTTGAAAAGACTCTAAAGAAAGGATTTCTTATAGTGGAAAGCGATGAAAAAAGAGATACTGTGTATAAAACACAGTTAATACCACATATTGGCACTACAAGTATGAAGAAAATCTTGTACGATTTCCCTCAGAAAACACACTGAGGGTGAAACGATAAAGAAAACACCTCCCTATCCTAGGCAATCAATATCATTTACTGCAAAATCACGGGAAATCTTTTAATCACTATTAAAGTTTTCTGAGTAGAGACTAAATACAAGCTTATGATTTGCTCACAATTACAGTTTTCTACATGAAATTTACTTTATCATTGCATGTAACAACCAAGGTCATGTAAAAATCGGGGCTTTCTCCTGTAATCTATTCCTTTTGAAGCAAAGATGATTATAAAGCTGTCAGACATTTAAACCTCCTACAAGTTAACTCTTCAAGGACACAACTGGAGATGCACAATAGTCAACCTGAGCTGCCATTGTGGCGCTTGTGCTTTATAAAGGAAATAGTGAGTGGCAAGTGTTTATCGTGTTCCACTTCTTTTTATACGGTATAAAATATATACATACATTTTGCAAACAATATAAACACATATGAAATATTTTTAAAGGTTTCCAGAAGGTTAAGGGTGAGAAGAGGTGATCCATTGTTTAGATGTTCTTAAAACAGTAGAAATTGTCTAAGCTGAAGACTGTCAGTAGCAGAGGGTTGACCAGGAGTATGATATTGGGGATATTTATTTCCTTTGTCTTAGGGACTCTGTTCCAGGGACAACCACAGCCGCTGGGTATTTCACATGGCACCTGCAACCCAGCACTCCACATCCAACATGAAACCACATTTGCTGAATTTGGTAGCCAAAGAAACAGATAAAACATAGTAAAGACGTAGAATGAGCCAACAGGACTGCAGAAGTCTCCTCTGTCTATGTCTGTCTTACCTTAGGCCCACAGCAAAAGCATTGCTGTACAAGAGTTTGTGCTCCAGAAAGGAGACCACCACCACAGGTGGTGTAAGGAGACCACCACCACAGGTCCCCAAAGGGCTGTTAACGGAGAAGAGGTA
>JAOQGH010000023.1:89616669-89693621 GCA_025769975.1 Gallinago jamesoni
GGCAGAGCCCTGGAAGAGGCTGCCCAGGGAGGGTGTGGAGTCCCCTTCTCTGGAGATCTTCAAGACCCACCTGGATGATGTGCTCTGGGCAATCCTGCTTTGGCAGGGGAGTTGTACTAGATGTTCTCTAGAAGGTCCCTTCCAACTCCAACAATTCTGTGATTCCATGATTCCGTGATTCTGTGATGGGTGTTGATGGCCTTCCCGTTCCCTGTTGCAGCAGCGTTCGTTACTAAACTGGCACAGATGATAATAATTGAACACAACCATTGCTGGTTGTGTGGTGCCTTGACAATACCATTTCACCACACAGAGGAAAAAAAGGTCCCACCCATGTTCTTATCTTGGATCTGCTTTTAACGGGCTAGCTGCTCCCATGCACTGTTTCTTCAGGTAAAACCACCTATTTAGTCCTCCTCAGCTCCCGAGAGCCTGTAAACCACAGATTCTTTTTTTTTTTCCTTCCTGGATTGAGTTTCTGCTCTTTCAATGTATGCTCCCCTAAGAAGCACTGCTAAAGCTACATGTGTAGAGATTAAAGGAAAGGTCTTCTGTGTCTTACAGACATCAAAAGCCAAGAGCAGTAAGAGACCGGAGTAAATTGCATGGTGTTGGCTTTTCTTAGCCTCCAAAAGCCTCTCATCATTATTCTTCTGTAAGTGCTCTCTACCACTTCTCTAGTGGTTGTAGATGCCCATCAGAGGCAATAAATACTGCCTTCCGAGGGAGCACAGGTGATTGACTTGAGATGCCAGTGGAGGAACTGGGGCGGGTGGGTGCAGTGACCTGTGAAAGCTCTTACTGGTGACACATCACACCTTACGTTTCCCCATTAATTTATTGTTTGCAGAAACAGTTGCAAACAGTCTGTCTAAAACCACGTGGCAAACAGAAGAAAAAACCAAACCAAACTCCACTTTTGGTGGTACTTTAAATACACTGTAAAGCCGTGCTCTCACCACTACCCCCTCACGTGATGCAGTTATTCCGGTGTAAAGGGGCTACATACACATACCTTTATATATATTTCTTTCTCCCTCTAGAGAGGCAAGTACTTGATTTCTATTCCAGTGTAAGCTACCATCAGAATAGTGTAACAAAATGTGTGTTCTCATAATCACAGAATCACAGAATCTTCATGGTTGGAAGGGACTTTTGAGATCATGGAGTCTTCCAACCACACAAAAAAACCCCAAACAAACAAAAACCCAAAACAAACAAAAAAAACCCCAACCAACCAAAAAAAAAAACACCACCACAAACAGACACAGCCCAACAATCTCAGGCACTAGAGCATGCCCTGAAGTGCCACATCTACAAGCTTCTTAAATCCCTCCAGGGATGGTGACTCCACCACCTCCCTGGGCAGGCTGTTCCAGTGCCTGACCACCCTCTCAGGAAAGTCATTCTTCCCAAGATCTAATCTAAACCTCCCCTGCCCCAACTTCACACCATTTCCTCTGTTCCTGTCATTATTCCCTTGGGAGAAGAGGCCAACCCCCACCTCTCTACACCCTCCTTTCAGGGAAATGTAGAGGGCAATGAGGTCTCCCCTCACCCTCCTCTTCTTCAGAGTAAACATGCCCAGTTCCCTCAGCCTCTCCTCGTAAGACTTGTTCTCCAGACCCCTCACCAGCTTGGTGGCTCTAAAATTGCACCCCTTGAGTGCATGAGAATGAGTATATTGTTAATTTTAAAGGCCCCTCCATCCCAGTACCCCATCTCCAGCACTGGCTGTTAGTGGATCTGGATGAAGGGTGAGCCCAGAACAAGAGCACACGGTCTTCCCCTGAGTGCTGTCCCATCTCACTAATCCCTGCTGGCAGGATTTTCTGAGCTTGGTTTGGTTTCCATATTTAAAAATTTAGGTTAGAAACCGAGGCATAATTTTACATAATAACTCATTAACTTAGACCAGATATACACCTTTTTTTTTCCCATTTCTTTGCACAATTTACTGCATTTTACAGAATACATCTGCCTGAAGTTCTAATTCCAGGTTTCTCTGCTGATATTCAGGATGGCTTATGGGTTCTTTCCATTGCCCTCATATCTAGCTCATCAGTCTCCCAATATTTCATTTCTTTCTGACCATTTCCTGCAAATTTCAGAGGGATTGCTCCATTATTTGTTCTGTCACTGTGATCTCATTTTCCTCACTCATCTTAAATCTTCCTTCTTTTGTTCTTTAGTGAATAAGTGAGTTGCAGCATAAAACTCTTGCAATACCCTATATGAAAACACCAGAATATGTTTCTGTATGAACAAATCAGGAATGTTTCTTTCATTCTTAGTCGAACTGTTGGCTTTCCACTGAAATAAAAAGGCATTGCGTATTTTTGTATCTTTCAAATGGCTTCTACACAGCCAATATTCTTGAATTTATTGTAGGAATGTCCCTAAAAGCCACAGAGCACTGTTTCACCTTTACAGGCAAACTGAAAATAAATGCATGTGGGTCATTACATGTTTGGATGGATTCAGAGATTGGTTTTGTGGGGTTTTCCTTTTAGTTCTGACTATGGGGCACTGGTGAAATTAAATATACTTAATTGCAAAAACTAGTTTAAATATCTTCTTTAGTAAAAAAATATGTTTGATTGAAACTTCCAATTTAATATACACTTTTTCAAAAGTGTTAAGTATGTAGAGGAATTTATTTAATTGTAACTAGGTATTATGTTGTTACAAGACTATAGGGCAAATAGAGAGAAAAAAGTAAATAAGGAGTGACAAGAATAGCATGAATGTAGGATGATGATGGCAAGATGAAGAAATGGTCCATGGAATGATGAGTCACAAAAAAAGTTTGTGAAAAGCTGGGGGCTTTTTCTATTATCTTTGTATGAGTTGTTACTAGTTCACATAAAATATTCTCCCTTCTCACCTCTTTATTGATTTGTGCTGGATGCAATGCCTCTATTTACACAGATAAAGGCACTTGCTCTGATGCACTATCCACATCTTAGGCCAATTTGTACAGGGTCACTCATGTACAGACTGCAGAGCCCCAGATCCTTTTTGGGGAGACTGACTGTTCCCACAGACCCTAGCACTTGACTTGAGTTCCTTTCCCCAGGGGGTCACCCAAAGCTTTTAATAATCATGTGCATGGTGTTGGAAAACATGACATCTCTACAGGACACAGTTCTGGGACCTACCTCCAGAAACACACTCTGATTTCGTCCAGAAGGGAACTCATTCACTCTGAAGGAGACCATGGGAATGAACACAGTCTGTAGGAGATTGAGATGATTAGTGGCAAAAAAGGAAGTAAATAATTTGGTATATATACATAGGTACATCTAGTTAATTCTCAGATAGCCTCAGGGGTTTCCAAAGAGAGCCTTTTCACTCAAAACCTTGGTATTATTGGAATAAATTAGATGATGAAGATAGTGAATGGTATACTATGTGGCACAAATTTCAACAAGAGGAAGAGGACAGTAATGAACATGAATGTAAGTGGAAAAAGGTTTGCAACATAGACAAAGCAGGAGAGGAATCTAACAGGAACAAGAATTCTGCAAAAAAATACAGAACCCTATGGTGTAGGTTTGTATACAAGACAAAACTAAATCAGACATGACATTACTGGGTTCAATAGTATAGAATATAAAAAAATATATATAGAAGAATCTATGTGCACTGTTGAGTAATACCATACTTTCTCACTCAGCTTTTCTTTCCTGCCAGTATGTCTCCATATTTATTCAAGGTACACTGGAGGGAATATATAGACATACATTTTTTTCCAGTTTCAACACTATATCCTTGAGCAACCAAAATAACAAATTCCTCTCAGTTTGCCAGTCTAGTAGGTGGTAACAAACCCACTTCTTGCCAATTCCCAAACACCATTCTGAATTTTTCCCATTTTGCTCCTCTTAAATGAGCTGGGAGATACATTAATCCTAGAAACACAGTGGAGTAGCAAAACAGTTATCTAAATAGTCCTGTCTGGCAAGTTCCTTTGTCTGTGTGGAGCAAGGCAGAGAAAATGAAAGTTCAGTAATTATCCATTAGAAACATGAAAGACAAAATAAAAGGCAAATATAAATTATTCTTAAAAAAACCCAAAACTCTAATTGAAGGTCTCTGCTATTTGATACATTTCTATGCTGTTAATGAAGAGTTTAGACAAGCATTATTCATCATCATAGGATTTCAGGGTGGTAAACCAAGAAAGGAAAATAGTATTTTGCTGACTTGACAAGGTAGTCTAAAATTTTGAGAACATTTACCCCAGAATATTTTACAAAAGGGTGGGAGTGCAGAATGTTGAGTAATTTCTTTAAGTAGTTTCCTATTTACTTCATATGCCTCCATAAATGTGAGAGGTTTTAATTCCTTTTTGGATCACCTCTTTCTTAGAGCTTACTGTTTTGCTTAATTTAATTTAAAAGTGCATTTATCCAAATTTAAGAAGTACATTCCTGGACATAAGATCTTTCTAGGTGATAAAGCCAAGGAACACCCTCATCACAGTGAATAGCTGAATTATCAATTTGCAAGTGTATCTGTAGAAAAAGAAGTACAGAGTAATCCTACAGTTTTTTAAGGAAGTTTTGGGGTTTTTTTTAAAAAAAAAACACTTTGAAAAATCAAATTCCTAATATTTGGAATCCAACTCTATGAGCTTAAATTTAATAACAACTACATAAAACCAAATTTTTGTGTGACATTTTAACTGGGAAATGAGAAATCAAGACGATTAATTTTTCTCGTAATATTTGTTAGAACTTAATCTAGGACTCAAACTGAGCTGCACATTCTTCTTTTGAAGATACAAAGGATGATTTCTGGGGGAACCAAGAGAAAAAGACATTGTTTTAGCAGACATTGTCTGTCTTGCTGCTAGTAGTAGCACAGTTTTGCCATCTCTCTAAAACATTTCTTTTTAAAAACTTCTTTCTTCTATTCAAAAGGTCTTATAATTAGCACTTATCTGTCATTTTGAAGTCTAATTAGTTACCCTTGCATTCTTATTAAATTATGAAGCACTGAAGGTCATGTCATACATCATTTCAAAAGTAAATGTCCCCTAAGTTTTTAATACAGTCTTGAAATTTACCATTTTTACAGAGATGACATTTGGCATTAAAGATTTCAACATTGTTAGAACACAGGTTAAAAAGAAAAAAAAATCAGGTTTTATGAAACACATTGATTTTCTTATTTTATAAGGGGAAATTTCATTTAGTATATTCATTTTCTAAAATCACTGGGTAGCGTGATTCACCATTTGCAGAGGTGTGGGGAGCAGTTCCCAAGTCCCCTGCAAAAGGGACACTGGGAGAGGGCTCTGGAACACCCACAGGAGGGAGGTGGGAGGCTGCTGGGTGCCAGTCTCTCTGGCAGATGCCCCAGGCAACTCCGTGTGTTGTGGAAGGAAGAGATTGATGACCACGGAAGTTACCATCAGCTTTTCCACCCCACGGCTTTGCTCACCTGCTACCAGGTCCTTTATTCCTTTATGGCCTCTGGTGGAGAGTCCTGGTTGTTCAGGACATCTCCTTAGCCCAAAAGGCAGCTCCACTGCACCTTCTCCCTGCTGGGACAGGCTGTTGGGTATGAACAAACCTTCACATCATCCTGCACATCCTTCACATCATCCTGCTTGCGGTTTCGGGCTCACGAGCTGCTAAGGGAAGACTTTACACCTGGAAGAAACTGTTTATTTGAGGCTCAGCAGTGAAAGTTTCAGGAACTTTGGTTGTTTTTCTTATTAGAGTTCCCGTAACTGAACTCTCAACATTTGTTGTACCTAACGCAAATATCTGTCCATCAGAAATGTTTCATTTTTCAAAATAATTTAGAAATAAAAATCTGTGCTGTGATTTATATTTATGCAGTGTATTAGACATTACATTTGGGTCCCTATTGGTATAAATAAAATGAATAGATTTAACAGGATAAAAAGTTGTGGTTTTTTGTCCCTCTGGTTTCTTTTTTTTTGCAATGCCTGGCTTTCTGATGGGGTTTTATTCTGGGGGCTTCACTATGTGTTCTGCTGCCAGGTTAACCAAACAACTGGTTTGGTTCCCTTCAAAAGGATGTTGGCATATCTTTTTATATCTTTACCTTTCTACCATAACAAACCGACAAATGACTTCATTGGCTTGAGCAGATCCTTCAGTAACTACTCCAGAGTTATGCTCCATGGTGGATAACCCATTTTTGGGCGTCAGCCACTTCTTTGATGGCTACAACATCGCCACAAAAGATTATTAACTGGTTCTAAGCTTACAGTTTATGATGGAAAATAGGGCACACATCAAAGAATATTGGTCTATTTTTCTCAAACTGAAGCACAGGGAAGTAGGAAATGGAAAAAAAGGAAAGCTTAGAATTGGGACACCTGGTGAGAAACATTAACTTCTTCCTAACACAGAGGAAATTCTAATTCTTCTAATAGACCATGAAGATGACTTGGAAAAAAAAAAAAAATAGACACCTTTCAACTCCTTAAACCTTACCAGAGATATCAATCTGAAACCCAGAATCCGATAACAGGTACTCCTGAAACACCCGAGTGTATTCATCTGATGCAGCTTCATTGGTTTGTAATACAAGCCTACCTTTTCATTTTCAGTCCTGTTATTAAAAAAGAAAAAAAAAAAACCACTATTAAAAAAAGAAAAAATAATACATGTATACATCGTTCACAACCTCAGCTAAATCTCCATTCAATCTCAAGACCAGCCTCAGGTCTTAAGCTGTCAACTTAGACATCCCAATTTTAGTTTAGGAGCATTAGGTAAAAATATAAAAGCACAAATTTTTACCTGTGCTTGTCCATAAAAGTTTTGTTTTCCAGCATGCCAAACGTTGTTGCAAGATAAATTACGTGGGCCACCCAAGAAGCATGGAAAGCTAAGTCCCCATGCATCTCTTTTTAAAAAAAGATAACTAGAATTCTGCAAAGCCAGTCGTAGCCGTCCGTCTGCCCGGCTGAGAGGGCAACGATGCCACGAATGTGCTGAGTCTTCTTTTTCCTCATATGATAAATTTGAACTAAGTAGTTTTTGACATCTTTTTAGGACAAGTCAGAGTCAAAGCAAACTGATTTCCTGGTTTATGCCTTAGGCCTAGCCAAGCAGGATAACCAGAGGATAGTCATTAATCATCAACAAATTACAAAGGAATCCCCATGCCAAGTCAAAGGTAAAAATCAATTACAGTGACAATTAAAGAGGTCAGATATCAGACCTGAAAGGTTTGCAGTTAATAGATGTTCCGATACAGGGTAGCAAAGACTGCAGGCTTCTGAATCTTCAACTAATATAATAGATGTTCCCTAGAAGGAATAAATCTATTAGTTAACAGCAAGTATTTGTATAATAAGCTAAACACAAAACTACGTATAGAAATTAAACTAAGGAACTAATCTCCTCCTTTGCAAAGAACAAGTGATAGTTGAAGCAACGATAATATTGAGCATCACAAAGCTTGGAATAATCACAGTTGCTTTTAGCTGCAACTAGCTTATAACTAGGAAGATATGAACAAAAAAAATCAGCACCTTCTTTTTCTTTAAATCAATTGATAAAAAGGCAAAGGGAAGTGTGGATTACTTAGTGGTCAGGGTCATGAAGAGTACAAATTGTGCCATCTGCTCCTATTCCTGGAGTGAAGCAAAGTCTAAGAAGACTTTTCCAGCCTACAGAGCCTACAGCTCTGCAGCTAAATGTCTCCTTCCACTGACATACTATAACATGAGTGTTTTTAAGTTGGGTTGAAAGTGCTCAAAAGAACTGAACTGAAACGAGAATTCCAGGTACAAAAAAAAAACAACAATCAATCAGAAGGGAGACTAAAGATCCCAATATGTGAGAAGGATTTGAAAGTCCAGGAAAATGAATTCTTTCAAACATCAGTCTCCTGGCCAAAGTTCTGGCAAGCCATCATGCTGCTATAAATACACAGTGTCTGATTTGAAGATAAATTCTGGGCTTCCTGAGAACATAAATTCAGAAAGCAGGTCCCTCCTGAGAAGACCATCCAGGTAGATTGGAGCTGGTAGACCCAGATTCCTGAATGTAGTTTCTCAGTTGAGAGAAGTACCTCCTCCAGAGCCCTCCCTTGCACACCTAGGCTTCAGATGAGGTCTGGATTTATGAAAAACTGCAGCCCTAAATCAGTCTATATTTTTTCCTTTTCTTCTAAGGGTCAGACAGGGAACAATGTTTTTCTGTCTCATCTCACCAAGGACCCTTGGAGAGTAGTCCATAGTTAGCATTAGTTGAAAAGTGCTTCCTGCTCTATGAATGAGAAATCTGTGCACACGATCAGATCAATTTTCTAACAAGGTTCAACAATAACAACAAGAAAACCCCTCAAGCTAAAACTCACTCCCTTCAGGTTTTAAGTACAAAACACAATGTCATTGAGTGTTTTATCTGGTTTCTACTTCTTGTTTCATTCCTAGGATCTCTTGCTCTCAGAGTTTCTCTAAACTGTGGAACAAAATTGCTAGGTTACAGCAATTACAGACTTGAAAATTCACCGTGGTTATGCCCCATTTTGAACTCCCAACCAGGCAGGGTCATTTCGTACCAGACAGCTGATGGCAAATGTATTCAAGTAGAAGAAAGTAATGACAGACTCATCCTCCTTGTCTATTAGAATTAAATCCTCATATTAGCCTTTTGGGTTTAAAAAACAGTTATTCAAAACATTTAAAAAAATAAATATTCATATAAAGATCTATTTAAAAAGCAACTGCCAATAATGAGATTTGAAAAGTACACAAATGAAATGCAAAAGTGTACAAAAATGCATGGAAACTTCTCTCACTTTCTGACATGGAGTCAGCACAAGCAGGTTCATTTCTCCCAAAACCTCTGGGGTTTTTTTCATAAAGCAATTATGGAATGACATCCGTTTATCACTATGTAAATGGATGTGCTCAGTAACTGAATCTGACATACAGAATAACTAAGTACATACATAACTATTCTTTAAAAGTGAAATGGCTTGAAGCCGACCTTATCTTTCCTGACAAGTTTCACTGTGGGCCAAAGCTCATATGGTTATTATTCAATTTTTAATGGGAAAATTTAAAAAATAAATATGTATTTCACTTACAGCTGTAGAATTTCAGTTTAAAAATCTACAGAAGGCAGGGACAGGAGCTTTCATTTATTTTATTTTTTTTTTACCATGAAATAGGCTTTTTCCTCTCTTATTTTTCTGAGAAAAAAACTGGAGCTATATTGGGCACTATAACTGTCTCAGACTATAGGCAACGCAGTGATGTATTTTTCTCTAGGTACAGATACTATATGTTTTTAATCTGTTCAGTTCAATAAATGTTTCACATCTTAGGCTAAAAATATTAGTTTAATGCTTTAATCATGGAGAGCATTTAGCCGAGATAATCTATGATGTTTTAAAATACATACAGGTTAATATTAAAACCTTGAACTTGGGCAACTCATTTACAATTATTTATCAAATATAAATCAATTCTTATGTTGACGACAAGTCAAAATTATCAGTGGTTACAAGGTCTTAATCTTTCTTTTCAATCAGATATAGACATCTTCTTCAGGTTGAGGGGTTATTTTTATTCCTAGATGGATACCAAAGGTTGAAACAGCTGCGTGCGTGAAGCATTGCACTTGGCTTGATAAACTATGAAAGATTTGGCCTCTCTCTATGTCACATAAGTGTCCTTGTCTCCATTACTCTTCCGTGCAGTAATACCTCCATCTAGGTGGCTTTCTGTTTGTCCTCCTGACTGAATATATTCCAGAGGCCAAATAAATCTCCTGTGCACGTGAAGTCTAATATCTAGGCCAAAGCTGGCTTTCCCTGTTTTAGATGTATTTACATTTTCCTGTTTCTATAATTTACTTCAGTAGTTAGCTTATTCAATTCAAAGTTATTTCTTCCCTGCACCCTTATCATTAACTTTTAATAACTTTTTCTATACATAGGCCACGGAAGTAAAATGATCAGCTCAACACAACAGTACAAGAGGTCTTTCAAACATAAGAAATTACATCAAGCCTGGGGAATTATGAATATTGTTTCTTTACTTTGTCACAAACTTACTGTGTGTCCTTGAGCCTTCTGTATTTCTAGATTCTCCCTCTAAAATGATAAAAATAATAATTAAATATATTCTATACACACATTTATATATTCCATATAACATATAAAAGCCATTCTTTTCCACATTTAGCAGCCTTTAGTATAGGCTTGTTTCTCAAGCTTTCAGGGTTAAAGCCAGATTGCATTACACACAAATGGCTACTCTTAACAAGGAAAAACACCGATCTGCGGGGTGAGACAAACTAAAATATGGAATCGTCCTTCTGCTTGCTGGAGTTCTGGAGAGTAAACTCTTTCCTTCAGCTTTGCTTTTTAGTACAGCAAATTTCAGCATTTTCCCAAGTCCCCAAAAAGTTCTAAGAAACCCTGTGTGTTCCCAAGACAAACACCCACAAGTACAGTCAGAATAAACATATCCATATGTTTATTCTGCCAGTCCTCCTATCCCAAGTTGGTAAAGACTTTTGCATTATAGAGAACTATAATGACTCCTCACAGGTCTCTGTCCACAGGTGACTTTGTCCTAAAACTAATTTGCTTGCTTTAGTCTTGCACCATCATTACTCTAAAAATGAAAGCTCTTAGAATCACCCATTTCTTAGCCAGACCATGTAAGCTCCGTGACAATTCCCCAAAGACCAGCTTGCCATATAAAAATAATTTTTCCTGCCATAAGAGGTATGAAAAACCTACTACCCAGCAGAATATCTCCTCGTTATAATGAAAAATATCAGTTGCATTACAGCTTGGATTTTTTTTTTTCCCTGTCTGAACGATAAAGGCTCAGGAGACTGATTGCTTCCTGTACAGCAAGAAGGTCGTTCTATGAACTGAGAGTTGTGAGGATTGGACAGGCTAGGGCTACGTTAGATTTTGTTTACTGGAAGTATTAAATAGATACTTAATGACCCAGAAGCAGTTTCACAACTTTTACAGCAACTACAAAGGATTTGCAAAAAATATTTTGTACTTTTATCATGAAATATTTGGATATCTTTCTAAGAAAAATTTGCAATGATGCTGCAGACATCACAGAGACAGTGGCAGAGGGAAAAAAAATATTAAATTTAGTCTATGAGAGAAAAAGATGACAGTCCAGGAACTCCAGAGACTGCATGATTGATAAACAGTTGTTGATTCAACAGTGTTTGAATTACAAGATAGAATAGAAAGAGGAAGGTGAGATAAGCACTGGTGATTGGGGAGACAGTGGAGGGGAGAACCTATAAATAAGTCATAGGCTCCAACATGCCTAGAATCTCTTTGTAGGTTTATTATTGAAATAGAACACTGGAGAAAAGATCTCACGTTATGGAGTGGGGTCATACCCCATTGACATAGGAAATCCTGACAAAACTTGGTGAAATTATGCAACAGGTGGCTGGAACCTGCCTAGGAATTTTATTGAGGATCAGCAGCCCTGTCTGCAAAACACTTTAAACTGCAGAGGTGGAAGAAGCTAAAAAGATCAGAAAGTCCAGTGAGATACCCTGAAAAAAAAAAAATGCCCAGCCAGCAGAGTCTGCGTTACATGTTGATGTAGATAAAGATATATGTTTTCACTCTAGGTTGCAGTGTAATGTTGGAACAACTTGACCTCATTTTAAATCAGCTAGCTCAGGTATTGGAAGCAGTGTAAATGCTAAGCTATGGTATTTGTTCTGCAAAGGCAATTAGAGCTCTCTGCTTCTACGGCTAGCTTCCCCCTAATGAGTTTGCTTGTTGCTTGCTCATCGAAGCAATCTGGCTCACTGAAAGTTATTTCCAATATCTCCACAGTCTTTAAAAGGTACATGTACCCCGATGTTGCAATAATGTAAGACCGAAACAAGCGTTTTTGGGACTATACTGCCAGTTTCCGATCTGGTAAGGAAAAGGATACCAAACAAATTCTCCCCAGACAGCTATAATAAGCAAAAAACTCTGAAAAACAGATGGGAGGGCAATGTCAGCTACCCAAAGAAATGAATGCCCTCATTAAAGGCTGGAAATCCCACAGTCAAATCTGTGGCCGAGTTGCATTCTAGAAATCTTTCCTGGGAGAAAATGATCGTTGGTCTGATTTCAGTTCTCACCCCCCTAACACAGGTGAACTCCAAGCGATCTCAGCTTCCCCAGCGGAACTTCAGCCTCATCCAGATTAACTCCAGAGCAAGCTGAAAATACACAGAGATCAAGGGACCACTTCTCTTTGCCAGGACCAGGCACCACTGGCATTAAAGGCAGGCCTGTCCTCTGTCCCAGCTGGGAGAAGCGAAAGAAGAGAAAAAATTAGGACAGCCTACTAACTGCTCTTGCATTTTGCCTTCACATCAAAACATGGCAAGGGAAAGCCCCCCCTTCCTTATTCCCAGCTCCCCAGTCTATATAGTAGCTCTGCTAATTGAATCTGATTTTATATGGGATAGATCGATTTGCTCCTTAATACACAATACCAAGACAGCTACTTTGTAGATATATGTTGTTTGTCAAAGGCTTATACTAATTTCCAGAAATCTGGTTCACTTTTATGACCCTTTTATGTTCACCATCTAGTGAGTTTAAGCATTTTTTAACTTGACTGCTGAATAATTTCTTCTTCAGCTTAAAGTAAAAAAAAAAAAGCAATTTCAGTTGCCTTTAAGAGCCTTGCAATGTTTTCTCTTAACTAGACCTTTTAAAAAAATCCCTCTTTAACTCTATTGTTTTCCTTAGTAGTGGGAAATCTACACTGCTACAGCAAAAATTGACTTTTCTAGTGCAGCTCAATTTTGACTTGTAATGAAATTCTCCACTACTGCTGAAATTGGCATCTCCTAAAACATCTTTTAAGATTTGGTCCATGACAAATGTTCTTGGAACTGCCTTCATAGCAAAGTTTATATTGATGACAAGAACAAGTAAATAAAAGAAAGGATCAACACGAATTTCACTTATTGCCTTCAGTATTTCCAGGAGAGAGAGAGAAGTTAATTGATTACTTCAGAAGTAACCATCCCATTCAACTGCTTCAAGGTCCCTTTGCAAGGAATGCACCCAGGTAAGGTAGTTATTCCAAAAAGGGAGGAAGACTGGGGATTCAGCATATTCTAATTTAGTAACTGGATTTCTCCTCAGAAAGAAATTATTTCTCCATAAAATATGTGAATCTAATCTTCCTCAATGCAAAATAAAATATGTTAATTTTAAAAAACACTTATGATGCAGTCAGTCATTTTGGCAGAGGAGAAGTCTTACTCGTGATCTCCAACATGACAAAATTCAGTCTAATTGGCTAAATTCAGGAAAGACAAAAGCGACTGAAAATTAGATCTTATAATGGAAATTGTCAGAGGCATGATTTCTGGCACACAAAGATGCATACAGATACACATACACAAAATAGTCAGTCTCTGTATTTTTTTCTTCTTTCCTACAACACAACAGATAGAATTACCCAATTTTTACTATTAAGCAACCATGGGAACGGTAGACGTTATATTATTGCATGCACAGCCACTTTGCGCACAAATAGAGTCAAAACCCAAGGTAAATTTCAGCCCTAGCTACAACTTCTTGGTGCATTAAAAAGCACCTTAGAAGACAAAAGGAAGAAAAAGGGCTAGCCTAAATCCAAACAGTAGATATGGTCACAGTCCTAGATTCAAACGAACAGATCTTTCAAACATATCTCAGAGTATGTTTCTCAGAGCAAGTTTCAATTACGGTAAAAATGAAACTATTCAAGAGGCTCTCCCAAGCCTCTAGCAAAGGAAAGGAAGTTGAAATGTTGGCTGGTGCATAGATCAATAAATTTCTTTGGACAAGATTGGTTGCATGTCCTGATTCACCCATAGTTGCATTTGAATGTCTCTAACGAAATCCCAACCTTCAAACACATCGACAATTACTCGTGCAATCTTGGCAATCGTTTCCATTGTACAAGAGTCTCCATAGACATGTCTCAAGTAAAAATAGGAAATATAGCACTTTGATGTCAGAATGGGTGAAAAAACAGGTAGGTAAGCACTACGGAAAGATACTTACCTCAATATCAGTAGATACTTTCAAGTTGCCTTTACAGATGTCTTCATTTAAGTCTAGTGTGTGTCACAAAGCATACTTTTCCATTAAACAGGAGATAACTGACATCACTGCTGGCTTAAATGCTTCTTTCTGTAGGAAGACTGGCAACACGAAGTATGATTGTGCTCTGATATTGTGTCCTTCTTCTCACCCAGATATTAATAGGGTAGACGGGATTCATCCCATCTGAGCCTGCAAACAAGGCGGTTAGTAAGCTGGCAAAATAGAAGAGCTACCTACAAGGAGGAGATGAATCGATGGACAGATCCCTTTTTGTGTCCATTGACGGTGGCAGGACTCTAGCAGGCCTAATTGAAATATGGCAACGAGGTGAATTAGTCTTAATGAATTCCTGCTGTGTGTCACATGCCAACCTTAAATGAAAAATTTGGCTTGCGGTCTTTATTGACACTTCCACTGAAGTCAGTGTCAGTTCCATGTCATTGCCATTTTGGTAGACCTATGTGAGGGCCCTGAGCAACAGTTGTTAGCTAACCCCAGTCAGATGAGTCTCTTTCCTCTCTCTGTCTGCCAGATTTCTTTTAAAAAATTTCACTAACTCTTTAATAAATCTTAATCAAAACAAGGTGAGAAATAAAGAGGGAGAATAAAAAAAACCAACACAAACCAAAACAAAACCAACCGCCAAATAAACAAAGGAAAACTCAGAAATAAAAATGAAAGAGGAGAATGAAGGAGAGTGAGGATGAGAGAATGAAGAGAGGTGATCAGTAAAACAGGAGAAATTAAGAAAGGAAAGGGAGAACAAAAACCAGAAAGGCTCAAGAAAGGGATGAGAAAGAAGAGGAATTACTCCATTATTACTCCAATTATTCCAATTAATCCAATTGATTTAAAAGCTATAAAGAATTATACGAAAGTCCTAGTTTGTAATGATCATATTTACTCATAATTCAACTGTGCTTTTGCAAATATTTAGGGACAAGATAATCCAATATGATTATAAAAGGAATAGCAAACTAAAATAGCCTACAGGTTGATGACATTACTAACCCACTCTTGTGAAAGCTAACTAAATTCAGCTTGTCTATGGGAAAAGAAATGAAATCAAAGGTATTTCTTTAAATAACAATGTCTGTAAAACTAGTTAAATTTTGCAAAATTGTGTTAGTAAAAAATATCACAATTTAGCACCCAGCTGCAATACAACATGAAAATGAGTCAACAGAAGAAACATACTCTCATTTGAGTTCCCTTTTCCCTTTTCCACTGCTTCTATTAAATCAGCTTCCCAGGTAGTTGAAGTAAAATTCACATCCGCATGGGAGCATTAATGAATTCCTGCAATCTGAACAGAAGAAATCCTGGTACTTTGAATGAAATGTGGCAATATCTGTTTCATTCAAAGGCCTTCTTTTTGGTGTTTGTTGTTCCTTAGTCTTAACCTATTACAGACTCTCTAAAATTACATTATGTAGAAGGGAAAAAAAGAGTTGTGAAAGATTGTCAGATTATAAACTATTTTCTGAAGAATAACACAAAATGGGCCTGCTGAGTATACATTACTCCTGTCCTTTGTGTTTGAAATGATGTAAGAAGACAAGTTTATAACTAAACAAGGTATGTCCTTCTTACCAGTCATATGCTGCTGTGATCCAATTTACCGGGGTAAAATCCGTTTTACAGGGAGACAAAGAATATACAGGCTGGTACACTAAAAGGGTATAAAATCCCCCAATACACAATATAATGCTCAAATCAAGTTGCCACTTCAAGTTTATTGCTAACACACTAGTGTTTGCTTTACATTTTTCTGTGAGACCCTACGCAAATTCAAAATGAGTTTAGTTCACATAGTGTTTGTGAGAAGTAAAATTGCCAACAGGAGTTGAGCCAACTATATTTTAAAATGCGATCAAATTCACCAGTTGCAAGGATTACAAGTTGTCAGGTAGTGAAAGAATAGGGATTTCTAATCTTATTTGTTGTGCTAGTTGTGGGCAAGGACCTGCAAGACCTTGTGTTGAATATCAGATACTGATACTTAAATAATAGGGTCGCGTTTATAAACTTTTTTCTATTTCAGCTTTCCAGAATGCAGTGCTTCAGAGCACTTTAGCAAGACACAGTTCTGTGTTAGAAGGGACTTTCCCAATATGCTGGGGTCTGTCAGCTTCTTCTTACGTCTGTCTGGCTGTACTTTTACTATATAAAAATTTAATCACGTGACCATGTCTGAATGAAAAAGAAACTCCTTCACTTCTGACCACCAAGATGACAAACCAGTTTATCCTACTCAAGATTACGTTAGCCTCACTGGTTCTGGGACAGATGGGTCCCATATTGGAGGAGTACCTCACCATGGTCATCTCACATGGATCGCTTCATTCTTCCATCTTATTGGCTTCTTCCTCTTTCTGGACACCAGCAAGCTTCTGCAATAGCTTCCACTGGGCCAGAGCTGCCCTGTAATTTCTGTATGGGTTAGACAGGAGCAACTTAGTTCTTTTAGTCCTTAAAAGCTCTAGTCAAAGTCCCTGCTGAAAGCCACTGGCCTGAAAAATGGGGATCCTGACCCATTAATGAAATGTCTTGAAGATGAAACATTCCTACAAAATATCAGAGAAAACCCTTTCCATTTTATTTTATATTTTACATAAAATGAACAAGAAATTGTAGGTAAAGTATACATACCCCAGTGGTTAACAGGACCAGATATAGAAAAGTGGTAATCACATATATTTCTCTTAGCTCCTCCACTCTTCCATGCTAATTGTTTTCCGGGATACACCAGCCTACCACCCCTAGTTTCAGTGTAGCTTGGCCATGCACACTGATGTTCATTTGGACACCATGACTGAAAAACAAATATGATTTGGGTCTTTGAGTGCTTTATAGTTTCCCCTGGCAAAAGAGGGAAGTCCACTCTCTGTCAGAGACATCCGAGTAGGATGGATGAACTGTTGTATTCTTGTCTTTTCCTGGTGATGTGTCACTCCTTATTCCACTGCCACCAACGCTTCACCTACCTGTGAGTACCGTCCAGTGTCACTTCTTTCCTTCTGTATTGCTCACTGTCTTTCTAACTCTCTTCAGAACTGAACTTGAGACTTTATTCCAACTCCAATTCAGTTTTCTCTGCTTGTGAAGCATTTTCTTCCAGGTCTGAATGATAACAGCCAAGGCAACTATTTCTCTTAGCTGCTGAAACTTGGTCAGCAGGGGGTTCTACTCCACCTACACCTCTTCATAGATAACAATAGCAAAAGTAGGGATTGATTGGTACTTTGCCACTTTTTCGACTTCAGAGCATAGGACTGCTTTTTTTAAAAAAAAAAAAGCTTGTTATGGCTTTTGTTCTTTTCATTGGATTCTAATTTTAGCTCTCAGTAAAAACCATATGTATCTGACTAAAAATAGCGAGGAGACAGGGCAGACCCAGCTTAGATTATGATTGGCATAAAGGACAACTGACTGGGGTGACCATGAGGGGGGGTATTTCATACTTGGAGGAGGTTTTCCTAACAGAATAGTAATTGAGTCTGCACTCCTTGCTTCTCACTTATTTATAGTCTCTTATGTTACTTGATGGGTGAGAGAAAGTAAAAGGATTTCATTTAATGTATAGTATTTTTTAGAGGAGAGGTTTGAAACGCTTTCTCTTTTTCCATTTCTTTGCTCCTGACATATATCTGAACACTGATCTAAATTTGAAAACTGATTCATTTTAACCCAGAGGCTATAACTCAATAATTGACAGAAGGCTGCTGCCTGTAACTCCACTACAATTAAAAGCTCTGTTTTGTAAAGGGCCGTCTCCTAAGAAAATAAAGCTACTACCTTAGTTGATTTTATCAATGATACCGATGACAATTTATTTTTACTTTCAAGTCAGCATATAAGATCTACTTCAGGGAGAGCTGTGAGACTTGTTAGTGCTAGAAAGCACTCCTCTTTAAAATAAAGAACCATTTTTAATATCTCTATTTAACGACTCTGCTATCACCATAGTGCACTGACCAGTGTTCTCAGGGAATTTTTTATAAGCTTTCTCATGTCCAAGATTTCCAAAGTTTTTCTTCTCACAGAATCATAGAATTGTTATGGTTGGAACAGACCTTTACCATCATCAAGTCCAACCATTAACCTTGCACTGCCAACTTACCACTAAACCGTGTCTCTCAGCACTACATCTACACGTCTTTCAAATACCTCCAGGGATGGCTGCTCAATCACTGCCCTGTGCAGCCTCTTCCAATGCTCAATAACCCTTTCTGTGAAGAAATTTTTCTTAATATGCAATATAAACCCCTCCTGATTTAACTTGAGGCCATTTCCTCTTGAGTCAATATTTTCTCTTCCTCTGTGTTCTTAAAATTGTCTTAGGCATCTGTGTTAGCTGGTCTTCCTTCATCCTCCCATCCCCAGTACTCTTATCATACAGCCCTGCCCCCTTTGAATTTCCATCTACACTGCACCTCTGTTCCAAAATACCTTTTAGTAACTCTTCTAAAGATCATAAACAAGGGAATATTACAGATTACAAGTCTCCTCAGGCTGAGATGGGCAAGACTGCCAGTTCCAACTGTCCCACTGTTCCCAGGAAAGAATGAAACATGACTTCATTCAATAAAAAGTGCAGCCTTCTCTGCTTAGAACGAATAAAGACATCAACAGACTAAAAGTAGAGACATTAACACTAAAATACTTAAAAATTACAGACTACAGACTAAGTCCAAACTCCATTGAACTTAAAGGCTGAGCTCTTGATTGACTTCAATGAATTTTGATGCAACTGTGGCAAATGAAGAACTTCTACGTATACAGCACGGAGGAAAAAGAGCTCATACAAAGTTATTCAGCATAAAGATTTTTAGTAAGAATCTCTGACATCTTGGCAGTGAGCTGGAATATTTCCAGTCATAGTTATAAAATTGTTCTGGATTTATGCCATGATTACTCTTTCATGAATATGTTTGTGGCTTCTGCTGAAGACCTGCTTTCTTCCAATCACCTCAAGTCTAAATAGGATATTCATGTTATTTAATAGTTCTTCATCCACTCCAACACTCTTACACTTACAAATGGGCACAGTAATCAAAGCAGATAAATCAAGGAAAGATTATCTATACAATTAGTCCTCTCTATATGTGTCAAAGTTGATGTGCATTTTCTGGGATAGTCAAATGCATCTTTTAATTTACAAACTGTGGACATACAATGCCGTTAACAAGGAATGAATTATTGAGCATTATGAGAACAATCTAAAGGAAAAAATGGATATTAACTTTAAATCTTCCAATCATCCTTTGTTTTAAGATAAAAAATGCAGTTTCATTTTTAAAACAATTTTTAGCAAATGGTTTATGTGGCTTCAACATGAACTCATAGCAACACCATATTTAATCTCTAATATGTCTTAAGAGTCACTTTAAAAATATTCTGAACACATTCTCGCTAACTTTTGATACACCAACAAACAAATACCCTGTAGAGTATAAAAAATAGCACTGACACTTCGAATGTGAAAGCACAGCAAGAGCTTCTATATTCTATTCAACAGAACCTTTGCAGATTTCAGAAAACATTTTAAGAAATCGTATTGTTATAAAAACTAAAAATCAGCAATTTATACTATTTCTGTTACTTTGTACATCTCAGAATTTAAAGACTGTCCTGAATAGTTTCAAAAACACAATGCCTTGATATTTTTCTGTACCTTTTGTCCTTTTGGTAAACAGAGAAAAACCCCAGGGGTGCTTATTTAATCTTTCACTTCTCACAAACGGGGAATATAAATGTGTCTAGTCCAATTTTATTAATCGTATGCTCTTAACTTTGGGCAGAAGCAGACTGAAAATAGAATCTGCTATTACTTTGGGCAGAAGCAGACTGAAAATAAGAAAAGCAACAACAAATATTTCACAAATGTAGCACTACTTTCACAACTTTAGCAAAAGTGCTCTGTCCTAAGGTAAGCAGACAGAATGATTTTCCATGTCTCCATTCTTCCCCAAACACATTCGAGTCCTTCTAAAAGAATATTTTGCCAGAGGCCTTGATCAAAATTAGCAAACTATTGAGTCTGATAGTCACAGATCTATAGCTCATCTTTTTCGAATTTACGCTCAATAGATCACATCAGTCTGTGATGTAACTACAAAGATAAAATTTGCACCAGCATTGGCATGGAAACAAGTTCTCAGGACTGGTGCAAGCTGCATATCATCAGTTTTCATTTGCTGCTCTCATGTAAATCAGGCTTTACAATGTTCCTACATCTTTGATATTTTTATTACGTGGCGGTGGTTATGACTAAGCACTACTTGTCTCAGTGTATCACTGCACCTACAACACGGAGCAGACCAACCACAAACACAGTGAAGCCAGCAAATTTTCCTATAATGTTAATTTCTGGCAGTAACATAAGGATACATGTTTACATGCATTATTTTTCACACATCAGTCTATAGGACAGCTATAAACATTACCAAAGAAGATATTTAAGTCAGGATCCTACCTTAAAAAAAGTCTTCTGAAAAATCCATTTATATGTTTCCACATAAAGGACGATATCTTTATGCCTTTGTCTGTAAATTAAAAAGGAAATTATTTAATTACTCGACTTTATATCCACCCTTATATTGCATAAAAATTCTACACACACATTCAGAATATCAAAATGTACAACGGTACACTAAAAATTAGGGATTTTTATTTCGTTTTGCATGGAAGAGCATTCAGAATGTTTTTCTTTGAAGTTTGTGATCAAACCTGTTCAAGTCTTATTAACATACACCATGTTTTGCCTGAATTCAGAAAAAAATTTATGCATAGACTAAATCTGCCAGATCTTTCACTTTTGTGAACAGACTTGTCTCGATACCTGAAATCTGCTCATTTACAAGTGATTTCAGATTTTTTTATGAGTGTTTCACATAATGTCATTATGCATCAAATAAAAATTCCAAGTCTATACAGGACACATGCCTCAGGAGAGACCGTGATTTATTCCTACCCTTCAGATATTAGGGAAAATGGTGTGCTGTCAGTTAACCCCTGTCCTCATTCAGAAACAAGGAGCAGTCTGCAGTGCAGAGAGTTTCAGCAGAAAATTATGTAAATGGAGCTGCTGGTTTAAGATCTCTTTAGAAGGAATTTGACTTTCAGATTCTCTCAGGAAACAGAACATCACGCAGCAGCAATACACAAGCAACATTCACTGTGGTAGCTGTATATTTAAACTTCATGAAGTAACATTGCATAACACATTGCTTCCAATTTTATAATACACTTCAAAGCCTGGCTGTGTATTTTTTTCACATACCAAATTTCTTTTTCAAGCAAAGGGGTTTTTTTCCTTTAATTTTTTTTTTATTTATATTTATGCCATGTTTCCTTCTGTCTAATAACATATTTCCTTCAATGTGACCACAAAAATTTTCTATAATCCCTTCAAATCTTGCTTCTAAAATTTTAGTAGTCGTTCACACTAGTAAGGAAACAGAAGATGAAATTTCATCTCTTAAAAATTAAATGGAAAGCGTTTGTCCCCTTACTACGATGACATTTTTCAGCAAATAAATTTTTAACTTATCCTCAGAAGGCTAAACTGTTTTTTAGGGGTTCAAAATGATACTGTCTTACTTAAGACACAAGAATGGTTTTTTGAGGGGGGTCTTTTATATGGTAGCTCACATATCAAATATTATACTCTAATGTTTTAGCCAGAGCAAATGATATTGATATTGAAAGACTATTTCAACTACGAAAAGCAAGTTATATTGCTACCAGTATATGCCAGTATATTCCTGTTATCAGCGACCGCGGTCTTGTTATAAAGTAAACTTACTCAAACTGAATTATCTATAGAACACATAATGGTTCTCCAGTATGATCCTTGGGTGATAACTATGGCTGTAAATACTTCTGTAGATGTAAATATTAAGCAGACGTCAGGAGAGAAGCTACAATCGGAATGTGCAGTCTTTGCTCTGCAGGTTAGCAGAGGTTTTGCTAAGATACAGAACATCTTTAAGAAGACAAATTCTCTTTTTTTCTTTTTGAAAGTTGTCTGTACTTTTGGTGTCCTTTTGAGTTGATCTCCGACAGAAAAGAAAATTGCATAGCTCAGAATATAATTTTATGAGCTGCATTATACAGGTGTTCATCCTGTATCGGGCTAAACTGCCTTTCACACTTCACGCATCAAGTTTAGGTACAGATTTACCCTATTTTGTCTAATATGGCAAAAGATTTATTTTGCCACCTGTTTTCATGTTCAGTACCCTAATTTGCAAAAGCAACGAGCTGCAGAGTAACTGATTGCTTTAAGTAACACAGGGACGGAAATGGAATTTTCCATTAGGACTTTAATTGTTCATTTGTTCAAGGCATAAGCTAGCGAATTGCAAAATAAAAACCTCAGAAATGATTGACCAAAAGACTGATACTGAATTCTAAAACCTGGACTCAAAGTCTAAGACTTCATAACGTAAACAGTTTTGTTCAGGTTCAGTAAATAATTCAACTATTACCAAGGCCAGGCTGCCACTCTGATGGGTAAAGTGTAAAATGTGACCAGCCTAAAGAATCATTATTCTCCGTGTGAGGGTAACACCTACTCAAGCAGACTTTAATATTTTTATTTTTTACTGCAGGAGAGCTTCCCACTGGAATAAATTGCCCACCGTACCCATAGTGCAGTGATAGTAATCACTCATCAGCTGAATATCTCCTCTGCATCCAACTGTGCTTTAAGTGACACAGATTAATCTGTGCTAGCATTAGCTAAATTAGAGAACCTTGGCCATGAGGACAGCAGGTCAGAGCATCAGGGATATTATTTAAAGGCTACAGCATCTCTAACAATTTTTGCAAATTTGGCCTCACTTAAATGCCAACCCACAAGGCTTCACATTTAAGTTAGCTGTAATTGCTCCTCAGCGTCACACTGATTATTGACATGCTGGCAGTGAAACTTTCATTTGTTATACTGTTTTTTTGAATGTGGGAAACAGGAGTTCCCAGCACTATTAATCCTGGGAGATGCTCAGGTAGAACACTCTGTGGACAAAGTTCTGGTAAGTGTTTATGATATGGAGTTTGTGAAACTTTGAAACTGGTACAGAAAATAGAGCGATATCCTTGCCTATCAAAGCTTGCTGTACTGCTCAAGCTGCAGATCCTTCGGCATTCTCTTCAGAGAAATTGTAGGATTTGAATTGAAACATTCACTTATCACTCACCATCCACAGTTCACACACTGAATGGGTCACTTCACGGAACAGATATGGTGCTCGCAGACAAGATTCTCTTTGGAAGCCTCTGGGCTCTACGTATGCAACAAATGTACCTCATCACCTCCTGGAAGTGGGAAACATAATGGTCCAAAACAGTGTGTGTGGCAATTTTAAATGACATCCATGATAAAGGCATCCAGTCGAGGTGACCAAACTAAATTCAATCTGAAATAAAACCTCTGAATAAGGCTGATGTAGGGGCCCCAGCACCAATTGATTCAATCTATTATCTGCTGCTGCTACTCTGCCAAATTCCCTGATAATGCAGATACAGCCTTAGATTTACGAGAGGGGCTGTGGAACTGTATGAAAAGAGACATGTTATATTGCCAATCAAAGAAGTTATACTCTCAGCTCTGAGTGATGATGCCTATAGTCCTCTCAGGCTATTGTAGCCCATCCTATCCAAATATCTAAATATAATTACGAATTAATTTCCTTTACAATCATTGATCAAGACTTAATTAGTGCTTACACACTGTTTTAGGAGAAACCAATATGGGATTTCTACACCTAATCCAATTTGGAAATGAACTCAGTGTAAACTTCTCAGCATCTGTATTTTCTTTCTAATTAAGGTTAATTCATAATTAAGAGAAAATGCCTTTTTTTTATAACAGTGCACTACTGAATCAGTAAAATCAATGCAGCAGGCAGGAAATCCCATTTCTAGGGGGAAAAAAAAAGACAAAGCTATTATTTTCAGAACTACATATTTAAAGTCTTATTGATGTCTGCACGTTTATAATCCCCGTATTAAGTACTTTCCAAAATATTGCTCAACAATTACATTACATAAAATAGTATTAACCATAACAAAGACCTGTATATAAAATTCATCAGTGAACTTATGTAAGACGACATTTTTGGGCATATTATGCATAGATTATAGGTAAAAAGAAACTTTTTAGTTCAGCCCTATTACATGTGCAAAAAAAAAAAAAAAAAGGAAGATACCCCATCCTTTTTTATTATGTCTCCTGTTAGTTTCCATGAGTCTGATATTCTCATTGGTGGCTGCTTCTCACCAGGGACCTCCCATCAACATGACTGCCCACATCATCATCTGTCTGTCACAATAGTTGCCCTGCCTCTCCCCCACTTATCTCTTATCCTGAGCTTGTAAAAAGTTATCTGATTATGCATGTTATCCGAAGAGTATATTCATGGAAGGATGATAATAGTCATCAGACTTTGGATTTTCAAGTTTTCAGCTGGATCCCCAGCCACCTCATGCCTACTTAATGTTGTGGTGGTGTTTTATTTTGTGCAATTTTTCTAGTTTCTAGGTATTGCAATAGTTGCAATTTCTTTGTGTCATAGCTGTGAAAAACTGTAGTCTTGGCAGTAAATTAAAGAGTGATTAATTGTTTTGATAGCATTTATAACAAAAGGCCAGCCCTCAGCAGGTCAATTATCTTTAGAGTAAATTAGCTTATAATCCATCAAACAGATGTCAGAACCCAATAAAGACAGGGGCGTATGTGTACACTGACAAATTCACTGTGTGAAAATTGTACAAAATGTGAAGATGATGGCATAAGAATATTTTGTTGTTCCCTTAGGCACCATGCTTGAAACATACTTTTTGAATTGCAGTTTGCCATATTTTACTGAATTTGTGATAATAAATGGCAGTCATTTGGAAGCGGCATACCACTGGCAATAGAAGCACAGTATGTTCACTCGCTGCGATAATAACAGGATTTGCCACAGCAAGGCAAAGGCAAGACAAGCACCAGCTGAAGAAATCAGCTTTCAAACTTCAAGTCTTATTTCACCTGCATCCATCCGTGCACTCCCAGAGAGAGATCCAAGCACACACAAGTCCTCTCCCCAGTTCCCACACAAAGAGGAATCCAAGTTCCAGGTAGGAAAGGAGCTGTGGTATGTCCTGGCCAGGACTCCACAAAAAATGATTTTTGGGGTGTACCATGGCACTCATCCAAACTCTACATAGTTCTGTCCTGATCCTCAGACACCCAAAAGTTCCTTCTTCAGCATTAGACAGAATCAACAGATCCCTCAGCCAACAGCCCAGGGGTCCACTGAACATACTACTTAAAAGCAGCAGACAGGGTAATTCCATCAGGTAGCCCCAGAAAAGCCACCAAAAACCTGAAGCCACACACAAAGGGACTTAGGAGCAATCAGTCCCTGCCTGAAATCTGTCAACCACCTGGCATCACTCTTAGATCTAAGACATAACTAAGAATTCAACTCAACAGCCGTGTTGACGTGACCTAATACAGATGCCCAACTTAGGTATGATCACCTAGGTCACCTAGAATGATCAAAGAATCCTCACGGTTGGAAGGGACCTTTGAGATCATTGAGTCCAATTAAAAAAAAAACCAAACCCAAAACAAACAACAAAAAAACCCCACACAAACAAACCACAGACAGACACCAACCAACGATCTCAGGCACTTAGGTACCAAGGTACCAAGACTGCAGCAGTGTTGACAGCCAGGATAGCAATGAGCAACCACCACCAGGCATCAACCGGCTTCCTGTGCAGTCAGCGCAGAGGTCTAGTCACCGTGCTCCACTTAGGCACTTCTAGTAGCTGCTCTTCCTATTTTTGGGCATCGTAATGAACTTCATCTGCATCGGGAATAAGGTTCTGACACCTCTGGTTAGCAAATGGTCCAAATCATAAGTTGAGCATCAGTTGGCTAGGACGCAGGCCACTACAGTTATCTGCACCTACTTCAATGGGACAAAACCCAGTGTCACTAGTTATTCCCATTAATCCTGCAAACCATGAACGGATGGTATTAAAGGGACTCTAAACTTCACAGGCAATTTTCAGCAGTTTACTTCAACTAATGCCCAGCTTACCTCTCCTTTACAAAATTCATGAAAGCACACGAAAATAATAGCGTGAAAAGCTTATACAACTGGCAGCGGCAAAGAGGCATTTTAATTCTTTAGTAATTTTTGTACAGTTCATTTCACTGACTTGAACTAGTTAAAGCAAATGTTTTTCTGGAAAATCAGGCAACACCGTAGAGAAACACAACAGTAGTTAATAGGAGACAGAGACTCAGGCACTCAGGTGGGGTTCTAGATAATTGGCACTCAGCTGTAATTCAAAATTATATTGTAGCTAAAATGTGAACATTTCCCAGAAACCTAATAACTATTTTTAGCTTTCTGTTTAACTGCAATAATGTCATCTACGGATGTTTTTTTTTTTCTAGCAGATTAGGTCTCAGTTATTAGGAGACATTAAATCCACTTTACATGAAACTGTTAACCAGGGTTTTTGAACTTGTTTCTTTCTTGAGTGCCTTTGGAGATCTTTTGTTTGTTCCATCGGAGTCATTTGGAATTAGAACCCGCGTGGTACTCCTTGAAACGCGTGATAAAAAGCACCTGACAAATTCAAGAGGTTAAGTGGCCATGATCTGTGCGCCGCCCGTGCGGCAGCTGACAAGAAGATGCAGTTTGACACAATATCTAATTTGCTCTGACATTCAAACTTTAAGTGATGTTCAAGGAGATGGAAGTGCCGGCTCTGAACATATCCCAACGTGTGCTGGTCTTCTGTCTGTTAACTTGCTAATGAACCATGATTGAGTAAAGTAATGAAGAGTTTACAGAAAGCCCCAGGAAACCAATTTCCAATTTTGCAGCCAGCAGGCTTTAACTTCACTGCAGCCTTTGCTAATTTTGTCTGGAAGGGGACTTGGATACTAAATGCCATTTCTGCTTTGTGAATCAGACAGGCTTTTCTAATCCCTGAATACCTCCTTGCTAATGAATGTCTCTTCTTCAGATCCATTTTATTTCCATCTGTAGTTGTTAAAAATAGGCTGAATAACTAAAAAAAAAAGATTACTGAGAGAAATGAAATTATAATAGCTGAAAATCAGAGGAACCGTTAAGCTTGTGGAGAGAGGAGATTTTAATCTTCAGTCTAACCTGGGATGAACCATGGAAATAAGTGTAAGAGAAATACAGAAGGCTAATTTTGAGGAGAAAAAGTAAAAATCAGTGTGAAAATCTTTTATACACGATGTCTGCATGTGACTGTAAAGAACCAGTGCTTCTGCCCACCCTTTACGCACACAGCTCCATATGCAGTCCATGGAATGACATTTGCTACAAAACTGTTTCTCTGGAGCCAGCATCCTCAATGTTTGTCACACAGAGGAGCTGAAGGCAGTTGAAAAGAAAAGTAAAATAGGAGACAAATCAAATGTCAAGAGAAAAGACAGAATTCTAAAGTAAAGTTTGCTACACATCCCTCTGCTGAACAGAAGGGCTTCTGTACTCAGGCCCCTGCAAATTGCAAATGCCACATTTGCTTTGATTCTCTTCTTTTGCAAGAAAACATCATTTTAGAAACACAATTTCCAAAGAAGATAATTTCAGTATAACATTTAAACAGGTAGGGCTGTAAATAATAATGCAGAAACACTTCTGTACTGAATGTGTAAAAACAACTACAAAAGCAGTGGTCTCAGTGTTTCAGCAAATCTTTTAATTGAATTAATGTACTTCATACAAATTACAATGTAGAATGTTACCTACCGTAGAGAAGGGAATTGTTTTTCCTCCTGTTTTCTCCTGATACTGAAGTTGTAATTTAGAGAGCTTGTAACTTCATCATCAGATATAATCTTGGAATCCTTATAAGAGCTTTGTCTATGTTATTCATGCTTGCATGAATGCAGGTGGAGATGACTCAAATCTGTAGAGCACTATCAACAATTTTCTTAGTGAACGACACTATTGTATTGACAGAGGAATAATTTGGGATATAATGATTAAAACAGGCATAAAAGTGAAATGATGTATTCTGTGGACAATGGAGCGAGGAGAAAGCTATAATCTAAAAGTCATAAAGAAGGGTATGTCAGTAACTATATAGCTTCTACGGCTGAATATGACTAGTACAGTTCTTCTGGGTGCTCCTTTCTATTCTCTGTTCTAAAAGGCACTTACATGCGGGGTGTATTTTAGCATTTCAGAGCATCTCCAGATTAAATATTTGAGATAATAGCAAACTGTCTGCAACTGATCATTGAAAGAGTCATACTTCATAATTATCAACAAGAAAAGAGCCTTTTTTTTTCTTTTTGTTTTGGTTGTGGAAAAAGCAAAAAAGCATTACCAGGAGAGCATCAGTCTGGATTTCTGCCTCCAGTGCTATTATCTCAGTCAACCTTCTACTTACATTAGCTGAGAAGAATTCTGAGTTATTTTAGGTCCTGCTGGCAGTGAAGTGCACTGGCCCATTTATTAGCTGCATGTACTTAACATGCATTCCAGTTTCACAACAAATCCTGATGGATCCATAATCTACATATAGTGTTATTTATTTAATAAATCAGATTTCTGCTTTCCCAGGTTAAAATAAAACCAATATTTTTGGTAATGAACAGAAGCCAGTTACAGCCTCAATAATCAGAAGCTGATAAGAGAAACACTATTGCAAATTACAGACACCTTCTACAGAAATTTTAAAATCTTAGGAAAACAGCTGCAACCTAGGAAGACAGTACTACTGGCAAAATCAAGATTCCACAAATCTTGGCTGTCTCAAATGAAACCTAATTTTTTTTTAAGGTGAGTTTTATGAAAGTCTTTCTATCATTAAATCTCCAAGCACAGGTGTAGCATAAATAACAATGAAATTTGACATATTGAGAAATGCTAATGAGTACAGATGTACCCCACAGAACAACCGCTATAAATCCTTCAGAATGGCATCTTCAGGCGAAAGCCTGACTAAGTTTCATAGTAAGCCTTGATGGTCAACAAACGTAGTCTTGATCTAAGATCTGGAATTAAAATCAAGATCCAGGGCTACCACATAAGTTAAACTCTGCCAAAAGCTTTTGGAGGTCCATTTAAGGACAGTGGGTAGCCATAGTTGCCTTAGGACTGTATAAGAAATGGCACAACCAGCATCAAGTCTTGAATTTGCAAAAAAGAAAATAAAATTCCATCAAAGAATTTATGAGAATACCTTAGTTATATTGCTTGTGGGGCCAAACACTGCATTTTATATTGCATTCCTTTCCAGGATCACCTAGGAATTGAAGGTCTAAGTACCTTTGAGGACTAGGTACACAACTCACCTGAGGGAATCTAGTGCTTGTGTGACAGCAGAGGTAGGAGGCTAGTCCTGTGATCACTTTGTCTTCAGCTCAGCTTCTTAGCTTGCGTTTGCTGCCATGACAACATCTGCAGGGAGACATTGCTGCGGCCTTTCAATATACATGAAAGGTAGAGAGAGACTTACCACCGCAGCGACAGAGCAAGGGGCAATAGTTTTTAACTGAAAGAGGGTAGATTTAGACTGGACACGAGGAAGACATTTTTTACAATGAGGGTGGTGAGACACTCAACAGGTTGCCAGAGAAGTTATGGGTGCCCCATCATTAGAAGCGTTCAGGGTCAGGTTGAGTGGGCCTTTGAGCAACCTGGTCTAGTGAAAGATGCTCCCGCCTACGGCAGGGCATTGGACTACATGACCTTGGAAGCTGTGCAAGTTCTCCAAGAAATGGAGAAGTGGCACAAAAGCCCAACTGTCAAGCCAGCAGTATAAACCGAAGAGATGTGACAGATCAAGAACAGCTGAAAGCAGCAGAAGTCATGAAAGCAAGCTGAGAGCCTACCCCCAGTTCAAGGGAATCTTATAAACAACCGCTTAGCAAGTTGGGTGAAATCAGCTCCTGCAATGAGTGCCCTGCCTCTGGTCAGGAGGAGGAGAGCAGAAAAGGGTGTTTATTGAATATTTAGGGTACAGGCATCCACCATAACCAAACCCATCAAGCACCAAGCCCTCACAGACACCAGTGCCCCACATGCTCTGTTACTCTCATACCAAACAAAGAGATGCCTGCTGCTGCCACCAGAGCATCTGGGAGCATGACCCAGCTAGCTATACTCCAATGACCAATTAGTCTTAATAGTGACTGGTGGGAACACATGACTCCTATGAGAGATCCAAGTAGGTCCAGATTACCAGAGGGGTGAAGACCACAAAGACCCATGGGGACATAAATGGGCTTTGGGCACTGTTGCTGGAGAGGGATATCTTGTCTTACCTGAGCTCTCTGGACTGATGGAACAATCAGAGGTGGTGAGCCTTTTGCAAGTCCCTCAACAATGAGTAAGTTGTACAGCTTCTTGGGACAGACATTATGTTTTTCCAAAGGACTGAAATACTGAGCTACGTGTGTAGGCTGCAAAAGTAAAAAAAAAAAAAAAAAAAAAAACAGAAATGGAAGAAAGCAGATTGAAACAAGGAAAATCTGAATCTCTCAGATACATCTGTTATCTTCCAGATGAGTAAGGTTAATCCATCTGTTTTAAGAGGCTGTAGAAGATAAGCCCTTAGAGGAATAAACTTCTTCAGTAAACAGACTTGTGCAATAATTTTCTTTGGCCAAATGAAATTGATTCAGGTTAGCTATAAAATGAAAGGCTATTATAGCTACATAATGAAAGGCTCACTATTTCTTTTTAGAATTCACTGCATTTTACACAATTATTAAAAAAATAAAAAATAAAAAATATTGAAAATTAGTCTATATTGTATAGAATTCCAAAGCCACTAATAGAAAATGTATTATGAAAAGGGATGCATGGTTGAAATACTTTATTCAGTCCAGTAACAGATTCAATGACATTTGCAGCAATAGCTCTCTATTATCTACATTGTATTACTTGGTAAATTTAGCAGAAAGAAGGGGATGGGAAAATATGAACACAAGAAATATGAAAATAATGAAACTTTAATGTAGCACAAAAAGTGTGACAGATGTAATACCACAAAGAGTCATTAAATACTTCCCAGTCCATCTCTTTTTATCTCTCTCATCCTGTCACTATCAATTATTCGTAATGTTTCTCCTTGTTCCTGCTAGACTTAAGGAAGCAAAATTAATTTATGTTTTTTGCTTGTTATCTCTCCATCCAAACTGGCTACTGACATTTGAAGATGCTGAACCACATGATGCAAACCTCTTTAAGCAGAGGGGAAGATAACCATTTCATGAGGTAAGCCACAAATCATTTTAGTATTTCTTTGTTTCTAGTGTTCACATCTCTAAAAAAACATGTCTGAACAATAGAAATGGTTCCAGTTCTTAGGTAACCTCCTTATCTTATATTTACTTCTTGGTTTTAGGCCCACAATGTGTTCCAGTAGAACTTATATTAGTCTTTTTAGCATGGATCAATGCTGATGAAAGTGTGCCCTGAGCAGAACTCATTTGTCCTTGTCAGCTGTGGATAACCAACTAATATACTTAAAATAAAATTACACTGAAATAGGCTGATCTTATTAGGTTTATTTAAGTAATAAGTACTATTAAGTCTTTAAGACCTAATTTAAAGTTGCAATAGCCTACAAAGATGTTCTGGATTCACCTTAAGCAATATTTTTTAGGGTAAACTGAAGCAGTCTACCACACAGAATGAAACCATTATTTTTCCATAAAAATAAATCCTCGTTCTGCAGACAAAATAGTGCCAAAGTTAATTTAATTATTACTCAATTCTACTCATTCTTCTCAGTTCAAAATATTTCCAATAGACATAACCCATGAACAAATATACAGTAATTAGTAAAACATTAACATAGCCATTTTCATTATAGAGGCCTAGGCTGTTCCAAGCCAATTGATTTGAATATTTAGAGGGATGCATTATGTATTGGGGTTACAGAAGTGCAAGATTAGCATTAGTCTTCGTTCTGCAGTGGGAAAGAAGGGTTACTTTCTTCAGCTTGGCAGGGTCAGTTGTGGACACTCGGGCCTTGTTTCCATTTCTATTTAAAATATACCCTTACAACAGCCATTAAAATCAGATTATTTTGCTTTGCAAAATAATGGGGAATGCTTAACTAATCTTAAAAAAAATAATCCCAGCATATACAAATGTGTATTATTCCAATTGCTTCACATTTTGAGTGCATGTAACTTTTTTTTCCTTTTTCTTTTTCCCAATTACTTATATAATTAGAATAGGCAAGTTTTCTGCTAAGTAATTCATTAATTAAAATCCTAATTGTCGAAATATAAAATTCCTTTGTATCCTGTTTACAGCACAAAGTTATATACAGGCTTAAATACCTTTACGATACAGAAGTTGCATGATTACAAAGAATCCGAAAGATTCACGGAATCCAGTCTGTTGGCAAATTTGAGATATGTAGTTAATCAATAATTCCTGTTGCTTATTTCAGCTAGAATGAGATCCTAGACATCTTCATTTCATAGGTGGGGATTTCACTATGCAAATGAAATTTATGGTGATTGGACACAGAGTGGCTATTTTCAGTAGCAATCACACAGACATCTACTGAGATTTACACAGATATTACTGAGATAGTAAAAATTATGTCTTGGCAGACATATTGGACAGTCTGTCCAATAAATTGTCCAAAATACAAATTTCATTGGCATCCCAACGAAATCCTTCTGATTTTGTTTTGTCAGCTTATGTGCTGGAACTTTTCTCAACTTGCCCACTGAGACTGCAAGCCTGGCAACTGATACGATGGCTGAGACAGCAACCCAGACTCCTCTCTGGCCATGAAATCCATCAGAGAAGAAGCCTGACACTTGGAGTCTATGCCCTCTGAGTCTTGAACTGGATCTTTCTCTTCTGCCTTTGGAGTTAAAAAGGGAAATATGTCTTTTGCCATGCAAGTTGGCCAAAAGGAATCTCTTCTGCATTATTTTTTTTCCCCCCTTAATTAGTCACCTTTAATTAGAACAGAAAGTGTTTATATGCTTCTCCAAATGAAGCAGAGGGATTCCTACATGGATTCAATACCATTATCTTGGTTTTTAAAAAAAACTTTAAAAAAGGAAAAATGGACCACTATAATCTTTCTTGAATATATTTTCCTGACAACTTTGAAGATCACAAAAAGCTCAGATCTCCAGTATGGGCTTATTTTATAAACCAAATATCCAATATTTGCTAACATTTGTTCATCCAGGGGGCACTGAGGATCTGAGAACCGCGTTAGCCTGCTAATCACATGCTGTCTCCCCATCTGTGGGAAACCTAGTACACAAGGAGTAAAATAGAAAGCACAGAGGTATCCAGTATCTGATGCTCTGTTAGACACCTCCCAAATCATCCTCTGTTTTCACACCTCCCAAATTACTTTTGCCTTCTGGGAGCAGTAAGGTTTAAGATGAAAGTGTTCAACTAAGCAACTTGTTTACTTGATAATATGAATAAGCTTGCCTATTTTTCCTTGGTTTGATCTAGCCTGATATATACTTCTTTTTACCTGTATTCTTTAACAAAAGGAATCATATACATTCCCACCCAATCTCCAGTGAAAATAAGGCCTAGCATTTAATCCCTTTGTTTGTGCATGTGTTTTTAGGACACCTAGTTCACACGAAGCCCTTCAGTTTTCCTAGGTCTGAGTCAGCACAACTACCCATCCGATAGAATTTGAAAGTACAGTTTCAGAGGTTTCCCTGTCGCCTTGAGAAACGGAGAGGACGTAGAGTATTCCCTCAGCAAAGGTTACAGCCAGTTTGGTAGGACGTTCTCCTGTGACTTAAAAAATGGGGGTTTCTATCGTCCTAGGAAGAAAAGAGAAATGAACAAGCTATCCTACATCCTGGGCCAGTGATCTAAACAGCTTAGTTACAGCTCCGAGAACCAAGATAGGAAGAATACTGATTATAAAGATCCGAGTGCTTTTTATATACAGGGAAAGTATGTAAAAGCTGACTAATTCCTCATAAGCCAGAAGCAATTCCAAATCAAAGATATGGCCAGCTGCAGAATACAGGGTGGAAAAAGAAAGTGTCTACAAAACTGGGATGCCTTCAAGGATTCAGATTTTAGCCTGGAGAAGAGAAGGCTTCAGGGACACCTTACAGCAGCTTTCCAGTACCTAAAGGGGGCCTGCAGCAGAGATGGGGAGGGACTCTTTGTCAGGGAATGGAGAGATGGGATGAGGGGTAATGGTTTTAAACTGAAGGAGGGTATTGAGATGAGATATTAGAAAGAAATTCTTTCCTGTGAGGGTGGTGAGACACTGAAACAGGTTGCCCAGGGAAGTTGTGGATGCTCCATCCCTGGAGGGGTTCAAGGCCAGGCTGGATGAGGCTTTGAGCAACCTGGTCTGGTGGGAGGTGTCCCTGCCCAGAGCAGGGGGGGGTGGAACTAGATGATCTTTAAGGTCCCTTACAGCCTAAAACATTCTATGATGATAAGCTGTATACTCCCTAGGGTAACAGATATGGACATCCTAAAGCAAGTTGAGTGAAGGGCCGTGACGATGATTGAGGGTAACACAGCTACAGTTGCTTAACCTTGAGAAGGCTCAGGTGGGGATCTTATAAACATGTATAAATGTCTGATGGAAGCAGTAAAGCAAGCACAGCCAGATTCTTTTCAGTGGTATCCATTGACAGGAGAAGAGTCGACAGGCAGAAACTGCAATACAGGTCATCTCATTTAAACTTTAGAAAAAACTGTTTTACTGCAAGGATGATTGAACACTGGAACAGTTGCCCAGAGAAGTTGTGGAATTTCAGTCCTTGGAGATATTAAAAATCTGACTGATTAAATAACCTGCTCTGCTTGACCTTGCTCTGTGTTGAGGTAGACAATTTCCAGGTCTCTTCCAACCTCAACAATAGTGTGATTCTATGAGGATCTCAATTTTCCTGGCAGAGGCCTTAAATTAGTACTTTTTAAAGACGTGGCATATGTATGTAAGTGCTATTCAGTATGAAGATCTTTACATTAATTCCTTTTCATATGTATTATTTGTCTGGCATCCAGGCTCCTTCCCATCGCCCCAACCAGGAGCAGGGTGGCCGGGGGGCACAGGGGCAGCCCCAGCCCTGGGCATGGGGCACCTCCTCGGGGATGGGGGAGGTGGAGAGCAGCCCTGACTGATGGCCCCAGGGGGTGACATGGAGTCCTGGGATGTGGGCAGGTGTGGGGAGGCTTTGGGGAGCCAGCCAGGGCTGGTGGTGCCCCCAGGACCCAGACATATACATGGAGTAGAAGCATCATGTTTCCTGACCATTTTGACTGGTCAGGGAAACTAAAGAAAATAAAGCAGAGGCTTAACATTTAGAAGTTCAAGGCAAAATTAGAAAAAGACACTTCTTAGTTGAAAGATTAATGGGAGAAGCTGTGTTCAAGCACCTAAATGCTTATTATAACAGCTGTGAAAAACAAACACTTTGCAAGTGCAGTAAGGTTTGGAATTCATGCTAATGCACCAGAAGTTGTAAGAAAGACCCCTGAAGGTTTCTAAAGGGAAACAATCTAAAAGAGATTGCAGTTGTTTGCAAATTTATGTTAGGCCAGTAAATGTTAGATATGAATGGTACCAGGCAACATATAAAGTTTAAGAATGGAGATTAATATGAAAACTGGACCCAAAGAGAGTAGTCTGTAAAGTCCTATATGAGAGAGTGGCTTTTCATTTCCCCACATTAGTAAGGAACACATAAAAACAGTCTTGGCACAGAAAGAGTTAATTATTGTGGACATTTTCTCTTCTTGACCCGTTTGTGACTGTTTCTTCTTCTTGATTTCACCTGAGTTAGAAACATGAATTAAGTGAAGCATTTATGCTTAACTTTATCAAGGAAGTCAGAAGAGAGCATTAGGTTCTACCCATCCTGACTGTAAAATTTGCCAGTTAATAAGAAACTGTAAAAATCTGACTTTCTATCAATTCCTAAACACTGAAATTGTCAAAAGATAGATAACAATACCAAATGGTCCTAGGACTTGACAGAGAAAAATCACTACCACTAAGACCTCCTCTGCTTAGGAAAGCAGTTAAGCACATGCTTAGGTCTACACAAAAGGTTTGTTGCAAAAAAATCCGCATTTTGTCCATGACTGCGTACATACTCTGGGCACACTCTGAGCTGATGGCTGTTACCAGAAAGTGATGAGACCATTGTCAGGACTCCTGTTAATTCAATGAGTTTGAAGCAGCCAAGTTAGAAACTGTGCGAATATCTATGTACTACCAGAGAAACTCAATGAAAAATTATCATTTCAGGTCTTTTTCTTTTTTGCTCAATTTTTTACATCAAATATTTAATCTAAAATGCCCACTCATCCAAGTAATATTATTGTATAGCAGACTGACTATGGAATAATGGAGTTTTTCTATCAATATTCATATTTTTCCCATGGTAACTGCTGTATGGTACAGTGCCCTGTGCTACTAAACTGTATATCAAATAGTTCAACATTCTAAGATTTTCTTTACTTATAACTCAAGCACTATTTCAGTGTTACTGAGTATGTATCCCAAACAAGTGAACATAACTTTTTAAACAACAAAAACCATAGTGTTATAAATCTCAATTTAAGTATGATCAAAGACATGATACCTTAGGGATCCTGAAACAAAGAACTTCTGGGGAGTGAAGGTATGAAGTTTTTTTCCAGAAATCCCCTGACCTCACAAACCTAGGACTTGCTGCCTTAAGTTTTAAAATGTATTTTAGTCCTTGTCCAGTGTAAGCCATAAGAAAAAAACTCACCGTTTTTTTTTTTTTAAGATCTACAACTTCAGCTGTGTACAAAACAATGACAGAACAGATTGCTCTTTGAGCATAAGAGACTGAAATACTAAAGCCAAGATCTTAAAAATACTTCAGCACTAAGGGTAAGATCCACTTTCCCTAATTTGTAGATGCTTTGTGAGCCAGCATCTACACCGTAAATTCCTAACCCCTCTGTACAATCAGCAAAGAGGAGGGTATCCTCCACGGTCATCAGAGCAAGACCTGATGGCTATAGAATATTTTTTCATGTTTTGAAGGCACCCAACATGATGACTAATGCCAGCAAAAAAGGTAAGGAAAAACATACCGAGATTTCACAAAGAATCAGAACAACGAGACCTGTTTTGAATCAGAGATCTTCCCTCACACAATAGGGGGACTTATTTGAGCTGACCAAGAGTAGTGAAGGGCAACCCCACCTGAGATGACTTTGGCTGTTCCATTTTACTCCTACAAGGTGCACAGGTGGGAAAGAATGGGCTACCAGGAAAATACTATCAGGAGACTTTTGCCCTTCTTAGTCAGGGCATGTGTGTGCTGGAAGGCTTTGCGTGTAGAAGAAATTCTTTGACAAGCATGAATAATGATAAGGGAATCCAGAGGTCCTTGTGTTAAATACAAACTGACAGCATTCCTCAGACATTAAATTTGAATTAACCTTTAGTCCCTAATAAAAATGCACCAGTTTTTGTACACTATTCTGAAACAGAATGTTTACAGATCTTAGTTCACCCATCATCAAAGTAAGAGGGTAGAGAATAACCCACAGAACAGCTCTAATTCAAAAAGCTTGGTCCTTGAATCAGTTTGGTATTTGCAGCATGGGTTTTCACTGTAGTAAAGTCACAGTAAAGTGGCTGTCAAGCACATTTGTAAGTGATAGGAAGAAGTTGCAGTGTAGAAAGCTGAGGTATGTACAAGTAAATTATTCCATTGTTAACAATTCTATTTACTCCTGCATCCTCATTACTGTCAATAATTTTCCTTACCTTCCGAGGCCTTGAAATTCTGCACTTTGTTTCTGCGCTGACTTCTGCTGAGAAGGGAAGAGATTTTTGGCAGCTGTAGCTATATACCATAGGAAAAAAAAATTACAAGGAGCCTGAAAATCTGGAAGATACTTTAAAACTTCAGAGGATGTGAAAGCCTTTTACTTCCTTTCTGCGTGTCTATGTCATTCTCTAAAGCTGTAGGAAACTGCTTTGACTGAAACATCCTCAGCTCAGCAAATCTCCACCAAATCTCCAGAAAGAGTCTGAAAGAGCCTGGGCTGGATTCCATCCAAATTTACCCAGGATCCACGGCCCTTATGCAGTTTACCAAATCCACCCTTGTGGCATGGTGGTCTTCATGGCATGACATATGGTCTCCACCCCTAATACAATATATCTGGTAGGATTCAATTTATGACTAGGGCATGTGCAAAAGTTGGAATGGCTCAAGACCAGAGAATGTGCTAAATCCTCTTGTCCAAGCCAAGGTGCACAGACTAAAAACTCTGCAGCTGTTCTGATTTCTCTGCTTGCTAGATAGACTAGTTCAGGCTCACACTGTTGTTGCTAATAAATGAATGCAAGTAACGTTCCTCCTCTAGTCTGTTGAAGCTGCGCTGTCTTTTCTTGTTGCTGTGGGTTACACTTGGCCAGCAGCCTGCTGCCCACCCAGCTGCTCACTCCCTCTCCTCAACAGGACAGGGGGAGAAAATAGCCTGAAAAAGGTCATGAAGTGAGATAAGGACAGGGAGACTGCTTACCTGTTACCATCACGGGAAAAGCAGACTCAACTTGGGGAAAGGTAATTTATTGCCAGTTAAGACAGATTTGGGTAGTGAGAAACAAAGCAAAATTTTAAAACAACACCTCCCTTATTATTTTACCTTGTTGTTCACTCTATTGTTTCTCTCTATTTTACTTCCCTCCCCCCGTGCCTGTGAGGTATTTTCTATCTGTTCTTAGATATGATATTATAGAGGCACCACCATCTTGGCTGAGGACTTAGCTCTGTCCTGCAATGGGTCCATTGAAGCCAGCTGGAACCAGTTGTGTCCAGTATGGGCATCCCCAGCCTCTCCTCACAGACATCACCCCTGCAGTACCCCTGCTACCAAAACCTTGCCACCTACATACAATGCACTGATGCACAAAGTCTTTTCTTTCTTCTTGATATGAGTTCCATCACCTAGTGATCTTACCATGCCTTCACTTAACTGACCAAAGTTCTTCTCAGAGAAAAATTAGCCATTTGCATCCATTCAGACTTTAAAGAGTACACTTTTTTTTTAAGATGTGCTACAAAGATGGTCAGGGACCTAGGGCATATGGCTTTTGAATAGGTATGAAGAGAGATCAGCCTATCTAGTCTTGTGAAGAGATGATCTGGAACTCAACTGCAACTATCTGAAAAGCAGTGCAAAAACATCTTCTCAGTAGTCTCAGGTGACAGGGACATAAACTTGTGGCTTGAAAGGTCCTGGCTGGACTTAAGGGAGCAAATTTTCACCATAAGTATAGTGTAGCATTGAAACAGGTTGCCTAGAGAGACTCTGAAACTCTCAAGTTCATTACTTGGCTAGACAAAGCCAGAGCTGACCTCATCTAATATTGATCAAACTGCTTCGTGAGGGAGGCTGGACTTCTTGACGTACAGAGGTCCCTTCCAACAAACATTTCTACAATTTTGTGATTTTAATTTTTACCCCTTTGCTGATGCAAATAATTAGCATTCAACGATGCAGATCCATGAGTACATTCAAAGACTGAGTGAAAAAAACAATGATTTTGCTTAGTCCATTCTACTCAAGTAGACCTCTGCCTGCTCTCTACTTTTACTTCTAAAAGACATTAATCTGGGAAACACTACAGAAATATGCATTCATGGATTAAAACGGTTTTGTAGCTCTTATTCTCTACCTCTTACTATGATTTATATTTATACTATATACTATATATTTATATATATACTAATATATATTTATATATTATACTAGGAGGATTTTTCTGAGATGGGAAGACATGGGAAGATGGCTGCAACTATCCACATACCAAAGTACTCATCCCTGGACAGAGCTTCTGTATCTGTCTTCTTAAATCACACTGCTGAACTATAAATAAAGTTTCTCATTTGGTTTGCTATAATCTGGACTATCTAAGAAGTCTTTCAGCAGGTATCATTTTTTCAGAATACAAAAACTAAATTAGTATATATTCGATACTTTTCAGCACCTGTCCCTTATTTGGAAAGAATATTTATTTGAACTTATATTTCATAAGGAGTGTAATGTCTCTTTGCAGACAGAGATATATGAACAGGTTTACGCTAGTAAATTAAGAGAAAATTACTCACAAAAACTGCTGTGAAAAAAAACCCACTAAAATAGATAATTTCTTTGCTCTACTTCTTGTGCATTTTGTTTGCTGTAATACTTTTTTCACTAGCAAGTCTCAGGTGTGTCATCCTCTACAGCACATCTGAAACCACTTTGTAGAATATAAATGTGACAAATCTTCCATTCTGCCACATTTGAATGTGGCAAACACCTTTGAAGTTGTCACGACCTCCTTTTGCAAACTCTTTGAGATCTACAGATGAAAAGTACTATATCATACTAGATAGATATTATCATCTATTTCTTTATGCGCTTAAGGACAACTGCCATTTATTTCCAGCTACTTGTCACATCAAATAATGTTTAAGTTCCAGATTTGCTAAATGTTCAAAAATGGTTTCCATCTGCATCATTGAATGTCACTCTTTGTCTTGGGGCAATATTCTGGAGAATTTCCAGAGCCGTGTGCTGAAATGGACAGTTTCAACATCTAATTATATTTTGGAATTGTTTGTGTATAGCTTCTTTGTACATATAAATTTATATCGAGAGATTTTTTTTGTAAACTAATTCATGCTTTAACAGAAGTTTCTTTTCAGTTACCTGCCTGTAATATTCTTCCAATGATATTCACTGAGAACTACACCACTTAATGGTATAGTCTGTCCGGAATAGGACTTGATAGAGATATGAGGGCCCATACAGTATCACAAACATGTTCTGCCCACATGTCAAACAAAAAAATGCAGATAGACAGTCATATGCAATGCCAAGTGCAAGTATATTAACTTTGACTAAGTATGGCACTAATTTCTAATTAAAGATACACCTTTCTTGATTGAAGCAGGCTAGTATCCTGCTGTTTTGGCAAATGAGCAATGCAAGCTTGTGATGACTGTGCACAATAATCCCTGTGGGTGTACCCTAAATGCATTTTTTTTTTAAATGGCCATGAAAGAGCAAGGGGCTGGCTTCCCAGTTTGCAAGACACTACATACGAGACAGAGAAAATGGTTGTCATCCCCTATCCTTTAGCTATTATTTAGCAGCACCAACTGATAACTAACTGGTTAGTACCTAATTAATCAGAATGTAATTTGCCAGCATATTTTTTTCTGCTACATGAGCTTTTAGTAGGCCATTCTCACATCTTTCACCCCAAAGAAAGAAATAATCTTTAAATTCCTAGTGCTCTGTTGAGTGTATGTAGCCATATCCAACATGGGAGTAGTCTGCAACATAGAATCATATGTTTGGATTGGTTGGAAGGGAGTTTGTTTAGGTTGGAAGGGACCTTTAAGATCATCTAGTCCAACCATCAACCTAACTCTGATTAAAAAAAAAACAAAACCAGAAACAAAACAAAAGAAAAACATAAAAAAGAACCCCTCACATTACTAAACTATGTCTCTAAGCACTATGTCAACCTGTCTTTTGAAAACCTCCAGGTTTTCAAACCTCCAAAACCTCCAACATCTTGCCTAGCCTTCAGTTTGGGGGCATGAGTGATAAGCATGGCTGCAGACAGGTCCGCATCGCAAGACGTAGGGATGGCAAATCAGATCCAGACAGAAGCTTTGTGGGTCCAGCCTGGACAAAGCACTGCACCATGTACATTCCAATTTTTTTTTGTACTCAATATGGGTAAATCCTGACTCGGGCACATGATGTGAGCAAGCTTGCTATGTGCAGGGTGCACAGCGTGGGGCAGCTTCTCTCCTCTCTGGGCTTTCTCATCCCAAGGCAGTAACCGATTCACTCCGTACCAGTGCCTGGGAATGAGCTGACAGATATTTGCCGTAGGGATAGGCATAGCGTTGTTATGGATCAAATCAGAGAGAGGATCTCTCTGGAAATATAGACACCCCAAAACATAGTTACAGCACTTCTTGTAGCTTAGTAATTGCATTTAGAACTTTGTTCCAGGTACCTGTGAAATACTGCACTGTACTTTATAGATATTTCTGTTTCAAGGTACCTTTATTTAGGGGCATCTATGAAGTTTATACTATTCTGCTCAAACTCTAAAAGAGAAGAGTCACTATCAGGAACCATGTATTCTGCTGTATTAGTTAAGTTAAAGCTCTGCTATTAAAGAGAAGACCTTATCTTAGGCCTTCACTGAATGATATGGAAGTGTCATTGCTAAAGAGTATATAAAGAATGTATATTTCTAAAATTGTTTGCAGAGTAGCAAAAAGCAAACAAGAAATTGTTCTGCTTTTATTTTGCATATAGTACACTGTATTTCCAAAAGGAGGATTATGAGATCACTCATAATTTTCTTATGAAAAAATAATGAAACATTTAATGCACCCTAAATGTGAGATCATCCCTTTTTTTGCCAGAGAAAACTTCAGATGTCTTGACACTTTTCTAAAATCTATTGGGGAACAAAGAGAAATGCTCGGCTAGTTCTGCCATGCATTATTTAGTGGAGAAAACAAAATCTTGTTTAGAGGAAACTAAGCTACAATTTAGAAAATAAAATCAGATGAGGCAATTCAATTGCCTAAAGTCTAAAAAATGCTGCAATAAATGTAAGCAACTACCGGTAAATTAGTTTAAGCATTATCGATGTCATTTTTTATCTTGCAGCCCAGGTATAACTTCTGCTTTTTAGTAATATACTCATTGTTTCCTAGAATTTCAAGCCAGTAGTGATCTGAAATTGTTCAGAAACCAGATGACAAGAGGTACTTTTTTGTTAATACTATGATCCCTTTTACCTTAAGCACTGTGCTGCTTCTTGCGTGATGCTTCTTGAGTCTCCAGATGCTTCCACATCATCTCTACATACACCAAGGGCATAAGTCATGAAGGAATAAAAGCTGAAAGGCAGATCCTGTGCAAGTCTAAAGGGGGATAATAAGCTGGTAACGAACAGATCTAAATCAGAAAATAATAAAAGAAATCAATAACTAAGGAAATTCTTTGTTCACACAGGTGAATGTACAGTTCAGTCTGTTTAGACAATAAAATGTAAGATTCTGTGGAGGTTGGCTTTAAAACTACAGCTGGTAGTAAATACCAAGTGGGAAACAGGGAAATATATGAGCTAACAAACACTGCAAGCATGTGAGCAAATAACTAACTGAAATTCTGGCTCTGCATCAGAGCGTTTTAATGGCCAGAAAGGGGAGTTTTGGGGCAGTCTTCTTCTCGGAGCACTGAGGACACAAACTGATTTAATATTAAATGCCAACTTGATAAAGTTATGAAAGGAATTACAGAAATACTTGTCTGGGATTGCTTTGTGATCTCCTTAGTGAACTAAGGAGTCCCATCTACTACCTGTGTGTGCTTCCAGCTTCTAAAAATCAGACTGACACCAAATTAAATGAGCTTTTTTTCTTTTCAGTAGATAATTTCAGTCCAAAAAAAAACTGGACAAAATAAATTAAGGGTGGGAGAATGTAATGTTCATAGTTCACAAGTTGTGGATAACAAACTGAGACAGGGGAAATAGCCTGACACCCACAAGAATTTAGACATCTCAGCCTGGGTCTACACAGCACAGTGGGACTTGAGAAAACAATACCTGAAGGAGTAGAACCACATAGTGTGGGAAAGAGACACTTCTGTGTTTGGGCCTCAAAAGCAAAAAGGCCACAGTAGGGACTCCCCACCTATGTCTATACTGGGGAAGGAGACAGTCCAGAGCCACCCTCTAGCTTTTGAGCCAAATGGTAGACCATGGATTACATCCATAGACTCTGTCATCCACCAGAACATGGTAGCTTGTCCAAACTGCCTGTTGAGAATGCTCCCTCGCCCGTGCAAAAGCTCAGAACTCTTTTGGGGGTTATCTGGAAGAGTGTTAGCTGGACCTAGGCCAAAACCAAACCAGGGACTGCATACTGCAAAGCTGGGTATGTTTGCTCAGTCCCTCAGAGCCCCTAACTCTTCTCAGCTTAATATTAATAGATGCAGCCACTGGGACTAATTAAGCTAGGCAGTGTGCTGTATTGATATTGCTGTAATGCTCCACTCTAAAGTTCCTATAGATTAAGAAAAACTTCATAACTTATAATTCTGTCAGACTTTCTGAACATATTAATTGTATTTAGAAACCATACTTTTCAGAGCATAAAACACTTTTCCAACTAGGTAGTGTGGGAACAGTTTTGATAATGAAATAAGCCCAAAGTTTTGGATTTCTTTTATCATTATGTCAGGTTTTATTTCTGGTATCTTTGCATCTTAGCATGTGGAGAAAAGAAATACTAAGTGCTGAAAAGCGTTTGTATTTTATTTTTTTTTCAGTTAGAATCTTTTTCACAGAAACATTCACTGTTTCATTTCTGGGTTGTGGTTATCCCAAAATTAAAGCTGTGCAGTTATAGCAAGACAGCCTTCAGGAGTCTGCAAGGAAATGCTCATGGGCTGTCTACACTGTTAAGAAATAGACTCTGAAGGTTGATCATAGAATCATAGAATGTTTTGGGTTGGAAGGGACCTTAAAGATCATCTAGTTCCAACCCCCCTGCCCTGGGCAAGGACACCTCCCACCAATCAGGTTGCTCCAAGCCCCATCCAGCCTGGCCTTGAACCCCTCCAGGGATGGGGCAGCGACAGCTTCTCTGGGAAACCTGTTCCGGAGTCTCATCACTCTCACTCTCACCTCTTTCTAGTATCTCATCTAAATCTCCCCTTTTCCAATTTAAAACCGTTACCCCTTGTCCTGTCACTGCACTCCCGGACAAAGAGTCCCTCCCCAGCTCTTGTGTAGCTCCCTTCAGATGTTGAAAGGCTGCTCTAAGGTCTCCCCGGAGCCTTCAGGCTGAACAACCCCAGCTCTCTCAGCCTGTCCTCATAGGGGAGGTGCTCCATCCCTCTGACCATCTGTGGCCCTCCACTGGCCTGTTCCAACGGATCCATGTCCTACCTGTGTTGAGGACTCCAGAGCTGGACACAGGACTCCAGGTAGGGTCTCATGAGCGCAGAGGAGAGGGGTAGAATAACCTCCCATGACCTGCTGGCCACACTTCTCTTGATGCAGCCCAGGATGGGGTTGGCTCTCTGGGCTGCCAGTGCGCACTGCCGGCTCATGTTGAGCTTCTCATCCACCAACACCCCGAAGTCCTTCTCCTCAGGGCTGCTCTCCAGCGTTTCTCTCCTCAACCTGTAGTTGTGCCTGGGATTGCCACATCCCAGGTGAAAGATAGATTTCATCTACTCTCTTTCTGAACCATATTTAAACAAGTATTGTGGATACCTTCCTGATTTCTCCATCCAGGCTATAGTGGGTACATAAGTCCTTGAAGTTAAGAAAAGAGTGTTTCTTGTTTAATGCACAGTTTACAGTTTGTTAGATATCCAAAGTAAGCTGAAGTTGTGTAGAGGCAGCCTGCATTTCCTTTGAACTGCTATAACTTCCCCAGCGTAACACCTGAATAGCAGCAACGGAGGCACAGTTCTCAGTCTGATGTTTTCCTTTGCTTCATTTCAGTAACTTAAAGATGTGACTTTGTAATATCACTTCTAAGACTCATGAAATTCTGGTGCTTTAGATGGCTTGCCACAGGCCACTTGCCCCATTAGGATGTCTCTCTGTAAGAAATATGTTGTTACTTAACCTTGCTTTGAAAAAGCCAGAAATCAACAGAAGAGCACTGACAACCTGAAAAATATGATTTAGAGACAAATATCTTTGTTTAATTTAGGTTCCTTTGCATCTGGGTACCAACATGATGTTTTTTCAGCTGATCAGAGCGGAAACCAAATAACGATGCATTTGCTTTTGAAGCTTACGGAGTAAGGTGAATTTTGATTGACAAAGCAGAATAAAAGCATATTATACGATGAATAACCTTTGTTGTTTCAGTAAGTGGCTCTATCTCTAAATTTCATCATAGCTAATCCTGTTTTAGAAAGACAGATACTTAATTATTTATATTTTATTTCTCTGAGCTTATTGCAGAATTTTGCTTTACCTCTACTGATAAATATGTAGAATACACATTAAAAAAGTTATGATATGTTTTTGAAACCTATTCTACAAGGCCAATTTTGACTAAAAAAAGAAGAGTGTTGCCTTTTGAGTTTATCATTTTAATCAAAATGTGCTCAACTTTAAATTTCATTAAAATTAAACCGGTACTAAGAAGATAGATCTTAAATTATTGATGTTTTCTCTCTCCTAACTTAACAAAAGTATTTTTACCTTTGCTGATAAAGTGAAGAATGAAATTTCATCACTTCACAATGCATAGGCACCAGAAAATGTGCAGCACTGAATTACAATGACATACAGTCTCCTCTGAGTCATTATATGCTATATCATCAAATGTCATGCAGTAACTCCTTTTTGCTTCAGGGGATCATTATAATTAAGGGACCAGTGAAACTGGTGTTTCTGGCCTGGAATGGGAAAAGTTAAACTTATTCATGATAACTGACTGTTTTAGGGAAAGCTGGGTTTCCTTGTAAACAGATATTCCATAGCTCATTTGTAGAAGAAACATGAAAATATTGCTTGGCTAGTTGAATACAGGGAGGTGTTAGGGTAGGAAAAACTAAAATTTTCTTATGAATTACTGTATTTTTTTGTAATATCCTTTAGCAAACTCAGCACAGCAGACTCGCAGCAATGGGCATTTCAGCCTAATATAAGCTCCATAACATGTTCTGGAAAACTGGAACCATTCATGAAAATGGTAATTGACAAAGCACCATAAAAGAAAGAGCTGAAGAGGGTACACTTCACTAGCAAGCCCTGTGTACTACCAGAATCCCAGCATGCTCCCATCACCACTGAACTACTGAGGACCCTAGAGGGAACCGATGTGACAAACGGGACTGCTGCCTTGTTGAACTCACCTGAAAAAAAAAGGATTAGAGACAAGACTAATGAGATGATACCAGATGCGTAAATTTAGTCTACATCCACAGAACTGTTTTGGCTGACTGTCAATCCAGAGTTGGGTTGCTGACAGAAAGATTAGTCCTTTCAAGGCTTGCAAACATCAACAAAAAGCCATATTTTCCAGATTGCTTCTTTTCCTCTATTTCTCTTTGTATCTATCTGTTTTGTTAAAGCAAGATAGCAGCAGAACTTAAAGGTGAGCTAAACATGCTCCATTAAGAGCAGTATGGCAAACCAGAGAACTCTAATGGAGATGTTTTACACAAGGGTTTTTTCCTTTCCAATAAAAGCAAAATTGAAAGTAGCTTTTACACTGGGATTTATCATCCAAACTTCAATTTATTGAGAGTAATGTACTAATACTGCTAAATTTAAAAGCAAGAAAGCAATTCAATTTCACTTGCTGGGAACAGCAGGGCAATATTACTGTTATCTGTTGGAGAGAGCTCAAGGTACTCTCAGCCTTTCAGTTTTCCTCTTATCTCCCCTGGATTTTAAGCATACTCTTGCTTGTAAAACTCTCCAGCTCTCCCAGAGGTGGACTGAATTTTTCCTGGCCTGCCCTTCTTCTAAGTTAGGTCAAGTTTCTCCTTTTTTTTTCTCTAATTTGCTGTATTTAATTTATTTCTGGGGATCTGGGGACAAACCAGGAAAAATGGTTCTTCCAATTTGTAGAGCAGCCATTTGTAGATGCAAAACCTTGTTCATGTTCTCCTTCTGGACTAAAAAGAAGTGAAGCAAAGACATTGCTTACCAGGCTCATATCTTTATTATGTCTCCTATATTATTGATTTGACTATTGCTGCATTCTACCCACTTATATTTTTGTCATCTGCTGTGCCTGGAATCTCATAAAAGCAGAGAGATCTCTAACAATATTTAGGTTGTTTTCTATTGGAGAAGCTTTGAAGGAATTCCTAACCCAGAGATATGATTACAGTAAATAACAGTACACAGAATTGCATCGTACACTAACACACACATTTGCATATGGTACTTATATATATATATATAGCTACATTTTCTATAAGCAATTAGACTCTAAGATCACCCTTCTGAGACACTCCTAGCTTTTACCAGAAGTACATTTTGTCTAAAAATGATGGAATATAAAAATGGTTGACTAACAGTCTTCTTTTACACTGCCTGTTTTATTTTCAAAATATTTTATCCTGTTTTGGGATAGTTTAATCAGTAAATTGTGGTCAAATCAGGTAATGGGTGAATAATAAGTAACATAAAATCTCTATAGGCATAGAAATTTAAGGCCCAAACAGGAAAAGTATAGTATCAAGATTTCTGAGCTAGGACAGCGATAGTGACTGTGTAAGGCTGAAGATGATTAGAAGCTAAGGAAAAAAAGGTAATAATGAGATTCCATCTGCTTTTCTACAGACTGGATGGAAATCACTCTTCAGATGTGAAACCAAGAATGAATGACAGCTTTGCAGACCTATTTTAAAATTTACTTTCAAAGACCCTGATGAACAAATATCAATTATCTTTTTAGAAGTAAGAAAAGCAATACAGCCGCTGTAGCAGTGCTTAATTTCAAAAAGAAGAATTACATTAAAAATGAGGAAAAACTTCTGGAGAGAAATGAAAAGAGGAAGCCAAAAATGCTAAAATGTTGGCAGACAGCAAGTTAGAAATTCAAAGCAAATGTGCACTATTTGCCAAAACGTCTTTAGAAACATCACAAAGAAGGAAGCCAACATGGCTAAATAGCACAATAACGGAGGCTATTTAATAAAAGAAGGCAGATTTCAAAACCTTGAAATTGTATTAAAAGAAAAAAGAAAGGAGAAAATTAAAACAAACAAACAAACAAAGGGAAAAAAAAGAGTTTTAGATAAATCATATCAAAAGGCACAAACACTTGTATAAATCCTTGTTAAATATGTATTTGGTGAGGGAGTCCTCTCCAGGGATGCCTTCAAAGAGATTGTCAAGGTATAAAAACATAGCTCAGAGAAGATAAGACCACAACAGCCAAATTGAATTATTATTTCCATCCAAGTTTACCAGTAGCAAGGTAAAGCTTAGAGAAGCATGTGTGTGACAACCTTTTTTACAAAAAAATTATTAGAAGATTTATCTAGAACTGACTGCAGAAGGTATAAGCAGTCGCTAGCAGGTTTGGTCTGTGTCATTTCTGTGGACACACACTCATTCCACCAACATTAATTGAAGTTTCCAGGGTAGAGAAATGCAGATTGATTTCTTATTTCTAAAACTTTCATTTTGAAGGATTTACTATCTGAACAATGACCATTGTTGTCTTTCAGGGGATGCTTTTACAGGTATTCCTCATTAAATAACGTGATGAACGATATCTTTATAGCTGTTTGAGGAGAAAATAAAGTTGCCAGGGCTGTAAACCAAAAAATGTGACACTTACAAATTGTAAACATCTTTACAGTCCTATTTACCAGAGATATATTGAATCATTGCTAAGCAAATATTTCTTTGAAGCAGAGGACTGTCCAAAAATAAACTAAAGAAAGTGCAGTTAACTGTTGTTTTACAAGTTTTGGGAATCATTTGCAGCCACTTGTGCTGTGGCTCATCATAAATAATGATGATCATTTAGAAAACAGACACTAAGTGCAGCTGATCCCAGCCATGTTTCCCGAGGGTTGAATTGATCTCATCTGAATCTCATCTCATCTGTCTTCTAAACATCAGGCATCATGTGTCTAAACTACCAGTTAAGACTCTCTCTACACTCAGAGAGATGTTTGTTCAAAGAATGATTCATTCTACCAGTGTTAATAAGAATGAATGGGGAAGCACCCATCTTGCTCCCCTTCAAAGCCAGGAGTTAACCCCAAAGTCTAAGCTTCTAAATTTTGATTGGCAAAAACTGAGTTGGGTAAATCTAGGCCTGACTGAACACCTTAAAAAGGATTTTTTCCTTCTTAATACAGGAGACACAGCTGTCTAAGATGGTGAATCAGAAGTAAGATATTTTTTTAGAAGTGTAAATCACATCAATACACAGTTTTCACAAAAAAGTTACACTAAGTAAATGCTAGTATCTCCTGGTTTTGAGATAAAGTGCATTTGAATATATCAGATTAGACTAGATATGTAAGTGATTAAAATATTTTCACACTAGGTTTCATGTAAACAAAAAGTTCAGGAAGAAAGTGTAATGGAGTATAAGCCTGTTTGTCTAGGTATATACTGTGCATGTATGTATCAACAGGTAAGTCTATGATATCTTTGAAACCAGTATTGATAAAGAGTAAATAACTGCCTTCATTCTCTGGATATTATTTAAATTGTTGTTCCCTGGCCTATTAAACATGAAAAGTTTTGCTTCTCTGTACGAGAAGGCACACATCTGAAAAAGCTGCACTAATATGTCAGATTAATTTTGAAAATTGGTCTATGTGATTACACTTTCAGTTCTGTTAAAAAACATAGGCAATTAGAACTATCCTATCATGCTTTCCCTTAATTAAAGCAACTTGTGGTGTATATCCAGGCCTTTTTCTTGCAGTAGGATTGTCTTCTTGTAAAACTGATGGTTTTATACACCCGCTCTATAAATGGGGCCGAGGCTTTCCCCTGAGCTAAGGTTAGCAATGTAGAAATCATTTAACCTGACAGCTTGAACCAACGTAAACACGAAAGAACACAAGACACCCTTCTTCATTTCTGCTGATAAACTTATGTCACAGCCAAGACCAGTAAATTTGCTGTTCAAAAACTCATCAAAAATATGAGTTTACCTTTTTTTTCAAATATGTCACAAAAGCCTAGTAAGTGTGACAGCGGGGATGAAAATGAGTAAATAAACAGATGTAAGTGGTGTGTTATACTGAAATTAATGTCACTGCGCATGAATTCAGAGGTAATGGGATAAAGAAGCATGCAAAGACATGATTCAATTACAAGAATACAGTTCTCACAAACATCTGGAAACACTACTGCTATTTTCACACCTTTTAACCAATCAATTCCAGTTTCACACAGAAGTCTCAAGCGGTCCTTAATTCCTTAATGCCAGAAATTGTTTTTTAAAATCTAAAATTAAAATATGCTAGGATTAGAGAGATCACTTATTGCATTTTTACTTAAACTAATTCCACATTGTAGTGACAAAGACTTTGTAACCTCCTTCTGTTGGTCTTTTACTGGAAGATGAGGCAATTAGGAAGTAAGGACCAAGAAACCAAATAAAATCCAAATAAAATCCAAGCATTTAAGAGAACTTTCTTGAACAACACTCCATCTTAACAGGTTGCTCCCTGTCAAGTGGGGATTTACAGCAGCCACAAAGCCAATGAAACCCAGTCAAGAATTGTTATTATTTGGAAGCAAGATGCTTCTGAAGGGCTGACTGATTTCACATTAGCTATCACATTTCAAATGCCTTGTCTAAAGCAGACAGATTTCTTGGAACTGCGTGGCAAGGGCCTGCTGGCCAGCTTTTCCTTCAGAATTTCCAGGGCTTTATAGCTTTGATTGTAGCACAAAATAATAAATACTAATATTTTGTAAGAAGATTTTGGCACCAAAAGATCAAATTTTTACTTTACCTAAAGCAGTATTACCAGTCAAAACCTTGGGAAAACTTTCTAAAAGTAAGAATAATCAAGCTCTGGTATAATTTGTCATTTCAGCAGGGACATTTTGATATCCGAAATTGGAGGGGGGGGGGGGGGGCGGGGGTTGTTTAGTTTTGTGTTTTTCAGGAATAGGTAAAATGTGTGTCAGGAATCATTTAAAAAAGAATTGGTTCAGCTGTGGCCTGTGGGAAGGAATTATGACTTTCCTTTCAACGTCACTTCCTATGAAATTTATTCCAGAAATATTTTTTCTTCATTTTAAGCAGTCATTTAACAACAGTAATAGAAAAAGTTCAGCATCTTACAACTGTTAAAATTTGTTTCATTGATGATGGAGGTGAAATGAATTTCTGTTGCAAAGGTGGTTTTACGAATCTATTAGACTATCGTAGATATATATATAAAGTAAGGGAATGATGGTAGCTTGTATTCAAGAATACTCTGTTCACCTCCTTGCTGCTACTATATTTTGCTTTTCAATTTTGTTTACCTGTCTCTTTTATTATTTTTTCGTTAGATTTTCAGTTCAGTTTCACAAAAGCTGCAACCCAACAATATTGGCTGCAGATAATTCAGAATCCTTTTCAAAGTAGTACGTATTTCAGGGAAATGCTCCAAATTTAGATTCTGGCATTACCAAATAAGATTATGTAATACTTTCATTGGTTTAAAATTTCCCTAAGTAAATAAAATCTAGTACATAAGTAAATCCAATGAAATAGATGGCCCCCTTAAGGCATAGATTTACACATTTCTTCTGAACAGAGGAGTTATTGATCCAAACACTTTGTTATTATTATTATTTCTCCTACTGACTGGCAAAGATGCCCCATCTCACCAGACAAAAACATGGCTGCAGAGGTACAGCAACAGGGAAAAGAATTAACTTGAAGATGGGGGTTTTGATTTATGAAAGTAAAAGAGTACAACAGATAGATTAAATGAAATAGAAGATTACAAAAGGAAAGAAATAAAAGCTCCAAGGGGAGCAGGTGGTGTGGACCACAGAATGCCAGCCGAAAATAGCCCTTACTTGCCATACTGGGAGGTAAAGAACCAGGCTCAGCCAACTCAACTGCCTCACTGTACAATACAGGGCACATATCCTTAAAATCCAATACCATGGAAAATGTTGAAGGACGACTGAAAAAACCTGCCCCAAATCAACAAGGTTTTCTTGTTTGCTTTAGCCCAGTGGCACTAAAAGTTCCTATCGAAGCAGAAAAGAAAAAGAGAAAGGTAATTAGTTTCTTAGAAAAGTATGTCAAGGAAGAACATTAAACAGCTAGGGAACATATATCTTACTACTTTTCTTGTCTTCTATACTATTCTTAACAAACTTCCTCAACTCTTTTTAAATAATTTTCTTTCTTTTCTTTCTTCATTTGTGTTTTTTTTTTGTTTTGTTGGGGTTTTTTGCTGCAGCATAGTTAATTTTTCAATTTGAAGGGCTATTGGTATAAAGCATGGCTCATTAGCTTTGGGAGGTAGCTAGTCTTCATTAATTCAGTTCTCACTTCATTTGCTTTGCATACAGTCATAATTAGCTTCAGAATAACTTTGGTAACTTCAGCAGATTTATAGCTTCAGTTTTATTCTGCATTTGGGTTTTTCTTCTTGTTTCAATGTGTTGTATGAATTTTAAAAAATCAAGAAAAGCAATGATTGCTTTAGGGAATAATTTATTGTTGCAATCTTTAGAGTGACAGTCTCTCTACAGCCCTCTCACTGCTGAGCTACAGAAACAGTTAAAACAGTAAGCCTTGTGTAATCTCAGAAGACATTTTCTCACAAATACTTGAAATTCCCTCTTTCTCTGGCATGTATTTTCTGGAGGAGCAATGCTTTCCCAAGTATGCCAATCCCTCTCCGTAGGGTATATGGCAGCAGAGGAGCCAGCTCATACTGTTCAGAGCTGAGGAAGGAATCGTGACAGTCTTTCATTGATGTCCTACAGCCAAAAGAGGGTTTGGTTGATTCATCGGGGATGTACTGCTGTAGTAAGGATACAGCCACGGCGCCACAGTTCAAACTGGTTTACGTAGGCCAGCAAGGCAGCCTTCACGACTTAATAAAGGCAAAGAGGTCACAGCTGAAGACAACAGAGCCACAGCATCTCCTAATGCCTCTGTAAGGTTGATAGGAAGTGTGTCAGGATATTTAGTATATCAGCCCACTCCTTGGCTGAGCCGATGATTTCTTTCTTCTTGAGGCAAAAGCACAATGCTTTACTCCACTAGACAGGGCTACACGGAGTAAGAGGAAGCCCTTCAGAGAAATCCCAGAACTTTTAAATAGTTTATCATTGTCTTGGCACACGTTCCAAGACACCACAACCAGAAAGACGAAACACTTCCAGGAAGAAGCCATAGAGATATTCCCAAGAATTTCTGATGCCGTAAAGGAGCTTCAGTGAAAAACATCTGTGGCAGAAATAAGGTGTGCAGTCCCCCACAGACACCTGTGGAGAACTGAGACAGTCAAAGCAGAAAGCAAGGGCAGGACTTATAAATGCAATGCTAAAAGCAACATTGCAAAGGCTGCTGTTTTCCTGGCTTGAATAGAAGTCAAAAAGTTCTGGAATCTGTGTGCATTCACTGTGTGCTCGGCCACCATGAACAGTTGCGCTGCCAACAAATCCCACCAAAACCTTCTCACTCCAGTATTTCCCACAGCAAACAAGAAACACATGAGTTCATGCTCTGTAGCTGTTCTACTTTTCCTTTACTTGAAAAGCCAGTTGACACAGCCTAAAACAAAATGAGGTTCTGAGGAGGTTTTACCAATAAGCTTCAAGAGGTTCAATTCATGCTAGAGGAGAAGTAAAGTGGTATTGTGACTGTTAAATGCCTGCCAAAGTCCTATTAATTGCTCTGCATGGGCTGCTAAGTCATGGCTTCTCTGTAGCAGTCCATATGCTGACTTGGAGACACATGATCTTGGAGAAGAGCTCTCCCCCACAGTTAGCCAACATGTGAGCAGGCCACCGAGCCAGGCTGATGGTGCTCCTGGCACACTCCACACATCTCTAAGAAATGTGTTTTGTTTGCTCCGCAGTACCATCTCATCTTCATTTTAGCTCAAGAGTTAGGCTTTCAGGGATGTGATCAGTCCCGTACCACTGCCATGGGATGAGCACCTGGCAAGCCCAAGCCCAAAACTTAGTAATATCCTTATTTCTGTCATAATAGCCACAGGCAATCTCACCCTGCATGCTCACAGGAATGATTAAACAACAACAGCAGGCCACCTTGCAGGGCAAATTGTTGACTGAGATCCAAACACTCAGCAAATCGAGCTGAGTTAGCATGTGGAAGGCTAACACTCCTGGCAGAGCCTCACGAGCAGAAAGTGTGTTTGAGCAGCTTGTTGTGCTGATCAGATCTCAGACAGCTCCCGGCACCTGCAGGGAAACAAGGGCAACCTGTTTTCAACAAACCCTGTGTCATCTGTCCCAGATGGCTGACTCTCTGATATCATCCCTCCCATACAAGAGTCTTCCCCGAGAAGCTCAGAAAAAGAATTGTGTATCGTATTGAACCTGCTGCACTGTGAACATGGAAGAACATCAGACTGTATCACTGAGGAGATGGGTACAAAATTATTTGTGGTCAGCTTTGATGCAGAAATCTCAGAGCCTGCTAGTATGCCTGGGCAAAGGCAAGAGATTATCTTTCTATCAACACATAGGCTTTTCCTATTTGTCAGGTTGTTCTCGAGGTAGCTGGTGCTTGGGTTGTCCTGTCTGCATCACACCATGGAATTCATTCCAAATTAGATCTCACTTTGCTTTAACCTTTTGTGCTGCAGTCTTACTGTGCCACCAGGCTTGACTGCCATTATCCCAGTGTAAGCTGTAGGTTCCTTCAGCCAGCAGGTCCCAGCCTGCCCAGTCAGCTTTTGGAGTGGTCCCATCACTCTGGAAGGTGGCTGGAGGCGACGACTTGCCATCACCGCCAAATATTCAAAAGGAATGCTAGGTGGCCTTTTTAACTTCTAAAAGCTCCACATGGTACACCTATTCACAATATGAAACGCCTACAAAAGCTACAAAAGTGTAAATGGAGAAAGATTAGAGAGGGGTGAATTTAAGGGCACACGCTGACATCTGTATATGTACATCACTCCTGTCTTGACATATACATAAGAACAGCAGAGCACTGAAAGTAGCTATGAAAAATACTGCCCAGCCGAGTACCTAATAATGTATGTTTAAACTATGTTCATAACTATTATGTACACTATCAATGATTTTTCTCTGTCTGTTTAATATATGGGCAGTTGAGGGTTATAATTTTTTGGAGTCTGAGAACTGTTCCTCAAGGTCTATAAAAAGAAAGCTGCAGGGCAGCTGTTCTGGAATATCAAGAGAGTTCACCACAGGGACAGAGCTATTTTCCAAAATAAATGTATTGTTCTGCACTGGGCGGAGTGGAGGGGAGAGAGAACGAGAGAAAGACAGTGCAGAGCTCTTTCAGCATGTCAGTAAGAAAGGCCTGACAATAAATGGAATATTAAAACAGCTGCTTTAAGAAAAGAGAATAAAAAGAGGACTATAGGTAAAAGAGAAAATCTTAAATCTTATGTCCCTTCAAATACTGGGAACTTCTCCATGTTTGGGTTTTGTGCAACAGACTGTGGGAAATTCCATCTGGGGTCCATCTAATACTGCACAAAATCAGGGTGCCCAGCAGCTGAAAGGACGTAAGATTTGCTCGAGATATTCCTCTTTTTATTCTGTCTTCCTGAAGCAACTATTTCAATATGCTATTTGTTGTCAAACCTTTCTTGCTGACACCCAGAAACAGCCCTGGACCATCTCTCCCACACACACCTTCTTCCAGCCCCTGTGCAGAACACGTACCTGGACAAGAGTTACTACAGAAGTGCTGCGACGTTTTAAATTCATACCCAATATTAATGATTTCCCTGTGCAGTAAGACCCTTCTCACTGACACACTCGACACACAGTCAGAGACTGCTGCTTGCAGCAGAGCAGAAATGCCTGAAACCAATTTGAGAAACTTTAATTCCTGGGCCTGCAGAAGCCAGAAAAGCTCTTTGTCAATTTTCAGGGTGGTGATCTTGCTTTTATCATCCCAATTATCCACCACACAAATGGAGAGGTCTTAGGTGAAGCATCCAAGGTTGCTCATGCCTCAGTCTGGTGTGGAACTAGACTACAAACACTAAAATAGATCATGACAGACCTGGCAGGATATGGGGACTAATTGCTGGAAGAATCCATATTTCAAACTAGGGAAAGTTTTGCAAAGTTTTTATTAATATTTGAAAAAATACCATTTCTCCCTGCCTAATGCAACAATACTGTCTCTGCCTCACATGCTTTCTAGGTAGAACACAGCAGTGAGATGCACAAAGCTATCAGCAAATGTTTCAAATGTTTTTAGCTGAATTTTCTCCACTTCTCCTTTCCTAATTGTTTGCCATTTAAGAATTCCATCAAAAGACTTTAAAAGTTTGCTATAACAAGGCAAAGACTGCTGAAAGCGAACATAGGTTCAGCAGTAAAAGACTGCCTCTGAGTTTTTGAGAGATGCAACAAATTGCCTTAAAAAAAAATAAATTACAAGCAATGCTGTGAAAGTTCCAACATCTGGAAAAGGATTTGTGTTGCTAGCTGCCATGAATAGTCTCTAATTATACTGAGCATCTTTACCCCAAGAAACGGGGTTTGTCAGCACCAGGCTCTGGGCTGCAATCAAATGCACTCAGTAAATTCTACCTCCAAGAAGTTAAAGATGCATTGAAAAGTTGTAATGAAGAGTACAATTGGAAACATTTATCAGTGATTCCGTCCCAGTATGAGCCAAGCAATTGTCTGAAATCACTGGAAGCCGGTCCGTTGGCTATTCAAAGTCTAGACTGAAGAACTGATTGAGCTTGCATATTTCTTTTTAACAACTTACGCTTCCTGACTTCAAACTAGTGGGGATGCATGCTGTATGATTGAGAGAAACTTTGACTAAGTACATTCCAAATCTCCCATTATATCTTGACATAGTCCAGCTTTTGAACACTTCAGTCTTGATTTCCCATTCTAAGTGGAAGACAGCAACACCACTGGAGGGCCTGAGGTCGTTTTTCCTGTTCATTTTTATAACCCAGCATGAAGCAGAGAAATTTCAGCAAGAAACTTGGACCCAAATCCCCATGGCACCTCAAATCTTCCGTGGTGGGGCTTTGTCAGCAGAAAAACTCCAACCACATCCTCACATACGTTTCACAAAAGTGTTGTCAAGAGTCTAAAATCATTACACCGCCTTTTGCCACTCAAATATACAATTCCCTGATGGTCATATCCACGTCATGTGCCCCTGTTTTGCTGTTATAAAGATCTGTTACATGATGAAGTGTTGTTATCTCAGTTGGGATTGAGTTAACATTTTTAGTAGCTGATATAGTGCTATGTTATGGATTTGGGATGAGAAATATTTTTGATAGTGCACTGGTGTTTTTAGTTTCACTGAATTTCACTGAATTATTAGAGTTGGAAGGGACCGTAGAGATCATCTAGTCCAACTCCCAGTTGTTGCTAAGTTCTCAAGGCCTTTTCTGTTCCTCACCCCACCCCACCAACAAGCAGGCTGGGAGGGCACATGAAGTTGGGAGGGGGCACAGACAGGACAGCTGACCTCAGCTGACCAAAGGAGTATTCCATACCATATGATGTCATGCTCAGCATATAAAGCTGGGGGAAGAAGAAGGAAGGGGAGGACATTCAGGGTCATGGCATTTGTCTTCCCAAGTCTCCATTAAGTGTGATGGAGCCCTGCTTTCCTGGAGATGGCTGAACACCTGCCTGCCAATGGGAAGCAGTGAACGAATTCCTTGTTTGGCTTTGCTTGTGTGTGCAGTTTTGGCTTTACCTATTAAACTGTCTTTATCACAGTTTTTTTTTCTCACTTTTAATGGTTCTAGCTCCTGGTTGGGGTTAAACCATGGCATGAAGAAGTGTAATATTACTGCAATTCATCTGTCAATTGAAAGCATCAATCTAAACACAGTTGCTTCATAACAAATTGCTTTTAAGATTAAAAAGTGGCCTTTTGTCCTTAATAAAGAAGCTTTCATGTAAGAGAAAGATAGAGGTAATATTTGCGATACCGTCAACCAAGTATTTATCTATCTCTTAACTGGGAAAAATCTAGCCATTTTGCTTGAATATCGAAAAGCAACAGATACATGGAATTGAGGGGACCCATTATTGTTCATCATTTAATGATAAAAGGGGTGGAGTGATCATCAAGGATTATTATCTAAAAGGTGATTAAATTTCTAGATTTTTTTAAAATATGGAAGAAGAAGGGTTGCCCATGCTGCAGAAAGCTTTCACTTATGTCTAGCCAGCTACCAGAGGCCTCCTAGTATGCAACTCTGCAGCCATGATGAGTTCTTTGAGCTAAGTGAACTGAAAGAGAGAACAGTGTTCAGAGAGATTGAAACAGGCACTTCCACTGAGCAGAAACCCTCTCCTTCCTTCTGATCCTGTCCAGATGTAGCTGGACCCATCTTGTGGCTATGCAGAGCTGAGGTGTCCCGACAAAAGCACTCCTACCAGGTGTCCACAGGTCCCGGTTCAGCACCAAAGCCACCTATCACTTTCTTCCAAAGCCTTGCAAGTGGTGCCTCTCCTAGAAGGCCAGGCAGAACATAGCTCTTATAAAAGCACCATGAAAAGCCAAATGATAAATCGACGTTCCTTCAGTCTGAAATTAAAACCTATGTCAACTGTAACGGCAGAAATATACGTTTTAAATTGGACTCAAATTGCTTTCAGCAAAAAGACATCACGAGCAGATTGAAGGTTGCAAAAAAATAGCAGCTGACAACATCAGTAATCCCTGGGGTGCTGCAGAGAACAAAAGAGCCTCTCCCATTGAATTTCACCCGCAGAAAGCCACTGCAGCCTAGAGTGGCTGGATGTGTGAAAAGCACATGTTTTTGAAATGAGCATTAGGACCTCGGAAGGTCAAAACATAAACATTAAAAGAAGCTCGATATTTCAAAGAATATGGAAGTCTACCAGTGCAGCTGAATGCAGTCTGAACTACAAAGCTGCAGATTTTTGCCCTGCCAGGATTCAGCTCTAGGAATCGGTCACCCTAACAATAGGAGAAGGCTGTGAACTGCTTTGCTTGCTCACAGGAGTATGTTGTTGGCATTATCCTGCAATGACACAACAGATTCTATAGACAAATTTTGCTGCAAAAGCAATTCCTCTCATTTTCATCTTAAAAAAAAAAAAAAAGCCTGCACAATAATTAGCTTCACAGCAGTATCATTTGGCAAAGTAATACAGTACATAGAATAAAATATTCATTAGTAATTGGCTATGAAAACTATAGTTAAACTATGTTCAACTAATGTAATAGCCAACAGCTATAAGAATACAGAGGGCATGGATCTTCTCAAGAACAAACTCTCAAGAACAAACTATCCAAAACCCAAAAGTGTAGTAAAACTGCAAAAGGCCCACGTGAAAAAGAGAGGATTGTTGCAGATACAGGGTGTACTTTGTACAAAATTTTGACCCATAATATAGAATACCTCTGAGAATGAGATTACTGATAATTCCTCCAAATCCAAGTAATGTATTTCTTCTAAAGATCTACAAGGGACAGCCAACAGTTTCTTTTCAATGAGTATGTAAACTGCAAGGAGACAAAACTGCATTACAAATGACAAAGACTGATGGCAACATGTGATAACGTGTGGTGGAATATAAAATGAAATCACTGATAACCACGCATTGAATCAGGTCTTCTTTTTCCACATTAAAGCTGTAGTCTTATCGTTTTACAGGGTCTTTCCACAGTCCTCTTAATTTCAATTTGTTATTCCTTAATAGGAAACCAAACACAGACCTACTTACCACGTTTGACTGTGGTGTGGTGCATTTTTTTCTCTCTTCTTTCTTTGCATGTATCAAAATTTGCTAAGTAGTTTTTCTGCCTGAAAGAGAGCTTGAAGCTCAATGGAACTCCTGTCTAATGCTTTGGCTTTCATATGTTAAGTGTCTGCAAAACCTTTTAGGTAGAAAAGAAAACAAAGGCAATACGAATATTTTTTCCCAAACTGTTTTTTTCCACTGTGTAGCTCACATTTCATAATTATTCTACCCATGCAGCCTGACTTCTGCTGGAAAATAAACCAGAAGCAGAGAATTGATATGTCTTTTTCTAAAAAGAAGTGTTAGAAACAAGTGTATGAGAAGTTCAGAATGCAGAAATACATTTGATAAGAAGGATAAAAACACACTTTTAGGATTTTCATGTAGTTCCTTCCAAGACATCAGGTTTTCCAAGACATGAGTCTGAATCCAAGGTTAAGCTTTCTTTGAAGCTTCAGTATATTAGAAACTATGGTCCAGATTCTGGCCTTTCAACAGATGAAATGGCCAGGATTCTGATTGACCTTAATTACAGACACCTCTTTAGGCACCCTTGCTGTCTATACTCCCCCTTGTATTCATTCTGTGAATGAATACATTCATATGAATTCATTCATTCATATCTGTGGAAATAGCTGATACAATCAAAATTACCTGGAGAGATACTGATCTGACCAGCCGCAAGAGTACAATCATCCATGCACACCTTCCTGCCATGTCCAAAATCTGCACAAACTGGCAATATTATCTGCAAGGCCTATAAGAGAGACATGAAATTAAATGGTGGCCTTTATGTCCACTTTTGGATGAGGTGAATGACTCTCCAGGCTTCCTTGACTGCCAGCAGAATCACAAAATGATATGGGGTTGGAAGGGACCTCTGGAGATCATCTAGTTCGACCTCCTGCCAAAGCAGGTCCACCCAGAGCAGGTTGCACAGGAACATGTCCGGGTGGGTTTTGAACATCTCCAGAGATGGAGACTCCACCCCCTCTCTGGGCAGCCTGTCTAGTTACACTTTCAAACATAAATAAAAAGCGCTAGAGTGACGCACTAGTCAGTGTCACTAATAAAAGAAGAGAAACTCTTTAATACTACCCACAACATACAATAATTTTGGGTAGTAAATGAGAGCTATATTTCCTACTGGGAACATGGGATGGATGTAGATAGATAACCAATTTCATCACTACTCTGACTATTAACTAGAATCCTCATTCTCAGAAACAATTTAGTCTTGTAAAGGCTTTAAGTAGTCGGAGTAATCTGTCACTTTCAAAAGAAAATTAAAGTTTCATAATAGTTGCAGAATAGAGGAATAATTTGCATTTTTAATGTCTCCAAGTAGTGATATTTTGCCCTAAAAAGAAAAGTAGTGTGGATTTACTCCAAAGAGGTTAGTTTCAACAGTTCCATCTACTGATAACTAACTAACATTAATGTGAATTGCCTGTAATGCCTCCCACCATGGAGGTACAAACATAGACAGTTCACACTGGTAACCCTGCTAGAAATTAACAACAGGACATCAAGGAAGAACTTCCAAGTGCTGAGATGAGATCATAATTCCTGCTTAGATTTTATCAGGATGCACTGCACCCTTTTCTAATAAAATAATGCCCCTCCAAAAAAAGCAGACTGAGATGTATTTCTTTGTTGTTGTGTTGCCTGACCTTCTTTTTGTCCTTGTTCATACCCAAAACCAGGTACCACGCTAATTGCATTAAAAGAAAAGTATCTAATGGATTATTAATGAAAAGAGAACAGGATAGAAGCCCATTGCATAGCCAAGTCAGACAACCTGTTTAGCAGCAAGAGGTGGTTCTTCTAAGTGCAAAGATAACATTTATTCAGCCCTACCTAAAAACAGCTTTCGTTTATTTTCAAGCTCTCAAAATGAAATTAGTCACTGTTTAAACAAGAGAGCTGATCGAGAGATTCCCAACTTCAAAACATGATGGAGTAGCAAAGATCTGACATTTGAAACTGCAAGAGGATTTTTGTAGCATTTTAAAAATTCCTGTGATATTTTATACACAGATTTATTTTTTTTTAGATTTTAAACTTCCAATCTTAAATGCAGCAAATTTTCTATGAGCTTCCCTTGAAAGAAAATCACATTCATAACTTGAGTGAGGGTCTTAGGATTTAGTGTCTCCAGGAACTACTTCTCTCCAAAAATCAGGTCATCTACCTCAGTATTTAGATTCATGTTCAGGTTCCTTTCTCTATATTTTCCAATAACACCAATTTTAATCCTCTCCATTAAGCAACACGGTCTATAAATAATTAACTCTATGAAATGCATTATGATCTCAGCTCGAAATGTACCATCAGTATCACTTTCACGCATGCACACTCTCTTCATATATATGGATTTATGTAATTATTTTGCCTGAGAAAAGAAGAGGTGGCCTTCAGGTGTTTGGTTCTCTTGAAAATGTATTTCCATGCTTCATAAGCATATAAAGTAGTTTTGTTTGCATATTCTCCCTCACAATTTGGGTTTACTGAAACCAAGGGAATAGAACATGCAATGCTAAGATCCCTTCCTGTTCTTTTTCCATCTTAAAAGGAAGGGCTTGTTTCTTCCCACTGCTACGGCTACTCAGCGCAGGACATAGGCCCTTTCAGTGCTGAACAGAACTAAACTCTGAACAGAAGACGATGGCGTTTTAGCTCATCAAATGTCATTAAAAAATAACTCAGTGTACAATTAACCTGTTGCTGCGTATCTACATAATTGGAAAGTGCTATGCAGATGGAGAGATTTAAACCAAACAAGCTAAAGCTCAGTGACTAATCATCATGCAAAGCTGTTTGATACTCGGATCATCTGTGAGGCTCTGTGTGTGCCCAGGGAGCCGCACAGCGACCAGAGAAGCCCACTGTGAAGGAGGTGAACAGCCACATACACAAACATAATGCCTGTTTCTGTTCTAAACAGATCCCCTCCTGATGCTTTTGAGACCAGATTTCTTGATTAAGGCAGGATAAGGGAAACTGGTTTGGATTGCTTACCACCTCACCTGTGTGCAAAAGCACACAAGTCAATCGACAGAGGTATTTACTGGGATACAGGATGTTCCCTCAGCTGAATGGATCCAGATGCTAATTTAATAATCCATGTCACCTCTCTTCTTCCGGACTATACCATTTCTCTTACTGCAGGTCACAGTGCTGGCAGGCTTCTGAGGCATAAGATGCCCAGCCCTGCACAGAAATAGCTGACTTCTGGGCAGGCAATGGCTATCTACAAGCATTCAGCAGAAACACACTTCCGAGTAATTTGGGATTCTCTTTGGAAGTGGACAATACTAGACCTTCTTGATCCATTTTACTCCCCAAGTTCTGCTTTACATAGAGCTGACTCCCTCTCCAGCCTGGTGTCTACAAGCATCTCAGCATATACAGCGCATCAGCTCTCTGAAAGGATCGTCCCTTTCAGACGTGGGTATTTCAGGGAAAAGGGGACAGAGGGTGCCACTGTGTAGTACCACTGAGGTACTCCTGGAGTGGCAAGGTGAACTGGCTGAACAGCGAGCTCAAACTGGAGCTCATACATGTTCCTGCCTACTCCATAGTCAATATCACTTGGCAGAGCTGTGACCTGCTGGGCGAGACCCTGCTACGAGTATCTTAGAAGCAGTCCAGAAAAACAGCGCGAGCCAAAACAAGAAGGCATGCCCCCAAATAGCCTACCATTCCTGTGGCCACGTGTTGGTGGAAGACTGGTATTGAGCAGCTTTTAAAATACATAGGTCTCCTCAGGCCTGGAGTCGATGTGAAAAGGACATGATCATTTCATGTAGAATGTTTACCCACTTATAATGCTGGCCATGTAACAAACAAGATTGCACTTACCCGCACACTTCAAATTTGCATTTTGGGGCACACACAGACAAGCAGATACCAGGAACAATTACTCTTAACTAGCAGGTTTCCAGGCACAAATTTGAACTCGTAAGGAACTCTAAGGACAACTTGGGTTTTGTCTTTTAACATTCTCGACATGTGATTAAGATACTTTTTTAATAACATGTTCCAAAGCATCACTGAAATTCTTGGAAGTCCATGTATGAACCAGGAATGCATCATCAGCTTTGATATGTTTGGTATCAATATCTGCAGGCTACCTAAAAGAGTGTGCTCTCAGCTTCCTGCCATCTCAGTGCAACAGGAACAACATCTCCCCTGGGGGACTGGAAAACAGTATAAAATGCCTCTACTGGAGATGTGAGCAATACATTTTTAAAATTCTCAAAGACATGCTTGTGTGATTTATCCCAGATGGACACATAGTCTGTTTTATGTAGCTCTTAAAGAACTTGGTCTTCTGAACAAACAGAAGGTCTGAATTTGCTACACAACATTATCTTATCAAAGATCCACAGAAATTCTGATGTGCTAGTAAACAGCAGCAGTTCATCTATGTGTTTTGTTTTCTCTCTGCTATCACATTTATCAATCACATGTCCTAACTAGCATGACAAGGTTTCTCACAGCACATATTTTGCTGCCTTTAATTTTAGATTTGTAGCTGCACTTGTTTCAAAGCTTCTTTTAATACTGCATTACATTTTTTTAATCTCCCGTGTTTGTGAAATATAAATATGTGGTGGATGAAAAGTTGGGCATCAGCCAGCAATGTGTACTCACTGTCCGTAAGTCCAGCTGTATCCTGGGCTGCATCAAGAGAAGCGTGGCCAGCAGGTCCAGGGAGGTGATTCTGCCCCTCTACTCCACTCTGGTGAAATCCCACCTGGAGTACCGTGTCTGGCTCTGGAGTCCTCAGCACAGGAAGGACATGGACCTGTTGGAGCAGGTCCAGCAGAGGGCCACAAAAATGATCCGAGGGCTGGAGCACCTCTGCTGAAAGAGTTGGCGTTGTTCAGCCTGGAGAAGGCTCCAGCGAGACCTTGGTGCAGCCTTCCAGTACCTAAAAGGGACCTACAGGAAAGATGGGATAGACTTCTTAGCAGGGTCTGTTGCAATAGGACAGGAGGTAACAGTTTTAAACTATAAGTAGGTAGATTTAGACTAGATATAAGGGAGAAATCTTTTACAGGGAAGGTGGCGAAACACTGGCACAGGCTGCCCAGTGTTAGATGGCCCATCCCTGGAAACATTCAAGGTCAGGTTGGATGGGGCTCCGAGCAACCTGATCTAGTTGAAGATGTCCAGATGCCCTGGTCCTTACAGAGGGGTTGGACTAGATGACCTTTAAAGGTCCCTTCCCACCCAAACAATTCTACGATTTTATTTTTCTATGAAACATCATGGGTACTAAATTGCAGTCCTATCAAGATTTCAAGAATCTCATACATTTTGTGTTGGACAATTCTTCTGTTCTTATGATGACAAATGGAAAGTAGGAAAGGAATCACTGGATTAAAAATTTGTTACTTTGATGTGATCAGGCCAAGGCAAAATTTAGAAGCATTAGCCATCTGCATGTATTCCGAAACTATCTGTTGTCAACCTACTCGCCATCTATCATCCAGATGATGTCTCCTCCTCTAAGATGCAAGCACAGCTTTCTCTCTTTCTTGTTTTTATTACACACTACCACACAACATTCAAACACTGATTTGTCAGGTCATTCATTTTATGCCATGCCTGGTCTCCACCCCAGTACAGTTTTCCTTCTTTTGAATGTCTTTTACTTTTACTTTGCCATACTTTTCCTTCCTCCAACAAAATCTGTCTTAGTTATACTTGAAAAAGACATTTGTGATTACCATCATCTCATCCCCCTTTTGCATTTTGTGAGGTGTCACTTCCACATCTCTCCTTCTCTTCTGTCCTTGTTAATAGTTTCCATGTAAGTCTAAACTTCCTTGTAGGACAGAGGATGTGGAGCAGATTTGAAGACACCTCCTTTCAGATGAGTCTTTCATCCGGGTTATTGGCATTTGGTATGACTCCACACTTTTCTAGATGAGCACTATTAGGATTTTTGCTTTCTCTCCTGTAGCCTGAAGAAGACAGGTGTGCACCCAATACATATAATGTTTCACGTTTATGTGTCCTCAGAAGTCACACAAATAATCTGCTGGTTCGGCACTTACAGATCTTGTCTGTGCCCGTTCCAGGAATAAGACTGTCTGTACTAACAGTGTTAAAGCAATAATGACAACAACATCATTAAAATGGTTTTGGGAAAAACAAAAGACTGCAATTTCACAACAAATTTCCTCTCTGGCACTTTCAGTTTTTACTCTCCAATATTGACTCTAATATAATTTCATTCTTCCATCTGTCTACATTACACTCTGTGTGAAGCTGGGGAGAACTTACACCAACTAGGTCAGTGTTGAGTAGCACAGATGCATCTGTTGGTGTGAGATCTCTAACATTTTCACCTGTCTAAGGCTTCCCAAGAAGTGAGATTCTTACCTTAGCCATGCTTCAAGAGCCCTTATTGAATATGAAATGGTATTCTGAAATCCTGGCATCAAAAATATGCTTTATTCTAGTTCAAAAAACAGCAAACGTGAAAAGGCAGGAAGAATTCAAAGTCTGGTACTATTTCATGTTATCAGCAAAGTTAAGCTAAACATTTATTTTATAAAATCCTTACCTTATAAAATCCTTACCTCAGTTAAAACAGCAGCTTGTAATTGTGGGGGTTTGACACAGAGAAGACAAAACATGACCCAGCTCATATAATAATAAAAGCCCAAGATACAGAAGTAAAATGACCACTATATTGAAAGTATTTGTCCATCACTGTTCATTCAATAAGGTTTGATTCATTTTCCTGGCTATAAATAGGACATATTATTCCTCTGTTATGTGCAAATGTTATAATTTGGAGGATAACATATTGCAAACCTCAGTATCTCTGTGTTCCCAAGGAGACATCCCAGGCAAACTAATGATTTTCATTTCAAACTCTCATTTCACTCTGCACTTTTCATTGCTATGAGGGCTTTGTGGTGATCACAAAATGCTTACCCAAGCAAAATAAAACTAAAATTCATCTACGGTACCCAGAAGTCTACTACACTACCCTTGGAAAATGTGTGTTACCCTTTTCGGTATTGTTGGCTTAACAAGATGTGAATGTATAACCTTTTTTTTTTTCCTTTCTTTTGCTTTCATCCAAGTTCACATTGACAATAGACACAAAAGCGACATATTTTCAGGCCCAGAAGTAAAACATTCCTCTTTCTCTAGCTACTCAAAGTAAGCTTAATGTCCCTTTTTAAGCCAAAATCTGTAGTTATGATGTCCTTTACAGCAAATTTTGTCATGTTTCATTATGCGTACCTGCCATTTTTATTTCATCTCAAAATGGGAATTAGTATACAATTTCCATTTTTTGCTTCATTCACCAAATGCTGACTTCTGGTTTCCTAACGCTTTTGAGACAAAGTTTTCTTTTATATTTTAACATTTTTACCAGCCTTTTCTGATTCAAATCCTTCCATAAATTCATTTTCTACCTGCATATTTAATTGTTTTTTTTCTTAATTTTTTAAAAAGTTTTTTAAGTTTAACATTTAAAAAGGTTGTCTGTTATGCATTAAAATCAATGGAGACTACTAAACATTTCTCAACCCTGAAATAGTGTTTTTTGTCACAACCTCAAGTTTACATCAGGCATAAATCACACAGAACCGAATACACCTTCGCTATACAAATTACTTCATAAAAACAATGACAAAGGAGTAATCTAAGTCAAAAAAATGAATGGGCTGAAGACATGACAGACCATCCTCTTGTGCTCTGAACCTTTAAAGAGACCTGTTAGCAGTTAATGACTGAGGTTTTTAGGTGTGTATTATTTCCAGGTTTGTTACTAATAGGGATGAATACAATTCACAGACAAGCAATACCTGAAAAGGTATTGCAGTTGTTAGACTAAATTGTTTCCAATATTATCAAACATGCTTAATATAAAAATGGGTATTGGACACTAATATTGTTAAAAAGTTAAGATCTATGTGCAGATAAATGGCTTACAAACATGCTGCAAAAATTGTTTTAATAAGTGTTAACCTCGTATAGAAAAGAAAAATTAAGCCATTAAATAGCAAATGTTTATGAAGATGACAGTGACAAAAGATGAGGCCATAAATTAAGTGTCCAAACTATCTCTGCATGTATCACAAATAAAGATGTGAAAATAAAACGAAGAATAACTCCCTTATATGACATGTTTGAATATTCCTTTCTAGAAAGTAATTTGTCTGTATTCTTTTTAGTGTTGATAACTTCAGAAACAGAATTTACAGTTGCAAAATAATACAAGAGTAATAAAATGGCCTTCTTACTAACTTCAGCATGTGTATGGCAGAAGGGAGAGTGTCTTACGTGAATACTGAACAAAGAAAGGATAGAGCAGCAAATAAGAATTCTGAATAAAATCAGCCATTAAAACCACTCCTGAAAATGCTGTTATTTTGTTTTTCCTCCAGTGTAAAATTTCACTCCTGAAATATGCTGTCTTCTGGTAGCACAATTTGTAAAGCCCATACACAATAATTTGCTTGGCAGTCACAATTTAGTGATCCATTAAAGACTTATCTTTAGGCTCCAGTTCCCTGAACCCATCAATCAGAGCTAAAGCAATAAAAGCTTGCTGAGGGCAGAAGCTTTGGGGCTTATTTTCAGAACAGCTGAGCACCCTCAGCTGTCAAAGTCATAGCTACAGGTACCCAGCACAATAAAATAACAAAAAAAAAAAAAGAAGACAACCTGTATTCTGTCTGTTGGTTTCTTTCACCTGCACTGCCACGGACCAGAGAAAATCTGCTTTTCTGTATTTCCCAATAAGTCAATTCTCACATTTCCAAAAGTAATCTGCGTGCCAGTTTATTAAGATCAGAATCAGTCACTCAGCAGTAGTAATATATTTTTCTTGCTCACCATAAAGAACTTGCAAAAATTAAAGTAGACAAGGAAAGAGCTAGGGGTAGATGATAAAGTTGTGCCACCATGAACAAGAGTTCAGGAGAAGCTGGATGGTCACCTTGTCTTGCTGCTGAATCAATGTCCTTCTAGGGGATATGTCCTTCTAGGTACCAATGACTCGTGAAGAAACTGTCTTCATCAGCACTGAAAGTGTGGGTTTTTACTGCAGGAGCTGAATTTGCATTAGGGGGAGTTAGAATGACAGTATTTACAGTTGCATTTCAAATATGTCTTTCTCTTCCCCGTAGGTTTAAAACTGTTTATACGTAGGATTATGACTTAAACCAGTCTGGACATACAAATCATGCCTGAAATTCAGATTCAGAACTGAATCTGCAGTTCAGAGTTTGAAAATGTTTGGATTTAGTATTTTTATTTGGAGTGCATGCATGGTTCCAGACCACCCCAGCAAGGAACTTACTTAGCTGAATGCATTTTGCTGAGCCACAAGGTGCTGCACAGAGGCTGGAGATCTGTTCTGGTCCACTAGTAAACTTTTATGAAGTTTCACATCACAACAAGGAGTTGTGATGTGAATGTCGGAACTCCTAAGATGCATAGAAGATTACGGTGTTGCCAGCTGCTCCATTGCCCCTATTTTTCTCATAATAATAATATTTTTCTTTAACTTTCAGCTCCTGAAAGGAGAATCTCAATTTTCATTATATAAAAAACATATTTCTAGCTCTTTCTTGCAAGGAAAAGATTGGAAATAAGACTTCAGAACACCCAAACATTTTAGAACCACACCCACACCCCTGAATATTATTATTACTTCTTTTACTATTTTGATTTTTTTTAATTATAAAAAATTAATCTGGGGAATCTAATTTGCTGGTTGTTAATGCACAAGAATGGTAATTATGAGAAATACATAGAGAGTCCCTCATTCAGGTGAATGGGTCGCCAGGAGGGATACAGAAGATATTTATAGAAGATACTTTGGTCTTTTCCCTGCAAGGGTAGATCTAACTAGTCAGTATTAATTTCCACCGGGGCAACGTGACCTGCCTTCACTACATTTTATTTTCCTTTCAGAGCAGAAAAGAAAGCACACATAGGAGGAACGACGCAGCTTGCATCACGTATGTAAGCAGTATAGACCTAGCTGGAAGAGAGCAGCTAACATGTGGGCAAAGGGCTGCAAAGGGACATAAAGTCACAATCAATTTGCAACCAACCCACAGAACCATAAAGACAACGAACTCATGCAAGAAATTGTTCGGTCTCTTAGCTACCAAACGCCAGGGTAACGAAAAGGGTGAAGTGGAAATTCCTGTGGATAAGAGGAAATGTGACTTAATTGGCAACACGAAATCCAAGAGGAATAGTTCTTGTGGTTGGGATGTTAAAATCACTGGGGTACGCCTGGAAAAAGAGAGGTGAGTGGGTGGAATGGTGTGCAACGTGAAAGAGAAAACATTTCTCATGGAGCAAATTTCTCTGTGTAGAAGGTTCTGCACATATCGGTATAGATACATGATACTGAAGGTCAAGAGAGTCTAACAACAGGATGTGCTAAAACCACTAAAACATCCTGGTGAAGAGGATAAATAACGAGAAAAAATAAAAGCTGTACATTGAGGAGCTTTGGTTGGGCAGGAGGCCACAAGGCGCGAGTGGCAACAGAGATTAGAGCTGCTGCCAGGTACAGGTGACAATGGCTCAGCACCATGGAAGTTACACAATTTGGGTTTGTTTAGGGTGAAGTGGTGGGATAAAGGGATGAATGAATCACTAGTCTGTAACAGGGACTAGCCTGTTGCTAGCTGTCAAACTGAATTAAGATTGCTTAGGGTCCCACTGTCCCTTTGCTAGAAGCTACTCCAAGTCCTAAAATTTCTATAGAAGATCACCGGTTTGTTTCAAAAGTAATCACAAGGCAGTACATTCCTTTTTGGTGAAATCAATGCAATTGCTTATTTTGTTTTATCTTTACCCACTGTGGCAAAAAACGGTTGCCCTTCAGGAACATGGCCTTTAAAGAAGAATCGCTTCATAAAGCGTGTGCCACGTACGCCGATGTGAGTTGTGTCTATGTTAAACCTTTTCAATATCACATGGAGCACGTAGGCGGTATACACGCCCCCGCACAAAACATCTGAAGACAGAATTATAAAAATATCTGTTTAAAAAAAGTAATTGCTTATCCTGAAGCCACAAAAAAAGAAAAAAAAAAAAAAAGAAATCAGGAAAAAAACCCAACTAAACCAGAGGCTGAGTGCAAAACCTCTCAGCACCAGGTAACACCCAGGGATGCTCCTGGGAGAAATACCTTGATGATGACAGATCTGACAAACCTGTGACACATCCCAAAACCCCTATATGCTGTTGCTGTCACTACGAGGTGAGCAGGACTTGAATCTAAACCCCCTTGCCCCCATATGCACTAAGGGCAGAGCCTGAGAGAGGCAGCTGGGGCATGGCCCTTTGTCGTAAAACAAGAAGGACCGTTTTTAGCCCTCTCCAAGGATAACCTGAACCTGCACTGCAGTAAAGAGGTTCTTTTGCTAATCTGGAAAGCCTATGGCGTGCACATTTACACACAGACACTAGCAGTCACATTTTGTTGGGATGAGCTCATAGTTCTGGGTTGTTTTGGTTTATGCAGTGTTAAAAGCCTCATTCCTAAGCAGCATTTATAAGGGGATAATTGCATCAACTGGGTTTTTTCTGGGTATGGATAGTTCTGTGTTAGCTGGGCATGCCATTTCCTTCTCAGCTATTCAGATTGCAATAAGAAATGGCTATGCAAGCGTTGGGAGCCATAAACCAGATACTCCCAAGCCATTTGGTGTTTTATTTTGCCAATTTGTACTCTTCAGAACCACCCCCAGGCAGGAATTTGAGAAGAACGCTCTGTGTGTGGTTTATTCCGTTTCAAGGTAGACACAGTCTGAGTTTTGAAGACGTGCCTCGCGTATTTTCTTAGTGCCTTTTCCTTGAATATGCCCAAACTGGATTTGCGCCCATATGAAGTATGAAAGTCAAAACCCATGAGTAAACAGGCAGAGCCAGGGAAAAAAAAAAATCCCATTGTTCTGGGGGACACTGGAGAATTCAGACAGCAAGTCACAGTCATTAACTCCTTCCTCTGCCATGAGCACATTTGAGGAAGCTGCAAGAAGTATGTCAAGGTCACGTTTACCCAGATCTAATGAAGCAAAGCATAAATCACAATTTGTTAACCATCCACTGGGAATAAAAGTGTGATTTTATTTTTTTTTAACAGCTAAGTAATTAAAAAGGCAAATGTGTTCCATATTGAAAGAGTGTTACTATATTAGATAAGGGAATGGTTCATGACCATGTGACACTATTAATATGACCAAAAATGATCTGGTCTCTTAAATTACTTTATTTCCCATAGCAGAACGTTAATTTCAGATTAGTAATTTTAATTGCATTAGTATCTGACTGCTTAAAAGGGACATTTTGCTTCATTTTTTAAGTTACTCCATTTTTAATTTTTTCTCCTCCTACCCACAGGGTCCTGTTTATTTTAATTGGAGCTACTTATGCCAGATTGTGTACTGACTCCCCATGATATTTTTTTTATATAAGTAGTTCTTTTCAAACCCACCATACTATGGAAAGAATCACTATAAATAACAGATAATTTAAAATTCAATCTCACTTGAATGGAGAGTCTCTCTCTTTAAGATGCAAAATGACCTAACAATTTCATGGGCACCTTAGGTTTTTGCTTGATTCTGTCACCCTCTCTCATTGTTGATTATCAACATTTTTTGTAAGCAGTGCCACTGAAATTAGTGTAGGAGGCAAATAATCCATACTAGTTAAATTCATCTGTCTTACATAAAAAAAGAAATGTAACATGGCCACTTTCTCCAATATGGAAATACAGTATGAGACAATAATTACCTAACTGCTCCTATTCTGTTAGTTTCATCACAAAATTTGAAAATAGCTTTACCTCTTCCCCATTAAAGGCAATATTCGCATTAAAATTTAATTTTCCCTTTGCCACAGTGCATTTCCTTTGTAATCAAAAACTTCACCACAAACTTCAATGAATGAACAGCCAAGCAAGCAATTAGTTTACAGCGATGTTTGCTCAACAAGTACCATTAGCAGCTACACAATGGTATCTAAGATACCATAGAATTTCTTAATCAAGTGATGTGTGCTGATCAGGTAAAAATGGTGTGGAGGGGGAGAGGAAGAGAGAAAACCGACAAGTGATTAGTATTGAATGGGGAAAAAGTTGCTACCCTATGGCTAGAACAAAACGTCTCTTGAATTCCTAGGAAAGCTGAACTGGAAGAGAAAAATATCCAATAGTTTTTGGCAAAGAGCTTGCTTTATCTCTTGTTTATTATTGTATAATGAGGCGCTCAATTGGTACCCACCAGGTGTGTATGCATGTGTGGGAAACAGCAAATGGGACGGCAACGTATCTTTCTAGCTGGTAAAATGTGACCTGCGATTTTCCACTCTTCACAATTTGACATCTCAGTTAACTGAGTATTGACAGCCTGCCTTAATAAAACAAACAGCTGAGAGGTTAACACCCACTGTAACCACCTCCTTGCCTTACTGTATATGCTCTAATACACACTGCACAAACTGCTTTACCAACCACAAGATGTGATCCTGATGCCTCCCTTCATCTACGTCAACATCTTCTGACAGAGATTTCCTCAGGATTAAAGATCTCAATTGAGTAAAGATGGATTAAAATCACTAAAGACACAAATACATAGGTAAATGGTCATAAATTAATCTTACATGTTTCACCAGGAGCAATAATGACTGAAATGCCGTGGTGCCTTTGTCACTCGGACCTTGGTTCCAACAGGCACAAAAAGTGAGAACACAAGTAAGAATCAAGATGCAGACAAAACTGCTCTCTTCCAGGAAGAAGATGACTTCTCATTGTGGTTGAATCCTCATGGATTCATAGGAGTATCCAGGCCAGAAGCAAAGAGGATTCTTTAACTTTATAGGAAAAGTGTATTTGCATTTTGAGTTTGTTCATTGCTTGGTTTTGAGATAAAATACATAGGATCTGTTTACAAATAATGAAGTTAAACCTTACGAAACAGCACTTCGATATTCTTCATCATTCAATTCTAATTCATAAAGGAAACTGATTAATTAATAGAGTTTGTTGAAACTTAACATGTGTTCAAATACTCCCAGTTTAGTACATGAACTGAATAGCTCCATACTTCCAGATAATTTTATCATTCTGATACTAGTAACTGAAATAGCTAATGTCAGTAGCATTATAACTCTTACCAGTCTTTATTGTAGACAGATGTAGGTTCCATAAGAATCTTGGAAAAGACATAGGTGTTGCTTTTTCAACGGGACACTGGGTACAGACGTAGTGTTTCCAGTTACTTCATAGTCTCAGTGGCTTGTCTTATTGCAGCATTACTAAAAAAAAAAGAATTAATGAACATTTTTACTGGCATAGAATAGAATGGATAACAAAAAATATATACTGATTTTAAAAATTAGAAGATACAGGTGAAATTAGTTCTTCTCATGAATGGTGGGATCTGCCATTGCAGCTTTTGTTACAGTTGTGAGAGGCAGTGATAATGGTAAGATTTAGCCATCTGGAAAAGAAAGAAGAGAATTCCATAATCAGATTGCCATGATTAAGTACCTGTATAAGAAGTAAACAAATTCTCTTCTTTAAGAACAACTTTAAATTGGATACACTACAGATCTCACAGCACCTGGAATTCTTCACTGATAAATGAAGCACTAAGCATATCCATAAAACATGCTCTTTTGATTAATTCAGATGCACTTAATGCATCTCAGTACTCGGCTTTTATTTGAAGGAGCAGAACGGCAGAAACTTGCTGCTAAATCATGTGCATGTTGCACAGTCCTAAAAAGACTAAAATAGAATATACATAACTGCAGAAAAAACTACCCAACACATCACATCTTGGCAACTTGTACAAAGACTATAAGCTAGAATAAATTTGCTTTGCAACCCCATATCTGAGGAAGCCACACCAACCTCCAACGTTAGCTACCTACATTTTCCTACTTCAGTAGAAGAGAAAGGTCTGGCATTATGGCAAGCACATGACTGTGAGGATTTTTTTTGTTTGTTTGTTTTAACTGCTGTTAAAAATACAAATGAAGCAGTAGGTAAAATATGGTGCTGAACGGTCAGTTCTTGAGTCTCCATAAAGTATTTCCATGATTAAAATCATTCCTTCTAACAGATGGGGAACTGATGCAGACTTTGGATATCATACAGTCTGCAGCTTTTGAAGAGACACAGCTCTATTTTCCAGCTGGTTTGTTGAAGACAGATCCTAACATCTTAGAGGAAGTGTCTGGCATTTTGTCCACACAAAATTGCACACAGCTCTTGACTGGGTGCTTTTACAGGCCCCTAAGAAAGTGGTTAATCTTAGTCAAAGCTCTCAAGCACTAGTGGCTATTAGAGGCTGGCAAATATTGCAGAGAGTTGTTAATAGTTTTCTTGTGATCCAGTAACAAGTTTCTCACAGTGGCTGGATTCTTTTAGTGAGTTCTGCTGTAAGAAAGTGTATTGTTTATACGCAGAAACTCTACAAAGTGTGGTAGCATCTGAAGGCTGGAGTGGGCTGGCATCACCCAGTCCTGATGACAGACAAGGAGAACTCCAGCACCATATGCTTTCATCTGCAAAACACCTACTTCTGAGTACAAGCGCTCCATAAAATTAAAATTATCTTCCTGCAGAATTCAAAATCATTTGCAAATCTGCTTCTGTTAAACAAGCTCAGAAATAATAATAATGGAGTAATGAAATTAACTCTGCACCAAACCAGGATTTTTTTATTCTTCCAGCAAGTTCTGAATTTCTGTGACTCCTTTGCAAACATATATTCATAGGACTGTAGTCAAAACTGTTTATCATCTTTCCTGTAGCAAACACAAATTCTCTCTTGTTACAGCAACATCATTCTTTTTGTGACATCTGGAGATTAGACAATGTCAAACACCATTTAAAAAAAAACAAAAACATACAATGCTTACCTTCATTCTTTTTTCACTGTTTCTTTAATTACTTCATGACAACTAATTTGAAGATTTGAAACACCTCCTAAAAAATTTGCAATACCTTGGAAAATGATGCTTTTTTGTTTGTTAGGTTTGAGAAAACCCATAACAATCTATTGTCGTTTAGACAATTATTCAATCACCTGATGACGCCTCCCCACCCGGAAAGGGGAGCCAGGGAACACAAAGAAACACAACGGCTGAAATCTAAATAGATTTAATAGACTAAGACTAAATAATTGACAATAATACTAAAGAGCCAGTATTCATCCCAATAATGATAGAAGATACCCAGGAATTCTCCTCAGCCCATTCTCTCAGCAGGAAGCTGTGCCCTCCCAGCAGGGACAGCAAATGGCGGACACTGCCAGCGCAATGGC
>JAOQGH010000023.1:89693721-89708577 GCA_025769975.1 Gallinago jamesoni
GGCTAGAGAGTAAATATTGTCACAAATTCAGACACTGGAGCCTTCTAAAAGTGCCATTTCCCCAGTATTAGAAGAAAGGTTAGTCCTGTGTCTCCCAACCCAGGAGGGTGTTGTATCACCAGGTTTTGTTATTAGCATCCTTCTCACTCTAATTACCAAACATACGCGCTGCAAACGGACTGAGATCCTCCCACAGCGTCTAGAAGTGATACTGCAGGAGAGACACAACTCACTTGTACAGGGCACTCACGTGATGTTTTATTGCTCCCCTGTAATGAAGAATCAGTGGTAAATCCATTAAAAGTAATTAAAAGTAAATACTGACAAGGTGGCAAACTGAGAACAAAGTTGGTATCAAAGCAAGAAGGTACACCTTTAGTGGAGGGCTGGAAGCTGCCATGAAGATAACCAGGGACAAAGGCACCCTACCCTGTGAGTGCAGCCCACGGGGATGTTAGCTCTCACCTTTGGGAGAACCAGAAAAGGGAAGCACACCAAGAACGTGCTGCATTTCTTTAGCTGGGGTATGAGCAGTGCGAATGGAGAATTCTGAAACATGACATTTTTATATGTAAATATATTTCCATATAAATGTATTTTCTTGCAGTACTTTTTCATTGCAGGGAGGGCAGAACATCAATTGCAGAGTTGTTGTTTTTCTAAACTAGGTTTGCACGGAAAGCCTGCAGTATCTGAAAAAGCTATGTAAACTTTTCATTCAAGCTGTGTTATCCAGGACATTTTGTAGCTTTCCAAAATGGACTAAACAGGACAATACGAGCCCAGGAATAGATTGTTACTCCTTTTCTCTGACTGACACAAGAGACTTGCAGTGAGAAGAGAATTGTGCTGTGACACACACCATCAAATGACTGTTTGGGGCACACAATGGGCTCAATATACCTCCAGGGGAAAAAAAAAAAAAAAAAAAGAATAGCAGTATTTAAAACAAACAAATTTCATGGCATTATCAGCCCCTGTCAAGAAGTGATTCAGCTCCAGAAAGTCTTAATTTTTATTTTGAAATCATAATTCTTCTTTTCCAAACCCTGGTCAGGTTCATCTTTCTTTTCCATTGCAGCACCCTCAGATGCCTGCAAAGTGGTACATGACTGTTTCCCTTAAACCCAACAACTGAGCTTTGTTATCAGAGCTATATTCAGAAACATTACTTCAGCCTAAAATTGAATGAAAAATCTATTTTCACCTTTTATATTGAGTACACTTTCTTCTCCACTTGGGTAAGAATACTATCAGAGGCACATAGCGCTTAAAAGTATTATTGATCTTAGAAATTAAAGCCAGTTTCACATAGCTCTGGGCTTCAATGAGTCATAAAACCCCATCAACAGTTAGTTCAGGAAGTTTTTTGTTCCTGGAAGACAGTGATAGGTTCCTGTGAACTGACAGGTGCAAATGTATTCAGTGTGAAAACTTCAGAAGGAATTTTTGAAGTGGGACTCTTAGCAGAAAGAGGCTGATTTTAACTAACCCACAACAAGCTGAGTACAGAGACCAATTTGTAGTGAAATGGGGTCATCGCACTAGGGAAGTCTGAGATTCAAACCCTCAGATGTTAGTGCTGGATGTTTATCTGAACCTCTGGAGTCTTCAAAGCTGTGCTTTAGAAAATGCATTTCACGAGAACAGGGATTTTTCTTTTCTTATGACACTTCCACCTCATAGCAATGCAAAAAATTCCCAGAGCACAGTCTCCAGGTCAACACTTTTTCATCTTGCTTGTTTCAGGGTATGTAAAGATGGCTAAGGCAGAAACATGATTTAAAAATGAAAGAAAAACTGAGTTTGAGAAATAAACCCATAGATTTCTTAAGAATAAATATCTTAAATTTGCTCATGTTGTTTCTATCACATGACTCAAATGTTTTCCTTTAGCAGATGTTTCATCACATACAACTATCTAGAAAAACCATTCATTTTCTCACACAAAACATGCATCAGACCCTGCTTGAACTCAGACACATTCAGATATGGAAAATATCTGTTTTCATAATATATCAGTAAGAAAATGCAATAATTACTACCACCAAAATAATCAAGTTATTATTCAGACATAAGCCACTGATTCTCAGTGTCCCACCCTATTTCAAGAAATCATTCTGAAATGATTCTGAAAACAGTGACATGCACAAAGCTACCCATCAAAAACCCCACAAAGATCTCCTCCTAGAATTTCTTATAGTTGTTTACTTCCCACCACCAGCAGGCAGTTAATGGATGCATGTCTCCCACCCAATCCTAGTGTCTAACTTCCCCATTTTCAGTTAGAGAATGTCCGTAAGATCTTAAAGATCAGGGGAGTTTTCCCTTTCTCTAATTATAATATTTGTTCTTGCCATCATTACTGTCATCACAAGCTCTAGATGGCAAGGGATTCTCTTCTCAGTAGATAAACCCTCACCAGCTTTTCACACAAGTGGTTGCTTTTCATTATTTGGGCCTCTGTTAGTAGCCTGTTGCAACGTCCCAGCAGATAGCAGTATCACAGGATAATTAAGGTGTGGAGGGGCCTCGGGAAGTCTCTAGTTCACCCACCTGCTCAAAGCAGGATATGTTAGAGGGTTTCTCAGGGCTTTATCCAGTTGAGTCTTGAAAACTTCCAAGGACAGAGACTGCACCACCTTTCTGAGCACCCTGCTCTACCGCTTAGCTGTTTTCATGGTGAAAAACCTTTTCCTTTTATTCATATTTATTTAATTTTAATTCTTATTTTATTTTGGTTTTTTTTCATTATTCTTTTTATTTATTTATTTTATTCATAGTCTGGTGCTCTCATTTCAGTTAATGCCACTGTGAGGATCCTGTCTCCATCTTCTACTATTCTGCACCATCCTTCAAGCTTCGGACTTCTGGACCTTCTGCCATTTGTCCGTAAAGAGGGCTCGCTCATCCGCCATCACATCTTTCTAAAGGCCATTGTCCTCCTTTTAAGGAGGACACTTTGTTCCTTTCTCTTGCTGCACACACCACTAAGTTACCTAAGTAACCCTTGGGTTTAGGAAACTGTCTTCTTCCCATCTGGGAAAAGTAAATTCATAAGAGTTTTCTCTCCAATATCAAGCTAAGAATTTTAGTTTTAAGCACAGAGAAACTAAGGACTCCCAGGCCCCATAAAGTGAGGCAGGACTTATTCCTGTACCGAGTGGCAGAGGGGTATGGGTATGCCTCGCTTCACATTGCGGAGGCAGGAGAGCAGCTGCTGAGCTGAAGTATGAATACAGGAGTAGTTTTCATGCTTCACGTAAAGAGGATGCTACCGGAGGTCCTTCATTTGCAAACTTCACATGGTAACAGCTTTGTTACACCCTTTAGTTTAGGATTCAGGCATCCATCTGAAGCTAATACTGTTTACCTTTGAAATGGGCTGAAAGCACAGATGATGTTTAATAAAATCATAGCATAATAGAATCATTTAGGTTGGAAAAGACCCTTGGGATCATCGAGTCCAGACATCAACCCTACTCTACAAGTTCTCCCCTACACCATATCCCCCAACACCACATCTAAATGACTCTTCAACACATCCAGGGATGGTGACTCAACCACCTCCCTGGGCAGCCTCTTCCAGTGTCTGACCACTCTTTCTGTGAAGAATTTCTTCCTAATGTCCAGTCTAAACCTGCTCTGTTGCAGCTTGAAGCCGTTCCCTCTTGTTCTATCACAAATTACCTGGGAAAAGAGACCAGCACCAACCTCTCTACAATGTTCTTTCAAGTAGTTGTAGTGATGAGGTCACCCCTCAGTCTCCTCTTCCTCAGACTAAACAGTCCCAGCTCCCTCAATCATTCTTTGTATGATTTGTTCTCCAGGCCCTTCACCAGCTCCGTTGCCCTCCTCTGCACCCGCTCCAGCACCTCGAGATCTCTCTTGTATTGAGGTGCTCAATGATATCTCATCTGAGAAGTAGTAAGCTGCTTGCCCCATTTTTATGATGTTTCTCTACCCTCAGCTTTGTTTCTTCTGCAGTCCCAGGCCTCAAAAATCACACCACTTGAAAACTTAAAAGCAAGCAATTACAATGTAATAGTTAAATAATCTGTAAAATGAATGGATCTAAGATCACCTCTAAAATGGCACTCAAAGGGCAGAAGATCCAGGTTACACATGCTCTTTTCAAAAGCTCTCTCGTTCAGATCGTATGAGTGATTTGCACACCAGCGTAAATCATTGCTTCCTCAGCAAGTGCACTCGTGTAAACTGGTATTAATGTCAAACTTATACTCATAAAAGAATGCAGACTGAAAGAATAAGTGACAGGCATTGATTTAATTTCTTGCCATGCATATATTTGCATAGGATTTACAGATTAATAAATGAGACATACCTTGTGTAAATCAATAGCTACCTGCCCTGTATAGTGTAAACTTCATTATTCATGGTCTTATAGTATGTTGAATGAAACATTAAAGATACAAGTAAAATGACTATGGATTGCTTTGAAGGACATAGGGAAGGTCATCGTCTTAGAAAGACAGAGCAGGGACGTACAAGATTTCACAATTCTCACTCTCTGTCCTTTTCTCCATTATTTCATATTCTCTTACTTGTTTCCCACTGTGTCAAGCACAGACGAGAGCATCTCAAAGGGTCGTTGTGAGGTGTTTTGTCTGAAAAAAAGGATAATTATTTTACAGGCATGGATGCCTTCTAGTTTACAGTGTCATTAGGCTATTTCCTAACCTTGTAGATCCGAACAAAGTGAGGAGTAGTCATATTTGGGAATTTGTCTTTCACCTGAAAATATGAGTTGGGAAAGAGGAGAAAAGGGCAGGCTCTTCTGCTCCTAGAGAGAATGGAGTGGAAGCTGCGAGTCCTCATTGTTCAAGCCAAGCACAAAAAGCTGATGCTATGAATTTATGAAGATAAAATGTGACCAGAAAAACCCTCACCATGCCCTGCCTGATCCTATAAACCCTGGCACATTGCACCACAAGATCTAATCTTTTATAGTTGACAGCACTATTGGTGTTTCATAATACGAAAGAAAACAAATCCTCAAGGAAAAAAAATAAAGCTCACATAAAAGCATGGTTTAACTTTTGTTTTATTTCTCAAACACCTTTTGCTCACCCTGGCTGATCTTAGCCTGATCAAATGGAAAACAAATCTCCACACAAATAACACAGCTGTCTTTCTGGGGTCTCAGATCCTTTGGAGGGGAGGGCGCTCAGAACTTAAGTGTTTTTTTCTGCTTCTCTCTTCCCTCCTTCTCAATATCCAAAAGAACACACCATAGAAATGAGGTTGAAACCATTGAAGCTTTGAAGGGCAAAGCTTCCAAGTTTCTTAGCAAAACAGAGAAGAAAAAAGAATTTAAGAATACTAGTGGTAATGGCAGCAGAAAAATTCAAACACAGAGCTTTCCAAAAGGGCTTAAATATAAACTTGCAAGCATGCCCAGTCTTAATATCCTGTCTTTGAAGGAGATTCTGAGGACATCAGAGGAGGAATAAACAATAAGAGGGTTCAGAGGTCTTCTGCCATCATTTATCCAGGAGAGAAACAAGGATGACAAATGAATGGAACAAGAGATGGGCTGTCTGCCAGCCGCAAGCATCTACAGCTGCTCTAATGGAGGAGGTTGAGCAAGGGATGGGAAAGAGGGTGGCAAGACTCTGCCCACTGGATCTTACCACATTTATCACACAGTGTGAATGAAAACAGCAAAAGCGAATGGAAAATCTCTCCTCTGGGGGAAATACTAGACTGTGCATTGACAGAAACCTAATACAAGAACTCGAAAACATATTGGTAGAAAATAAAGGGCTAAGAGGACAATAGTACAGCTCTGCAGGGGCCAAACTAAAAGCAAAGTCAGAACCTGCACCTAGGCACCTGAATGAAAACATTAACGTGCTACAGTCTACCTGCATGCATAAACACTCTTGCAGGAACCCACCAGTACTCAAATAAAGCACCATTGTAACAGAGGTGAACAGTTAGGTACACAGCCTGGCTCATCCTACTGCAGGCGAGGCATCATAAGGCTCTCAGAGGGAAAAAGAAATAAAAATTCTTTTTATCCCGCGTTTCTAATGCCTGTTTTTGTTCTTGTTCTTCAGCAGCAACAACAAAAACACTGGAAAACTGTACTGAACAGCAAACTAAAACATGTCCATGGCAAGTGATGGCTTTTTAAACTTCCATCTCACTAGTGTCTGTCTATATGAATAATGTCACCATGTCACTGCCTTTCCTGCATTCTATTACAGTATATTCTTCCTCCACTTTTATTATGCTATTCTATTTCAACCTGATGAATTATCTATATTGCATTTTTTGAGAAACATTCCCTCTAGGGATGGACATACTTAGTTTAGAAAGTTTCCAACAGAAAGAGGAAAAGAAAAGGGGAAGAGAAAAAAAAAATCTCCACAGCTTCACATTTTTTAAGCTACCCTTGGGAGTAGGACATAATTATTCACATTCTGCAGTTGCCAGCGAACTCCTAGCAGAAGTAATGTATTTAGGGCAATGAAAATTAGTGGTACTAAGAAGCAAGAGAGCAAGAGTGGTACTATGAAGCAAGAGAAGACCAGAGAGAAGAAAAAAGGAGCAAGCAGAAAGCAAGAATGGGAAGGTGAAAACACAAGATGTGGGCACAAGTGAATAGTTTCATTGGCACTGAGTCTGTTTTTCTACTCTTTTCTCCACTGTTCCACAAGTGATATGCTTAGTCATTAAACCAAAGATAACAGGCTCAGTAACATTCTCTTTGAAAGTGGCACAAAAATATCAAAATAACTTGCTGCACAGCAGCCATTAGCAGGAAGATAAGTGGGTATGCTCTAGGTTATATAGTAAAGCACATTTCACGTCTGATGGACATCAATTTCAGGAGAAAAATCTGTGGCTCTATGGATATAGTTTTCTCTTTGTCCTCTTCAACGTGAGAAAAAAGGGGGAGAAAAAAGACCATGCTAAGTCCCTTTCTCCTTGTGGGCACAGTTATTTATAGATTTTGTTACATTTCTGCATTCCAACAGATTTTTAAGAAATGTTTGTGATAAAACCTTTTCTCCCTTCTGCAGTGCTAAGGACTGAGGACTCCACAGGCCAGGCACGCATCGTTTAGCTTCTTTGCCGCTGTTACAGCAGTCTATACTTTCATGTGAATACAGAAACTCACTCCCATGGCATCAGTCTTCGACAGAAATTCAGTGTTGGACACGTAAACTTCTGTTCTGTTGGGTTACCGAAGACATACTGTTCTGCTCAGGGACCTATTTTGTCACCATAGTAATTTTGAGCAAGGAGACCCCACAGGCATTTTTTAATTAATAAAAAAAAAAAAAATATCATTTTGGGAAAATAATTTCCACCAGCTGAGCTAAGTCAAACAAATCTGTAACTAACACTATGTGTGTTCTGCTACTGTGAAAATTTTTATAGGACTAATCAGTCCTTGAGGAACTGTAAGCCAACTTTGCCATGTAGGACGACTGCAGTACAATACCTCCTACTTACCCTTTCTTCACACTTGTTTGTTTTAATTGGGTTTACCACAAATGGGTTTTAATAATTGTTAATACTTAAAATTCAAGAGTGCCTATTTGTTTAGAATTAGAAAATGCCTTCCTATGCATTCAGTTAGAACATAAGACGTTCTGCAAAGATTCCTCAAAATTCAACATGCAGCACAAAAACTTTACTTGTTTAGTGTCACTTTTTTTTTTTTTTTCCTTTTCAAAGATACAGATCATTGCTATGTTTCCTTACCTAAAGGGAATGATCTACCTAGAGAGCCTGGTAGCTTCCCATTTCTAAACAAGTGTCTGAGGTTTAAAATAGAAGAAGGTGGTACGAATGGTTCTGTATGATGCAACAACAGTTCGTACTCAAGATGTACTCATAGAGTAGCTATAATTTTGTCTCATCATTTGTTTTAGGCCTGTAGACCTTTATGTCATAGGGAAATTGTATAGGTCTGAGTTCTCTAGGACATTCACAGCTGTGTTCCTTCAGTGGCTCTTGTCAACCAGTTCCAACTTTGCTACAATAAGGCTGAGAAAAGCACCGCTTCTCTAATTATTTTTCCTTAAAAAGCAGAGACCGTGGAGGTTTACTATTGCCTCACTGAGAAAAGCTTCTTGTTAGTGTCCAAGCTATATACATTGCTTTTTTTCAAATTGTAGATGCAGATCAGTTGTAGGACATTATCATGGACACCAGAGAGGTCTGGAGTGGGGAAAAACAGTCTTCCTCTTCCATGGCTTCCTCTCCAGGAGACATGTCCTTAATTTTCCCTGCCCAGCATGCTACATTTCAACATGGGACAGCAGAAAGACGCTCATCAGCAATTTGACCCTTGTCTTGTGAGACTCCAAAAACTGATACCCTCTCATGATCAGGAAAAAAGATTTAGAAGTTGATTTAGTGAAGTGTCTCTTTGGTCTATGCTATTTGTCAACGCTCATGACCTTGAAAAACCATCTGCATTTACAAGAATTGACTGTTTGACTCGGTAGTCTCTTTGCCATAAATTTCACACTCTACTCCTACACCCCCCTCAAAAAAAATTCTCTTTCATTGAACACTGGAAAAATAAACTGTGAACAGACTGTTTCTTCAAGAAATCCTGATTTTATCTCAACAGTTAGTTCATTGCCTCCAAATCTCTACCTCCTTTCTTTCAAAGTCAAATTTTGAAATCCTTTTTCTGGTATTTATCTGTATCAGCTAGACACAGAACATCAAGGCACAGTAGCACTTTTGCCCACACAAGAGCTCTGCTCAGAGCTCTCCATGAAATTCAATAAACTAGGTAGTAATCCCCACTCTGTACAGCAGTCTCACTGCAAAAAGGAGCTGAGTCACCTTACTTAAATTCAACAGGAGTCCTTACTGCATTCATTAATTTTAATAAGACATCTCACAGTTTGAGAGCAAAGACCTGTTTGATAGTGGCCACAAGCACCTTCCAGCTCAAACCAGTATGAAATACCATCCTTACAGGACAGTCACCAGACTCACTATTCTTTGCACCGTATTAGTTAGTCCTTGTTTAAAAGTGGTTTCTGTTAAACAACCATTTTTGGCATTACCTTGAACAATAGCTTCAGACAGACTTTTCCAATATATTGAAAAAAACCAATCATGATGTATACAAGCAAATAAAATGCAGTTAATCAAATTTAAAAAGCATGTTATTGCCAAGGCTCACATCTGTTTCACGAACTTGTAATAATCACTAGTTTCTCTCGATGGCAGGGGAGGAGGTTATACATTTTGGAAGAGGTTCATACATCAGGATCAGAATCCATTATCACATTTTCATGAGTTTTCATATACATTCTCTTGGGATGACAAATATTAGACCATTTAACGTGATTATTCTTTGCTGTAATAGGATTATCAGATTTTTAGCTGAGAGCGTCGTTACACATAATCTTGACTCTTTTGGTCTAAGTGCCCTTATGTTTCACTCGGGGAAAACAGAAAGTCTGGAGGTGACTTGTAACTTGATTGGATTTTTTTCCAGCTGGTTATCTGGAAGTCAAAGTCAAATTTTATTTTAAGACTGATTGGAATGGGTCTGTTCATAGGCTACTCACTTGAGAACTGGCAGTCTTTACATTTCCACCATTCCCTTCAAAGGGAGAGCCATACTGTCTTGCAATTATTGGGAAAGAATCCTAAAGGATTGCTATACACAGAGTCTTTCTTCTAATTACACCTTGCCAAAAAAAAAAAAAAAATCCCACATTTTTGGGATGATGGTGGAAAAGCCTAGAGGTAGGGCTTCACATTTGGCTAGGTTAAGTTAGGTACTCAAATTAATTGCCAGCTGCAGGCTTACTTGAGGAGTCTATTCTCTGAGGCCACCTCTGCTCATTTAGAATTTGGGCTGGAGCTTTATAGACTGAACCTAAGGAGAATGCTGCAGCCCATTTTCAGCTGGGGTTCCACGCCTTTGAAATTCATACTCTCCTCTTTCCTTGAAACAGCCCAGCTCTGATGACCTCCAGATTACATTGCACAACCCTGTTTCTTCCAGAACTTTGAACACGGCAGGATAGAGGAGACTAAAAATGTTCAAAGGAATGATTTTTCAGCAGGGGTGTCTTTCAGTGCTGCACTTAGGATAAGCTTTATATTATGGCAGAAGTTCTGGGTGCATATGCTGAAATTGTCTTTTAGTGGTCCGGAAAGCTAAATAAATACACCGATTCAGACAGTATGAACTGCAGCTTTCAAAAATAAATGTACATTTTTAAAGTTATGTTTATATTTCAAGTAATGACCATCATGCTAAAATCTGAGGTCAGATGATGACTATTTCAAACTGCTATGCTGAAACAGCAAACTGAAAAATTCAGAAGCTGTATTTACATGCTCCTAGAAAATATTTTCTTGAAAGCATTATCACCTTATCAAGAAATTTCATTCACAGCAAACAAGAAAATGGGAAAATAAACAGCTTTATACACAGGACACTTTTCTGCAGTCTGATTTCTCAACAGTTCCTTGCTCAAAAGAAATTAGAGGCACGAAATGTTATTAATTTCTTGAGAGCCTTTAACATGCAGTTCCAATTATTAAAGGTGCTAGGCCAAAATAACGTAGATTATTTCTGTTCTTTAAAGGTCCCCGAATAACATTCAGGTATCTGGTACAGTCTTGAAGAAGCTAAGGTATGGCTGCCTTCTGTAACCAAATCTGTCCCCTCTCAAACCTATATTGAGTAGCTACATCTGTTCTCTGTTGACCCATGATAAGGTAATAAACTTTCAGAGTTCAGTGTGGCCCGTGCTGGCTGAAATGATCACGGTTTCATAGAAAAGTAATTTTTCTAGAGAGACAACACTGCAGACTTAAAGCACACAGAGCATATAAACCAAAATTAATTGGGCACATAATGATTCTTGAGCCATGAGGTTAAGTACTGAAAAACAAGGAGATAAACAAATCCCATACACCAGACTACAGCGCGTGCCGTGTTGTAATTGATGTAATACACTGCTTGCTCAGCTTTCCTTCAGAGAGAAAGAAGGGTTTGGGAGTGAAGTGAAGCAAATAATGCAATATGTTAACTGAAACAATAGTCACTGTATTAATTTGATAAAGTGCTGTATCACCGTAGTCCCTCTAATCTTGTAAGAATTTATCACAGAACTATTTCGCAGTTAGAATCCACTCGATTTAGCTTCCAACAAGAGGAGATATTAAGGCTTGTGAAAAAAAACTGACCAAGCTCTACAGATTTAACACATTTTGCAACTATGATACTGAGCTGCCAACTTTGATTTTTAAGAGATTAGTGATAACAGAGGTTCCTTCCGCATATAACAATATTTCCAGAACCAGCTAATCTGAATGCAGGACCCCAGTTGTTTTCTAGTAGGTCAGGGAGTCATGGTTTTGGGGGGTTTTTATCTGTCAGTAGCTGTTTCCTTGCAATGTTTAAGTCTTCGCACACTACCCAAACAGTCAAACAAGTCTAATCTATTTTATTAGTTTTACTTGTATTTCCAAGGCATTTCCATTTTACCTTTCTTCTGCTATAGCTATTCTTTTTATTTAAAACTAATAGCTGTTCTTTAAACACAGAACACTTTTACTGCTTCTTAGTAATCCATAGGGTAGATGGTTGGACTCGATGATCCCAAGGGTCTTTTCCAACCTAGATGATTCTATGATTCTATATTTAGATTTCCCTTTTGTTTTATTTAGGACATTTTGTAGGTATACATTTTCTAAACATCTAAAGATCTAAACTCTACTTTCAGAGAAATAATAGCTTGAGTCATTCCAGGATTAAAATAATTCTTTCAAGCCACATACAAGTGATGCTTATGAAACAGTCAGTAATCTTGAAAATTTAAGAAAAGCTAGGAATGCTTTCTAGACCTCTAAGACAGGCCATTTAATGCTATAGACCAAATGTTTTATACTTTAGTACAAAAAGACTGCTTTTTGGGAAGCAAAAAAGGGGAGGGGAAGGGAGGGGAGGGGAGGGGAGGGGAGGGGAGGGGAAGGGAAGGGAAGGGAAGGGAAGGGAAGGGACATCTCTAATATCTTAGAAAATCACTCCAGTCCCTTCTTAGTTTTCCATACTTTCAAAAAAACAGCTGCAGTTCTTTCAACGTTTTGTTGCTTGGGCTTCATAAATCTCTCCTAATTGCTAACACTCTTTCCTGGATGCTCTCTGATATAAATATATCTTTGCTGAGGTTCGGTACACAACGCTGGTTACAGTTCTCCAGATAACTTCATTACTACCAAGTAGACTGAAATAATGACCTCCCCTGTCTGGCTTAACCTCTTCCTTATATATAATTCCAGAATGGGATTAGGTTCCTGGAAACAGCATTTTTTTGGCCATATTTATATGCATCTCACATTACAATCCCCTGATATTATCAGAACTACTGTTCTCTGCTTATTTCCACCTTTCAGTATTTGTGTTTGATAATGCCCTCTGAAGGACAGTATGGTGTTTGCCCTTATTTCATATTGTTGATATCAGTGCATTTCTTCACACCGTGGGCTGAAACGAAGGATTTTGCGGATGTTGTTTTGATCCTTTTTTCTCGTAACGCTTTGGGTGAAGATGGCAGACATTTCTGTGATTTCCTGTATAATCTTGGCATGATCAAGTTTTAATCAGCACCATATTTTCTTACTCTTTTCACACTTTTCATCCAGCCCACCTGCATTTTCATTCTCTCAGCGTTTTTTTTTTTTAAATTCTTGTTCTCTTTTACTTGGAAGAAATCAGAGAATCATTAATAATTTTTCTTTCCATGTTAGAATAAAGGTCACCCTCAACAACATGAAAGTGTTATGAAATGTACCTGAACTAAGAAAGTAACAATTTGCACCAAAAATGGAAAGACATACAAATTGGGACTCAAGCCTACTCCATTGACATCTATCATTTAACTTCAATAAGAGACTTTGTGGGTTAATTCATATCACAGAATTCCTTAATATAATGTAGAAGATGCTATCTTGTCATTGAGGAAGATGCCAAGGAGCCTATGAAGTTCTCTAGTCCACTAACAAATATGACCTGTTGGAAAGTATCCTTCAAAGGGGAAAAGGCCACGGATGCTGCAACAGTGGAGCTTTCCCTACAAAGCCAAGAGGACCTGGTAGATAATTTCTTTTGAAAATTTGCATTATGGATATTCCCTTGACAATTGTTTTGAGACTATAAATAGAACAGAAGACGATTATGAGTTTTCAACCAACTGGGGAAAATCATAAAAACCAAGGGAAAGGGCATCTGGAAAAAGAAAGAGTGGAATGACATGTTTAGAAGAAACGAGAACAGGCAAATAAAACCTTCCGTATTTAGGAAGATGGATTTCAACATGTTGAGTCTCAACGTGAGACACCTAGAAGGCTAATCAAGGTGGAAACCTGTTAAAGAGACTGAGTTCCTTGACAAAACTGTATTAAGGGTAAATACTGCAGAAGAAAGAGAAGTATAGCCAACAGACTGACGTGGCTAAATCACAAATCCTTTATGGACTTCTACTGGAATGGTGACAAGGTCAGCTTAAAAAAGGCAAAACCTACATTTTAGTATGACGAATAGAGAGAAAAAACAAGGTACAAACTGGGATGAAACTAGCAAAGAACATGGACAACAGGAGTCTGTATAACGCCCATTTTTGTGTTATGAAAGTTTTCCTCACCTGGAGGTCACCCATACCAATCTTGATCTCCCTTTCTCCATTTTTATATGTTTTTCATGTTCTGTCATCCCAACATGAAGAACAGGTGTTTACACCAGTCTTTTATGTATCTAAAACCCTTTAGCATACTGCCCTGGATCCTCTTCTAATCCTTAATTACATTATCACTTTGCATTTTCTTCACAGGATCAGAACTTCATTCAGCACAGGAGCTGTTATTTAGGACTTTGTTTTAACTTTTTTTGTTCAGCTTGTGATTCAGATTTTTTGTCCTTTTCCTTTTTTTATTAAACATATATACAAAAGCTTTGCATAGATCACAAAATTATTTATTTCCCTCTTGGTTTTTCCTTTGAGATGCATCACATTTGCGCATTTTAGAAGCATTAATTAATTTCTCTCCACAACACAGTTGCTGTGAGAAAGATGCTGTTCTTTTTTCACAGAATAGTTGGGAACCTGAGGCACAGATATTAAAGTTAAAAATGTTTAAAGCATTCACTAATTGCTCATTCCCACGTTTAACCAACCAGGAGAGCGATCCTTCATATTTTATGCAAGCTCAAAGCCTAGTTCCAGCAGACATAGCTGGAGATGTTACGCATTATCTGCTTTAGCAAATTTGTCCCTCGGTGTAACGCACTGGGAACACATTCATGGCTTAACGATTTTACTGACTTTACCCAGGGCCACGCAGCAGCTCTCTGGCAGAGGCAGGAATAAACCCCAGTTTTCCACAACAGCACTCTAATCCCTAAACCATTAATCAATGATTATGTCATTAAAGATCATAGAAGTGTGTGACCAAAATTTGTATGGATGACTATTCCCCTGGTGTTCTGTATCCTGATTTTGTAACTTCCACAGTGTTCTTCCGAAGAGCAGTCAGATGTTCTCAGGGGGGAAGTGGGGAGCGTGGAGGAAAAATTCTTGCTCTGTTCATTTCTGAAACATGACGTTACAGTAACCCCCCCAAAAAGGACACCCTCAAGGGAATCACAGAATCTTCATGATTGGAAGGGACCTTTGAGATCATTGAGTGCAACCACAAAAAAAAACAAGCCTAAAAAAAAACCACCACAAACAGACACAACCCAACAGTCTCAGGCCCCAGAGCATGCCCTGAAGTGCCACGTCTACATGTTTCTTAAATCCCTCCAGGGATGGTGACTCCACCACCTCCCTGGGC
>JAOQGH010000023.1:89717715-89731036 GCA_025769975.1 Gallinago jamesoni
CAAACCACACACCCCACCACACCCAAAACCAACAGCAATCCACTACTAATCCATATCCCCAAGCACCATGTCAACTCATCTCTTGAACACCTCCAGGGATGGTGCCTCAGCCACCTCCCTGGGCAGCCCATTCCAATGCCTAACACTTTCAGGAAAGAAATATTTCCTAATATCTAACCTGAACCTCCCCTGGGGCAACTTGAAGCCATTACCCCTTGTCTTATCATCTGTGACCTGGGAGAAGAGACCGACCCCCACTTCTCTACACCCTCCTGTCAGGGAGTTGGAGAGAGCGATGAGGTCTCCCCTCAGTCTCCTCTTCCCCAGACATTGAATCTTGTAAAACACTATCGCATTTACTACTGGCTTTATTACACTTACTGCTGATTTTGTTAAATCACTGTTTCACCTTAATAAATATTATTTCACTACTTCACTCTAACTAGGGAAGTCAATCACTCCATCCATGACACCAGACTTCCATGGCTTAACCTAGCGCATTTTTCTCAACCCATATAACGTGATCAGAAAAACGTCCCTCAAACATTAAAACCTCTGTGCAACGACACAACGTTCAGGGTGTGAGGAGCCACGCGAGCAGACGCCGCCTGCTCCGAAGCTGCCACCATGCATTCGGAGAGCAAAGTCTCTTAAAACAATTGGGGGGGAGGGGGGGGGGTGTGATTTTCGGTCTTGAGTAAGGCCCCCTGCACATCCTCTAGGCTCCCGCACCGGAGGCAGAGCCGGCTCGTTCCCACGGCGCAGGCTCAGTCGAGCAAGAGCACAACCACGTAGAGGAAATCACCAAAATCTAGAAAGTTGAAAGCAGAGCCTGGGAAAGAGAGGCTGAAAAGGCATTACATTAAAAAAGAGGCACCGGGCCCTTTGGGGTTTACTGAGCCTCCTCTGGCCGATCATAAATTCTGCTTTTTCTACCCCTGGTTAAAAGTTCTGGCAGAGTCCATAAGGTGAATAATTTACCTGAGGTGGAACTTGAAAGCCATTTGATGTGACTGCGATTCGGACAAAAATCAAAAGGGAACTCTCCGTGCAGACATTTGAGCCAGCATTATCAAATCCACAAACAATCTCAATTTTCTGTGTGTGTGTGTCACGTTTCTCTTCTGACTGGTTCTTACTATCAGCAAGCAGCGTTCGTTTTTCATTGCGAAACGCAGTAAGTATTATTTAGGAAAGAAGAAAACACGATTGAGGCAGTCTGTCAAAGCCGGTCGGGTTTTAACCGAGTCACAACCACAGCAAACAACAAAATGTGCCAACACCAGCAACTGAAGGAAGACGTATTTCCAAGACAAAGTCCAGCCTTCTCCACCCTAAAGCACCCACCTGGGTGGATGAAGGGCGCGCACGTTCGGTGCCTGGAGGATGCGGCGGGTGAGAAGGTCTTCCTGCAGCTGCAATATTGGGCAGCCATTGGACACATCTGTCCCATTCTCCGTCCCTGCGCAGCAGGACACCTGGAATATGTCTTCTGACTCTGCCCTCCTCTGCCAAGTCAATCCTCTTCTTGGCTTCCTTGAAACACTGCCTGCCTGTCTTGAGACCTCGCTCTGAAACAGCAACGTCAGGGTGTTACACCCTGCTCTCTAAGCATCACAGATCTAAGAGCAAAGAGCACAGCCTGAGCCTTCCCACCTATTTTGGCCATTCCCCTGTTTTTTGTGGCCTGATCTTATTAAAAATAAATATATATATATATTAAAAAAAACTGATCTGAAAAAACCCCACTTAACAGTTCACTTATTTTTCTGCTTGTTATTGAAGGGAATATTGAAATCCCTGGTGGTGAATTATTCCAAACAGCTAGCCCACAGTTTATACAGCCACAGGATTTAACCAGGGGAGGAAGGAAGATTTTCAGACAAATGTTTTATACAGAACTGCGCACTTAACTGGGTGTAATTTTACTGAAACATCCCTTCGATCCGATCCATTTTCCTCCTTTTTGGACAATCCTTTACAGGTTACTTGGATCCCCGTCAGTGGCTTAGGAATGATCTTCTGCACTTTCCTGATATATACTGTCATTACTCAACTGATTCCCATAGAATTATGGTAATTATACCTATTAATCTGCCAGTACCTCTACAGCCCATGCTCCTGTCTTTGGTATAAATCATTCCATCTATTTACAGAGTCATCATCTTTTTTTTTCCCCCATAGCTGAGTCACCAGTCCCAATACAGTGACACTTAATGTTTCTTTGAACTCTCTCACTGACGTCTGTACTTGCACAGATTTCAGGAGTTCTCCGGAGATCTACGGAAAACTCTCTCGTTCTTCTTTCATCCAACACGGATCCATCGGGAGAGCAAGGTGGAGGGCATGGTCTTCACACGCCTGGTTAGATCATTGCACAAGAATAAAGCTTCGCAGGAACCCTACCAAATTAAAATCCCTTTCTTGCAGCAGGGAATGGCACGGTAAGTGTCCTGAATCCCACCACTCTCTGGCTGGGCATCGCAGCCACATACATGACGACATTAGAAGACCATTACGGTATGAAATCTGCCAGCACCAAGGTTTAACCAGAGACAGAACTGTCTGGGTTACAGCAGATCACACTGCATCACGTACCGCAGCATTTGCGTGGGCAAACCCTTGTCTAGATTTGTCTAAATGGTCCAGATCCATCTGCACCATGTTTGGCCCAAGACCTCTTCCTTTCAGCTGCACAGCAAACCCTCCTTAGAGTCCTCAACCCCGACGTTCCAATCCCTACGTGGAGGGCTAAGGATGAACCAGCAGGTCAGCAGGACACCGGCCACAAGGAGTGCCCTGAGGGACTTGGAAGCATCGAAGAAGAAGGGAAGAATGAACCCCTGGAGGCGTTTGTACGTGGCCCATTACAAACCCAGCAGGATCGGACCACGGGAAGGGCTCCCTCAGTCGCAACTGGGGTGTGAGACAAGCCACCACGGCACACAGGGCTCCTCTGAAAGGTTAAGCAATTTATTTTTCACGTCCATGAAAGCAGATAGGCCTGGGGAATAACTTCCATCCCCTTCTCCACTTCCGTTCAGCCCTGGTGCATGTTAAATTACTTAATACGCAGCAAAAGCCATTGCCGGGCTGGCTCACAGCTCTCTGCCTGTTTGTCCAGTTTCCATCTTGGAAAAAAAAACATGTGCAGAGCTATTTGACACATATTCCAAAATAAACAGCTAGATATATACAGGTGGAGGTGTGCAGGCACTACTTATTACAGTCTCTCCTACAAAAAAAAAAAACAAAAACAAAGAAACCCCCAAAAAACCAACCCAGGAAACAAGGAAAATTAAGTTGTTGAGTAATTATTTCAAAACTAAGATGCAAAAGGAGGTGAGGAAACTGGTGCCTTCACTAAAACTATGCACGTAGGAGCAGGCTACTGTCAGCACCTTAATTACAGCCTCCAGTACAGCAACACCTAATGCCTTCATTTTTGTCACAGGGCACAGTCAATAGCAAAGTGCTGGTGTCCCAGCCCGCGAACTGGGGGGTGGCTGCTGTGTTTCAGGAGACCATTGCTCCTTCCCAGCTCCCAGAGGAAAGGGATTCACTGCTCGAGTGTATTTGCTGGAGTATATTGGTGCTAAATTATCACACTCACACTAGCCAGTGGCAGAGCAGGGTGATTCTACCCATTCCTCTTCCCTTGCCCATTTGCTCCCAAATGATAGGGACAAGCAAAATGATTTCCCATTTATCCCTGACCGACCAGATCCTATTTCCTAAGCAACACCATACGAAGACTGCAAGGCAGGTAGCCCACAGGCACAAACCCCAAATCTCTCCAATGCCTGAGTTACCTAACACTGTTCTGAAAGAAGAGCCTTACAGGTCAGGTATGATGCTGATGAAATATCACCATCATTCCTCCCAAGTGTGATTCAATTTATCACGAAGTTGTTGCCTTTTATTCTAGAAATTCCAGATAGAAAGTGAAAAATACCATGGTACTAAATATTTTGCAGTAATAGATGAATATAATTACAGATTTAATATTATCTATAAAAGGCTCTTTCTCGGGAGAAACCAGGTATTTTTCTACTGTAGTGATATTCCTGTCACTTGATAGAAATGCAAAGTTAAACAGAACCTCCTTTAATTTCACAGTCTGTGATTCTTTCATAAAACTTTTACAGATCAATTATGTCCCATCAATGCAGAAGTCAGGCTGAACTAAGTGATTTATGTATAAATAGCCTTATACAGTCAACTACCGTAGAATGAGCAACTCATCTGTTCAACGTACATTCAAATAACTGTTATTTCTGGCACTGTATTATACTTTACCATTACGTTAATCTTTCTGATTCTTCATATTTTCGGTTATGGAGGCACCTTGTTGTACATATAGTTCTGTGTGACTTTCATAAAACTTGTGCAGCTGAGCAAAATAATAGAAATTGAAATCAGAGAGCAATTGTTTGCTGATGGGCCTGTGCAATATCCTACACACAAAATGAAAACGATGAATTAATGTTCTCCAAAGCCACCCTCATTTTTTAGGTTTATCTCACAGCCACTTTGTTTAAGCACCAAAAAAAAAAAAAAAAAAAGATGGATTTTCTTTCCTCTCCCCTGGAAAACAGAGGGAGTGTTTGCATTCCAGTAGAAGCTGGAAGCATGGCTGGCTGTAACTTTTGGAGAAGTGACATTGCAATAGCTAATTGGACCTTTCACATTAAACTGAAGGCTTGCCTAAAAACTGAAGGCACTCTCACGTGAAGCAGAGGTAGCAACACTCAGATAAGTCTTCGAAAACTCATTCTCCAACTCAGAGAGGCTAGAAATATCAAGTAGCCAACACAGAATCATAGAATGGTTCGGGTTGGAAGGGACCTTAAACATCATCCAGTTCCAGATCCCTGACCCAGTACAACAAAAAGCTGTTTGTTGTCTATTCAAAGAAGCCACAAACTATAAAAGCAAGATATTGGTGTATGCTGACACCGTTGCGAGTCTAAGAAATGGTCTACAAAGCCAGTAACAAATCAGAGATCTTCAGAGGTATTTTTGGAGTAGCTTGTAAAACGTACTTGTATATCAGGGAAAATGCAGACTCCTAAATAGTTTAATTCCACAGTTTTAACTGAAGAATTTAAATTTTTCATGGCAGCTCATTAATCAGTCGGAAGGGCCACTAGGTATTTTGATTTTGCTGTTGAAAAATCCTGCAAGTCCAAACTCAAAACAGTACATAATCCAAATACTAAAGTAACACAGAAATCCTATCACAGGAAAACAAACAAGCAATATCTATTCAGTCAACATCTAGCAGAGCAAAGCATCAACATTCGGAAATCTTTTTTGTATTCTTAAGTCTACGACCATCCAGCTGATTAAATCTGTTGAGGTGCATCTTTTAAAATCTCCCTGTGAAGTCAAAGCCTGGAGCACGTTGGAGCAATACAAAGCTTATGGCACACCTAAACCTTCTTTCTACAAGAAGTGGTTACAATGCTCTTATACCCCCAAAAAACCCTCCCTAGAAAACCAAGAAAAAGTAGGTTTTGCTGCCAGCATGTGGGAGAGCATGAGAGAACCTAGAAAATATGTTTCTCCTTGGGCCTGGTTTGTTGCTATTTGTCTAACAGCAGTGTGCTGAGCCCCTCACCACTGCAGGAACAGACCCCCCCGGGCTGCCTTTGTGCTGTGATGATGGTGGATGGATGGCTCTGCCCACGGTCCAGCTCAGCCCTCTGCCCCCACCCGTACCCTTTGTAACGATGCTGTGAGGATGGGACTGTCACAGTGCATTGCAAGAAGTTATGATCAACCCCCCCCCCCCCAAAAAAAAAAAACCCAACCATTAAGGCTCTCTCCATCAGTCACCAGCTCTTTGGAGGAGAATGAAGGAATTGGGAAAGGAAGGAATTGGAAAACTCCCATCACAAGAACACAGTCTTTTATCGGAGGCACTTCCTCTGTTATATCCTTAAATGCTCCGAGGACAAGGTACTTAGAGAATTTCATGTTTTATTGATCAACCCATGCTTAAGTTCAGCTAATGGATGGTTATTCAACCAGTTCATAGAGGCGAGATTTTAAATCGTGCTGAAACAAAAATACGGCTCACAAGACCATGGGCTTTGCAGATTTTATGCAAGCGCTGGAGCATCGTAGCTCAGGGTTCAAACACAGAAAAGGGTTTGAAAAACAACACAGAATGGCTCCGAGTCCACACTACTCTGCATCCTGCCATCTTTAACATCTGTACGAAATGTAACGCAGCCAAAAAAAAAAAGCAGTGGGTTTTTTTTTTTTCCCCACTTTGCAGGTGACAAAGGAAAACACAGTATTTTCTATCAGATGACCATTTTAACCTCTTCTTTAAGTAAACAGAATGCAAACTGAAGGTTCGGTCTGTCTGACCAGAAAGCTCATTTCATTAGCAACAGGAAATTAATCTGTAGAAAACATGGGGGAGGCAATTTAATTTCGAACATGCCTACCTGAACACAGGATCACAGCACTTAGAGAGGCCCCTCGCTCGGAGGTCTCTGGCGATGGTGACAAAGGTGCTAGTAATTCCCCGTGAAGAACAGCAGATGTGGGAAGGAAAGAGGTCCCTGCTGCTCTCCGGTCTCAACACACAGATAATGGGCAGCTGTACCAGGGTAACCCTTGGCAGAGGGTTCCAAAAAGCAGCCTGGTGTTGGAAAGAGGATTTTCTGCAATGTTGCCTTCACAGGGCTGCATGAAGGTGAGGTTCTCCTTGAAGACCTTCTATTGAGAGGTTCCCACCCCTCCTCAGCTGCAGGGGAGGTCAAGACAGGTCTGAGGGCAGAGATGGCAGGGAAGGGTATCAACACTCTTTCTTTCTTCCTGGAAGGGCTGAAGTAGGATCAGGTGTGAGGATGGCCAGTAACTCCCCTACGGTAAAGTAAGTGTGAGAATCTCCCTGACTGTTGTATTGCTGTTGTTACTCTATAGTCATGTAACAGGGTAGGGGGGTTTGTCCTCATTTCTCTGCTACACCGAGATTCTTCCCGAGCCATTCCTCCCATTTGTCTTGCTGCAGTTTTGCTGGTTTCTGCGAGGCAGAAGAGCACCGGCATCTCCTGGGGCTTGAGAAGAACCATAAAAGCCCCGATTGGGAAGGACCCCAGGCAGCGAAGGATTGGGGTGCTGTTGAATTACCGTCTGCTGTGGCCGAAGGGAGCAGCAGGGGAACTGGCTGGCTGACAGCCCAGCTGCTGAGCCATCTCCTTCCAGATTTTAAACAGCAGCTCCCTCTCCTGCAGTAGCTGTGCTTCACAAACAGGGCAGGTGGTGCCTTGGCTTTCAAGCTTTCAACTGCTGGGAACAACTCAGCCTTGTCTGGTGGGGTTACCCTAGAAGTATAGATAAATGCATATATATAACTTTTGGAATTATGGAATTATGTCATACACACACCCCCCCAATGTAATCATGCCTTGTGACAGGTAATGTTTACATGAGACATCCCCACACACTTACCTCTGAAGTTCTGTGGAATCATCCGTATCAACATCATATACTATAGAACAGAAATAAGGTTTGTATTATTTAAAGACAAAACAGTTTTACTTTTTCATTTTAAAACTGTATGTGTCCAGTCTTTAGAAAATGACGCAGGTATGCACACAAATATGAGCCCAAGTGCATAGATCTAAATTATTATGTATGTATATATACTGAACATCTAAAATCACACAGTATATATATATCTATGTATACATTCTCTGTAATATGACTGTGTTATTATGCGAGAAGAGAACATAACAACTTGTTTCCAGGGAAATCACAGCTAAAGTACATAAGCACACCTCTCCTCTGCCCACATGAAGAACACTTGAGGTAGTTGGGGGGGGACTAAGACTACAGTATGATCTCACACTTGCAATGCAAGATCAAAGCTTGCAAAGCTATGAAGAAGGCAAGGATATACTTTTTCCTCCAGCTTCCCCAGATATTATGAGCCAGGAGACTCAGAGACAAGACACCACTAAGCTGCTGGTGACTCCCATCTTGCTCCTCAGCAAAGTCTTCCATCAAACTGAAGAACTGGCGGTGTTCTGAAGGTAGCAATGAAAACATTTCAAAAGCAGCAGTAAAGTGGCAGTGAATCTACTTTCTCACCTCCTCTTTTGACAACCTTACATGCCACACAGGCAGACACACATGCAAATTATCTACCCTTATATTTATGAATACATTTATGTACATACATGCCCAACATGGAGAAGTTCTATAGGAGTTTAGGATAGTCCAAAGCATGTAAAAACATATGCACTCCTACATATGCAGAGATTATCTAGGACTCTGCTACTCACAAGAGAAACAAATGCAAATGAATGGAGAAAACTGCACAAAGCTGTGTCTTTTACCTATTTTATTTATTTATAACATTTACGGAGGATTTTGCAAAGCTAATTCTCAATGGTTACTTGCCATTTTACAAGCATGTTTTAACATCTGCCGTGTCAGGTAAACGTGTAGCTATTTACTCTTCTGTAGAGATGGTGCTGATTACATAAAGGAGCAGGTGTATGTCTTGGGTAATGCAGCTGAAACAGAAATATTTTGTCCCAGGGGAAACCAGGCGTGATGTATGAAATGTGCTGAGGATACAGGATGCAGTGCTTACTAGGAAAGTCTCCACAAATTCCCTAGCAAAGGGGTGCAACCTCTGTACAGTGGGAGCATCGCCACCAGGTACCTGAACATGCTGTAATGAAATTATGGCACTAACAATTGCAGACTCTGTTCTTTCAACAATTTCCCTCTCAGCGAGAGAGACTAACTAAGCCCTTTTTTTTTTTTCTTTTTCTCTCTCTGCCTCACAGAAGCACACACAAGCTCATTTTGCACACAGTAGCCCTTCATACGCTCTCCTTTCCTTCGGGGACCAGAGATGTCCTGACTCCACAAGCACGTGTGGCTGGCCAGGATGCTGCTGTGCAGCTTCATGACTGTAATGGTTATTAACTGTGCCAAAACCTATCGCTTTCTGCTCCTGTGCCAGTACCATCATTTGCTCCAGGTGTTCTCCGTGTCCAACCTGGGATTACAGCCCATACCCATCACTGGCTGCCCTGACGTTGTCCTCCTCCCCTGTGAGCAGCATTTCCTTCCCCGCTCACACTCACGGCCGCCGTCTGCACCTTCCTCCTTTTCACCTTTTTTTAGATTTCCTTTCATCCAGCCAAAATATAGCACCTCCAAGCCATATCACACACAGGCAGCCTGCCTTTGGAGGACGTCGCCTCACACCATTTACTCCATAATTTGGTAGCTCACTCCTTAATAGGCTCCTCTCTGGCTGCAGGCAGATCTAGTCAAGGTATGTTAATTACCAAGCAGTCAGACCTATGAAATATAGGCCCGGAAATGTTTCCAAAAATTGTGCCTTTCCTTGTAGACTCTGCCCACAACCTGGAAATTCATAAAAGCTCAGCACTGCGCAGAAGAGTAAATGAAATACTGCCCTCCTGGCACAGTTCAGTGTGAGGTGCTGCTCTGACTTAATAAATTGTGAGAGACCACAGGGTCTTGTCTGATGGAGAACTTCCTCGGTAGATTTTTAACAGCTCTTTGATCTAAGGCTTCACGCCGTGATCCACAGGTTGACCAAAAGACACAAGGATATTACTGAAGTTTGAGTGTTGTTTGATTGGTACAGAATTGTACCAGCTCCCCTCGGCTCCTGCGACATTTAATTTGGTCTTCTTGAGCCTCATCCCTGACATTTCTAATCATGCAGGAGATGTCTGTAAAGGCCAGGGAGGCAGAGGAGGATGCAGGATACTGGGGTGTTCTCAACCTTTCGTGAATGCAGTGGCCTACCACGGGATTTGTCTCCTTTGCAGTGTTGCTTTCCTGGAGTTTTCCTCCATTCTTCCATCACATCTGTACAAGTACATCCAGAGATGAGAATTCAGAAGAAAAAAAATAAATATATGAGCACAGACCTTGCAGGAGGCGAGTTTGTCATTATTCTCTTTAATGGCATTGATTTCCTTTTCATTTTTACTGCTGAAGAGAAAGGAAGAACTGTAAATAAGAGAATAATGCTACTGTCACACTGACACACTGTAACGAACAGCACAATGCGCCTCGAATGAAAAACATAGGAAAGCAGTTCTGCAAAACTACCATTTCCAGGGTCAGAGGTGATGTATTTATGGAGTTGAAATTTTTTTCCTGGCTTATTGTGTAATGGAACTATTGAAATGCAGAAGAAGAAGGTGCTCGAGGGGTCACGCAGGGCAGCGAGACGCTTGGCTTCCTCCTCTCGGGTTGTGGGAGCATGTCACCCCATCACACCTCCCCTGGTGTCTGGAGACCAAGGCTGTGGGTGCAGAAAGCCCAGTTTATCAGAGCACAGGAGGAGCTGCACCCACCCAGAGTGTTCCTTCTGCCCCTGCAGCAGCCCTGGACCTGGGGGGTAAAGGCGAGCTGAGGAAGACTATGGCCCAGAGCAGACCAGTTCTGCACCAGAATAAGTCACCCCAGCACCCTCACAAATGAGCTTTTGGGCAAGCGGGGCACCAGGCTGAGAACTGCACGTCCCTCCTTGTCCCAAGCCACGATGCCCTGCCTCCAGACCCCCACATACCCAATTTGCTTGCAGGAAATTAACCCAAGATGCTCCGTAACTGTGCACGCTGCTTTTACCCCCACGAGAAAGCTTTTCCTAATATTTAAACTAAATATCCTCTTCATGTAAACGAGACTAATTTTTTTCCGGTCCCTCAGCAGAAAGTAAACCACAGCATAAATTAGTAGCTCCAGAGAGATCCTGTTTTGTGCTCCTTTCATACACCAAGATAAAGCCTGACCATAAGCATAATTTGAGATTTATACTTTTCAAATAGGACTGTCACAAACGTAATCCAGCAAGAGAGCAAGGATAGAAAGCTCTGCCATTTCTTAATGAGCAAGATGCCTGGAAGCACCTCTTTTTAGGGTGATGCTGAGATGCAAGTGAGTAACTTGTAGCAGTTTCACACAGGAGGGTCAGAGACAACCTGAGAGGATGACTTGGTAAACTTGGTCTGGTGATGATCTGTGACAAGAGAAAGTCCTTTTTTATGGAAATATTTCCTGACGTAACTATCTGCAGATATTTGACTTCATCAGTGAGTCAGACCCAAAAGAAACGAAGTTATTTGCACTTATTCAACCAAATCTCATTGAAAATTACCTTTATGGAAAAAAAGCTTTAATGCTATTGGAGAAAGGGGGCTGGAAGAGGGGCAGGGGGGAATGACCAGGTTAAGCTAATTAATCAGGATGGGGGGAAAAAAAAAAAAACAGCACACAAAGGCATTTGTTTGGTAATTGCAACAGAAGCACAGAGGATATTGTGAATTCTTCTAGACTTACCAGTCATAGCTATTTTTCCCCTCTCCTATCTAGCAATCATATGCTCCCATTTTACTTGATCCTGGTCACAGCTCTTTAATCCTTCTTATAGAGCAGACCTTAGTGAAACAGATTATTGCACAGCAAGGTCTTTGCTATTTCCCTCGCTGTATTTATCTCTCTAGAGACTTGTGTAGGAAACCAATCAGAGCATCAGCTTCTTTCCGTCCCTGCAGAAACATGAAAGGTTATGAGTTTCACTGCTCAGAACTGCCTTATAGTCTAGTATTTTTAAATGAGACCATTTGAAAGAGAACTAAGCCTTAGAAAATGCCATAAAATTTCTTGAAGAGTATGTATTCTTCTGCAAGTTAAACTTAGTTACAAGACTGAATTTACAGTTAACTTCAGGATAGATTTGCAACAGAGAGGAGGAGTAAATGCCACGATGTCATGCTGAGGCAGACCATTATGTGAAAGAAAAAAAACACATATGTGAAATTCTGAAGTACTTGGAAGCACTGAATCTGAGCATTAGTGGCCGGGGAGGGAATTTATGTGACAGGCAGATTTATCTGTCCTTATGGGGTCAAATCTTTTATAGTACTGGTTTAACAGTCGGGGTTTAGTTTTCGTGCTCACAAGAGTTTTATGATGCTGGCTTCCTGAATATTTCTTTGCCTATCAAGCATTCACAGACAAAGTAGGAATAAAGATCAATGTATTTTTAACTTACTTACATGGTACATTTGTTACAGATTATGCCATTCTGACGACAGGCAACAAGCCTCAGAGCATGACTGTGAAGCAGACCTTCAGCCAGAAGATGAGGTCTGCCTATAGGAAAAGATGAAAAAAAAACCCACCCCATACTTATAAAACCCATACTTATATCAAGAATTGTTGTATGTTAGACATTAAAAAAACAGATAGAAGGAAAGCCCTGGGGAGAAACAACAACGATTTAAGTGTACATAATAAATGCGAGCTGGGTCTACTTGAAGACCATCACGGAGAACCTGAAGAGCTGATACACCAGACAATCAGTGGCTCTTCAATATGAGTTCTCCTCAGCTTGTACCACAGGTTGTTGCCCAGATTTCTTTAGAATAAGCTCTACAAGTAGTTGGGGGGGGATGTTATACATGTATATTAGTTATCAAAGAAAGAAAAAGGCAGAAGAGAGGAGAGCAGCAGCAAAGCAGCAGGAAGGATGTAGGGCAAGCAGGAGCTCGTGGGAGCCACAGGGTGAGGAGCCTGGTGCTCCGTGCCATGCTGAGCACACAACACATGAATGAGAAGAGCTTCAATAGCCTGATTATCACCCAGAAGTCTGAAATGAGGCAGATATAGTCTGAAGCCACAACAGAAAACTAAGAGGCTGTGGCAGAAGAGCAGCAGCAGCCCAATGAGGGCCAAGGAGCTGCAAGATGGTCATGAAGAGAACTCTTTAACTCTTTCAGGTCAAGCCTGTAACAGAGATATGCTTAGACTATGGATGGTGAGCAAAAGGTTGTGCTGGTCCTGATTAAGATGCATTGGCCAGCAGGTCAAGGGAGGTGATTCTGCCCCTCTCTTCCACTCTGGTGAGACCCCACCTGGAGTACTGCATTCAGCTCTGGGGCCCCCAACATAAGGAGGACATGGACATGTTGGAACGAGTCCAGCGGAGCGCCACGAAGATGATCAGAGGGCTGGAGCACCTCTCCTATGAAGACAGGCTGGGAGAGTTGGGCTTGTTCAGCCTGGAGAAGAGAAGGCTCTGGGGAGAACTTATAATGGCCTTCTAGTACCTAAACGGGCTACAGGAAAGCTGGGGAGGAACTCCTTATCAAGGAGTGTAGCAATAGGACAAGGGGTAACAAGTTTTAAACTGAAAGACGGTAGATTTACATTAGATACTAAGAAGAAATTCTTTGCTGTGAGGGTGGTGAGACACTGGAACAGGTTGCCCAGAGAAGCTGTGGCTGCCCCATCCCTG
>JAOQGH010000023.1:89746003-89759930 GCA_025769975.1 Gallinago jamesoni
CTATTTTTGTCAGTTAGGTTGACGGTTGGACAAGATGATCTTTAAGGTCCCTTCCAACCTAGAAGATTCTGTGATTTCTGTGAAATGTTTATGTTTGGCCTTTGGTCTGTGAGTGCCAAAGGCAATACTTCCAGATGCATAACCCCAGAGCTTGGTCATATGCTACTGTAAATATTTACAGCACAAAGAGTTATGCTACAGGATCTGGAAAGATGAGATATTCTGACAGTATGGTGGTACTGACACAACCAGATGTTTATGATCACATTAGAAAAAGGTTATACATCCTGTGGGAATGAGTCAAGAGGAGGTCGAGGTACTCCCAGTGCACAAAAAGCTGCAAGTTACCTCTTCCCAGCTGACATTTGGCAACCGACCACATGCACTTCCAGTCATTTGCATTGCAAAGTGAACAACAGGCGTATAAATCACCTAAAATCTCAGACGTTCACCTGCCAAAGCTACAAAGAGTAGATGATTAACAGCACTTAGCTATGACTAAGCCAGAAGTGACATGAGATTTACTCCATCTTTTACAGCTGATATTTCAATATTATTTTTTTTCCTCTCTGCTTCTCTTTTGCATTGTACTTCATTAATTGCTTCAGGAAATGGTTAGAGTTTACAGCCTGCCTGGAAGTTGGGATGTTTTAAGAGAATGTACTGACACGCATTGATCTGAATGATACCAAATCCATTCTCTCCCGATGGTGCACAGCAAGTGACCTTACCTGATTGCTCAAGTCCACCGCTCTTCCATTAAGAGTTTACAACTCGTGGTTCCAGTTTTCATCCATATTAAACATGAATCTTTAACTTGAGAAGCAGCCAGCCAATATGCAGGACTCCGTCAGGCACTGAAATTCCTCTCTTGTTTGAAGTTGTGGTTAGATCCCAGGGATGGGTTTCGCTCTGGGCAGGCAAGGAAAAAAAAAAAAACAAAACAAAAAAACCACAACCAATAATACCTTTATGCCAGTCATCACAAATACGTAACACATGCACCCACGAGAGGTTTGTATTAAGCACAAATTATCCCTCTAAAAATAGTGCAGGTACAGGACACTCTCAACACCTAGCCCTGTCTTTCAGCACTTTGAGTGCCATTACATCACGATCAGTTGCTTCAGAAAGTATATACAATATTTTAGCTAAAGATTACATGACTTTTTTTTTCCTTTGTTTCTTATCTGATGGTCTCAAACTCCTAAAGAATCTAGTGCTTGACAGAATGCCTATGTGTACTTTGCAATAAGACACGGAACAGAGACCCAAACTCAGAATTGTCCTTTAGCACTGCAGTTTTGTATGAGAAATATATATTTAATGATTTGGTTTCATCTGTCATGTCCATCATTACTGTGCCACTATAGCTAACAAGTCTTTTCAGGAGATCCAATAAACTAAGCCGCAAAAGTTCTGTTAATTATTTGATGCAATCACTGTCCACAGCATGAGGGCAATTTTTGTCCTTGCCATTTCAATCACTGGAAACAGATACGCATTGAGATTTTAGCTTCTCATTTTGTTTCTGAAGCAGCAAACTGTCAGCCATCATTAACTATGTGCAATGTACCCGAATACAAATGAGAAAGGAAATGTCAAGAAAAACTTATCTATAGCACTGCTACCAGATAGTGCAGTAGCACAATATCCACATGGACAAGAATAACCAGACCAGTGTCTACCCCTTCTTTTCAACAAGATAAAGTCCACGCATTTTAACCTTAAAAAAAAAAATAAATATCTTTTTCTAATGAAGTTGTAGTGGCAATTGAAGCCAATTTGAAGTTGTAACCAATTTGTAGTTAATACAGATGAATATAGATTTATCTACTTCAGTTCTCCGTAGATGAAAAGTGACGAGAGGAGAGTCATTATTGAAGCGGGTGTTATGCTGAAGAAAAATGGAATGGGATTGTAATTTGCTAAGAAGGGCTTTACGTTTACTTCACAAAACTTGTGCCTGAAAATGTCCATGAGACTGCAGCGCTTTGCACAGCGGTTTGCCAAGTTAAACTTGGGATGGGCAGGACAAGGAAAAACAATCTTCTTGAGAAACAGCTATAGAATCATAGAGTCATTCAGGTTGGAAGAGACCCTTGGGATCATCTACCCTACTCTACAAAGTTCTCCCCTACACCATATCCCCCAACACCACATCTAAACGACTCTTCAACACATCCAGGGATGGTGACTCAACCACCTCCCTGGGCAGCCTATTCCAGTGTCTGACCACTCTTTCTGTGAAGAATTTCTTCCTAATGTCCAGTCTAAACCTGGTCTGTTGCAGCTTGAAGCCATTCCCTCTTGTTCTATCACGAATTACCTGGGAAAAGAGACCAGCACCCACCTCACTACAGTGTCATTTCAAGTAGTTGTAGAGAGTGATGAGGTCTCCCCTCAGTCTCCTCTTCCTCAGACTAAACAGTCCCAGCTCCTTCAATCACTCTTCACAGAAAGGGTTCACAGAAAGGGTTGTCAAGCACTGGAACAGGCTGCCCAGGGAACGCTGGTCTCCCAAGTCACAGGCGATGGGACAAGAGGAAATGGCCTCAAGTTGCACCAGGGGAGGTTTAGATTGGATATTAGGAACAATTTTTCCACTGAAAGGGTTATTAAGCCTTGGAATGCGCTGCCCAGGGACGTGGTTGAGTCACCATCCCTGGAGGTATTGAAAAGATGGGTAGACATGGTGCTCAGGGATATGGTTTAGTGATGATTTTTGTCAGTGTTAGGTTGATGGTTGGACTAGATAATCTTAAAGGCCCCTTCCAACCAAGACAATTCTATGGTTCCACGCACCCTGGCTGGAGAAGGAGGGGGTGCCTGTGGTCCCACTGGGAGAGGCAGGGCAGCCCCAAATCCCAGCCTGATAGAGAGGCGATGCAGAGAGTTCTCTCCTGCCTTCCCTCCTCCCTTGTTTCCACTACATTTTCTGTTATTAAAGGTACATTTTGCTAGAAGATCAGCCTGCAGTTTCCCACTGAATTGCTCTCCCTGCTCTCCAGCCAGTCCAGGGTGGATTAGGGTGGGACCGGGGAGGGAACTGCTTTGCTGGGCTGCAGCTGAGCACCTGAACCTGCCCACCTGAATTAACAAGCCCAAACTCGCTGGGTGGAGGATGGTTATTGCTAAAATTATCTGGGGCCCTGAGAAGCCAGCATTTCCCCCAGGCACAGGAGTCTGCCACAAGCATTTCGGTTTTCTAATATCAATTTCTTTTATAATGAAGTTTCACACATAAATTTCTCTATCAAAATACAGGAGTTTCGCTCATCTGGTGGATGCTTTGGGAGCTTGCAGTAAGCCTGGAAAGGTTTAGAAATTCCCCTTTTTCAGTTCCAATACCTGCCATGGAATACGATTTTGTACAGGACCTTAAACACAATCTTTTGTATTTTTTAAGGGACCCTTAAATATGCCTTGAACGTACACCCTCCTGGATAACAAAATCCAGGCTTGTTGGTATTTTGCATACCTGATTTCTGATGCTGTGGCAGAAACCAGTTCCTTGCTGAGGTCATTAGACACTAACAACACTTCCTACTAAGTCTGTGCTGTTCAAAAACCCCAGAGAAACTAAAACTCCAGAGACCTACACAGATATTTCCTTTCTCACTAACCTTGCCAAAAAACTCCTTTTCTGTAGTGATCCCTGCACACCACCAAACTTTGTGTGAAGACCAGAGGTATACTTTCTGGTGACAGTGCTGCTTTACCCTTTCATTCCCTGTAGGAGTGAAACTAGAGCAATGGAGGCTAATCTTTGCCTATTGCAATCATGGCATTACAATGACATGGATGATATTAAACCTTACCAATAAAAGAAACACTCATTGTCTTTGCCTTCGCACCTCCTACCCAGAAAGTGTGGACCTGTGACCATGAAAGCTGAACTGAAGGGGAAACGTGCTGCCACCTGTGTTTCCTCCTAATTGATGGATGCTATTCACAACATATTTAAAAAACATTTAAAACCGAGCCTAACTTCTACAATGGAACATTATCGCAAGCTGCAGAGGAAACGGTCACGCATAAGTAGTGTCCTCCACGTGCCTGACAGTTCTATTCATCTTCAAGGTGGGGTCTCAATGGTACGTCTCTAACAAAACCTTGTTTCAAAAGCAACCCAACTTTGCAAACCAATTCTGCACAAACAGCATCAAAGGATTTGTCATGTCTTCGTGATTTACACAAGAATTGTTTGTTTCATTACAAACATGGGGATTTTGGACTCCAGCTGACCCCAAGCTCCTTCTGTGTTACTCCTGAGTCATACAACCTCCATCACTGAAGTTTTCACAGGCTACGCCCTTTCTCTGTGCCTTTAATTTCTTCTCAAAGATGTAAGAGGGGGCTCAACTTGGCACCACAAACCAGAACTTACTTAATGGTTCTCTGGTGTTGAGAAAGTCAGAAGAAAATCCATTTCAGTCCTTTCCAGGTGCATCTGCAGGGCCCAGAGCAAGAAGAAAATAAGCAGAAAAGATTTAGGAAACTCATCTGCAATGAGTAAAACTAAATCCAAGTCCGTATACACACAGGAAATGAAATTGCTCCATAAGAATGTAGTTTTATTTATTAGCTCTCCAGAGATAAACTGCCCTTTAAGATGTGAATTCTGGACATGCAACGAGAGAATGAAATTCCAATTACTCACCTTGGGCCCTAACAGAAAAACTCAGAAAACAGACAGCTTCTCCCATCCCTAGCAGCCCTCCCCATGCACAAGGGGCAGAGAGAATTTGTGATAAAGGGGAACCCCTTCCAAGGTCGTGTCACCATAATAGGGATGGTTTGTATTTCTGTTTTCCTTTATCCTGAGGCTATTCCACCTCCAGTCACGACAGAAAAGGGCATGTTGCTACTTACAAATGAAGAGTAACCTAATACAGTTTTATTACCAGGCTCTGGTAAACTGGGAAACAGGTAAACAATGAGTCAAGAAAAAGAGCTCTTTCCTACTTAATGTAGACAAGTGAGAGAACAAGAGGCCAAGGGGAGTCTCTGCTGGAAAGCAATCAACTCTGAACTTTGATCCAACGCAACGGTCACAAGAGGCTTTCGTGGGGACTGCAGGACGCTGGAAGACACAGAAAAAAGGGGACATTACATGGGAGAAAAGCACAGAGGAAAAAATACTTGCCTCTTTAATAGATGTGTGCTCGTGGAGAAAAAAGGAAGTTCAGTTCTTCAAAGTGTAAAGACAGGACATCACAAAAACTACCAGAGTAAATGTTAAACTGTAAAAAGCATATCAGGTGAGAAAGCTATATGTTTAACTAGGTTAGAGTTTGTTATACGTTTTTAGCCAAGCTTCACCTCATCTCACATATTATCACACAGCTTTATGAGCACACTCACCCGGGAAAAGTATGGGTTTAACCACTTGTAATGACTCCGAGGATCAGCTGCAGATCACCTTCCACGGCCACACAGGTCACCAGGGTCCCCATCGGAGACCCTGGAGCCTGGGTCACTCAGCACAGCCCCTCTGGTGACACCGGGAGGTGAAGGTCACCCTTTCTCTCCATTGCTCCTGCCCATCCACCTGCGCGGCGCAGCCGCTCATGGAACACTAGGAAATGGATGATCAAAATTATCTGTGAACTCGACTAAAATAACTCCCCCAGATGAACCACCTGACAGGCCCCAACCTTTACCTCCAACTTTTTGGTTAAGAACATTCTTAGAAAACTTTTTTTCTTTTTTTTTTTTTTTCCTTCCAACTGGAGCTGCAATGACTGCTTAGGCATGCTACAATCTTAAAACAAACTTCATGGATTGTACGCTTTTTATGTGGCCTCGCACATTTTTTCTGGATCTCCTGGGAATTCGGCCGTGGCCATTTTGAACTGAACCCATACCAGGCAGGACCATAAAGCAATGTCTGAAGGAACCAGCTATGAAGAACAAGCCAGAAGAGTATACGAAGTGCTGATCATACCAAGATTGAAAAAATAGCTTTATGTGCAAATCAGAAACATCCCTGAAAGCATGTTTGCTCTGCAACACTAAAAGCTTAATTCACTTGATGACTTTGAATAAGAACAAGCAGAACTGTTCTCATTTTTCAATACAGAAGATACAACTGCGTTGCATCATCCTCTAATTAGTTAACGCTCGCTGAATAGTTGTATTTTATTGTATATAATTTTTAAAATGTCCCTTTTCTGGAGAAACAAGGAGCGTGCATGATTGTAGGCAACCACATCTGCTTCAGTGTATTCCATAAAGAAGCATAATTTATGATCACCATTTATTATTTACCAGATCAGTTACCGGACAGTAAGAGCAGAGCACCTCAATTTCCTTCCTCAGTGTCAGAGGATGAAGAAAAGAGGAGTGGCAAGTGTCAGAGTAGGATCGCTGAGTGAGACCTCCATCTGTGTTGCATGAGAGAAACCCCAGTGCCTCCCTACAGAGTTTGCAGTCCAGCACCAGAACTCTTCTAAAACTTTTTTTTGGCATTTTACCTGTAATCACATGATGGTTTTGAGCAGTAGGGAGCAGGGGAAGGGGAAAGGAAAGAGGTTGCTGCCTCACATGAGATAGTGAAGACCTGAGGGCCACCTTGTCAGGCCCAGTTAGAAGACGACACCTCCAGCATTGATGGAAATCATTAACAGCTCGTTTGCTTCTTCCCTTCCCTTATAAATAATGACAGGCACATCATTGCTGGGACACTCCCAGTCATCTTGAAAACTGCTGGCATTCCATAGCTAGAGACAGGAATTACATGATGAAATGGGTCGTTAAATAAAGCAGCTGCTTTTATTGTAGCACATTAACTTCTGTGTTACTCTGGAAAAAATGCTTACGCTTGGACTGAGTGCATGGTCCATTCCTCCAAAGCCAGCTACCCAGCTTGAACCATTTGTCAAGCATTAAGGGAGTCAGATCCACACTATCAGAGGTCACCAACTGCCTCATACATTCATTTCCTATACCTTTTCTTTTTTTTTTTTAAGCATTCAAGGTGCTTCTTTACAGTAGCCCACGCACGGTACCTGGCTCCATTTCTTGTCATGTCATCTAGCACTTATGGCACCTGTCAACACCTGTAGCTGCTCCCATGGTGATCCGAGAGGTGACCTTCAAGCAACAATAGTCCTGCTGAGGGAGCAGCTTCTCAGGGGCTTTGGGTTTTAAGTTTCAGGTAAACGGACTGCACTTGTATCTGTCAGCCCAACTCATTTCTCCAGCACACACAGAAAAGCCTTGTGGGATTCACAGAGCAGGTGGCGCACGTATGGGTCTGGGGGATGAGACTGGGAATTTTACTTTCCAGAAAAGACACAGAACACACCATAAGGAAGGACAACAGAGCACAAGAGAGCAAGCATAAAGGGGAGGGGGAAGAGGAGAACACCCTGAAAGGCCACCTCACATCATGCTAGGTGATAAAATCAGATCCCCTTAGCTTCTAATCAGATGGATGCTTGAAGCTTACCTTTTGTTTCTGTGCTCCGTGCTGACGCTCAGATGAACAGTCTGCCATCTAACATACCCTCTCAATTTATGGAAATACAACTTTTAACATTTCAACTGCTTGTATCGAAAGTCACTTTGATGCCAGATGAAAGTTGCTCCGCGTTATTTTATCATAAGTGTTTTTTTTTTTTTCCACAACTGCAATATGTTTTTCCTACCAAAAGGAAAAAAATAAAGCAACAAAAGTAGAAAGAGAGTAACTCGACAGAAGGGCTATGAAGTGGAATTCTTCAGACTAACCTCATTTAAAGGATTTTGTACTGGGATGTCTTCCCTCTTCTGTTTCAGGGGGTTTTTCACTGCACCTCTACACATTGCAAGTGACAGGCACCAATTGTATCTACTGTCTACAGCAGCAAATCCCAGACATGCCCCAGTTCAAAGTGGAAACTTATAAAGGTACAGCAGTTTCATACACCCCACCATTGCCCTACAGCCTAGGATGTCCTCATCAGGTGTTTTAAGGGTCACGTACACACCCTTGGCACGGCCACTACAAACACAGGATGGAAAGCCACTATCAGGTCAGAACGTAACACCAACCAGCATCCTCCTTGCACTGGGGATGTCTAGTGAGGGAAAGTTCCCTGTGTGAAAGGGAAGTTGAAAAGATAAAAGGATCTGCAAAACCCAGCCATCCAGCTTCTTTTAAGCATCAGTAAGACAGGAGCAGATTTCCTTTCCCATTACAGTAATTTCATTTTTCACTCTGTTTGAGAGACCAGTTTCTCAATCTGACCTGGGAATGTGCACTGGCAGCCCAGAAAGCCAACAGCATCCAAACAAATGCCTGGGAATCAGGTGGTCCTCAGTATGCCTCAGAAACATCAATCAACTTTACATGCAGATTTCATACTTTCTACTGGCTACCAAAACCACTTCTCCACGTGAATCCTCTGAGGTGGAGCTGAAGAGAACTTGTGCTTGACACCTGTGAAGCACCAACCATTCTAGTATCTGCACTGGAACAAAATAGGTAAAGCTCCTTGCAGAAAGACTACGTGAGTGGGAAGAAAATGTATTTCATCTAAAACTGCTGAAATCGCCAGACCTGGGCTGTGCAGACTGTGTGGGGAATTTGGGTGCTGAGGTAAGTGTTCCTCTGCTAAACATTATGATATGACAGAGGTAACAATAAACTATAACCAAGCTATTTCCCATTGTAAATCAGAAAATAAAATATAAAAAAGAAAGCCAGTCTTCTCCCCTCATCACAACAGAAGTGAAGCAAGGGAAGAAGCCTGGAGGGCTGACAAAAGCAACTGCTTTTCAGAAGCCATTATAGCTAAATATAGAATGATTTCAAAGACCAAACATTCATTCCCTCTTCTGCCTAACCGACTCTGTTGCCAGTGTGCAGGATCATTTCTATGGAGACAGAGCAATCACACGGGACATAAGCATGATCCCCCTGGTCTATGGCAGCCCTGCACATCAGGCTGTTCATGTTCCTTATCCCAAAATTGCTGCCAAGCAAATTCTCTCCAAACACAGCATTGTAAGTGAGAAGCTGTTTCCCAGCACGCCCAACTCCAGTATCCCACCAGCCTAGGAACGTGGGAGACACCATCGTTCACCATTAGCACAGTCTGTGGCAAAATTAGTACCCAAGACTTCAAATTAGCCTTCATGCTGGTCCACTCTAGAAAAAACAAGGCAGTTGGCACCCAGGTTTCTTACTGATTTTTTTGGGGACATCACCACCACCACCAGTGTAAGAGAGACACCAGAGCTATTTTCTCCATGCAAGTCTGATTTGCCAACCACCCCTCCCAAGAAGACTGCATTAGTGAATGCCTTGTACAAGGTCCTGTGCAAATTCCCTCCAGACCAGATTAGGGAATGCCATAAAAATGCCATCGCCAAAGGGAGAAAGCAAACCCATATATCCTGATTGCCGTTAAAGAAATTTATCCAGCCTACATTAGCAAAAAATAGAAAAAGGTACCATTACATCCCAAAAAGAAAATACTGTACAACAGAATGTTCATTTAACACTACTGACTGTACCAGAACAACAGCCCTTCCTCAGAAATTAGGACCAGAGACACAGAATTGCTTAGAGGCTTCAGTCTTGTCACTCCTCAAACCCACTCCATCCCTCCGTAACCATGAACCTGCTTGGCTGTCCACCTTTCTTCATTGCAACTCTCTCCTCATTGCTTGATGAGGAGAGACTTGGGTCTGAAGATTTGGAGACTTGAGTCGCTGATGGGTATGTTGTTTCTGACGACAGCGGGGCTGAGCCAACATGCTTCTCCTGGAACACGTGGGAGAAATTCTGGAGGGGTTTGAAAGCAAGATCATTAGAGGTGCATTTCACCGCTGCCACCTTCAACAGCAAAAATAAGTCTCTAATCACAACTGGTTCATCTGATTATGGGCATAAATTAAAGCTGGGAGTAGAGGGAGCAACAAATACTCTGATTTATTGCATCAGGCACTGGTCTTCATTTATAAAATCCTGAATTTGTGCTGTACAGTGGTTCAACAAAAAGCCTCGGTAAGTCATTCGCTCTCCAATAGTTACATTGAGTTATCACCCGAGCAGCCATTACTCAAGGTGACAGCCCCAGCACAACAAGCCCCTGTTGAGAGCACTTGAGTTTATGTCAACATGAAACAGATGAACCTAATGGATATCTGCCTGGGTGAATCCAGCGCCTGCATGTAGCCACCAGCCCGACTGTACACAGTGGGACAAATCGACCGAGCAGTGTATCTCTCCAGCATCACTCTCTACACAGTAAGACTGACATTTTTCTGCTTTTCTTTATAAGCCTGGGGTTTCATTGATTTTTTTTTTTTTTTTTTGAGGGGGTGAGAAGTAAAACCAACTCTTAATTAACAGCCACCAGTCACATCTGGCAACATGTTTAGTGTTGGGGGGGGTGCAGCAAGCTTTCGAAAGTGACGGGGAGAAAGCTTGGCCTTGATTTTCTCAAATCAGGCCGGATCTGTCTGGCACACTGGGGCATGAAGATACCCAGAGACTGGCTTTGCAGCCCACTTTGGGGAAGAAAGTGGTTGTCCCCAGTTCTGGTGCAGATTAGACCAATCTTGGAGGCTATTCTAACCCAAAATACATAATCTTCTTTAGCTAATTCTGTAGACTTACCTATTCTATCAAACATTTTGAAAGGCAACGCTGCTAGCTGAGAAAAATAAGGATTTTCCCCCTCCGTGCTTTCTCTCTTGACTAGGAGGTATTTCCTTCATGCAAGGAGACATCACTGTTTCTGAGCTAATCCCAAACTATTTTTATTAAAACCTGTAGCTGAACCTCATGGTGCAAAGAGAAGATTCATTCCCTGTCTAAGAAGAGCAGAGAACCAATAAAATGCACACCAGTTATTTTTCTACTGCCAAAGTTCCTTCACTGTCATTTTATCATACAGAATTCTCTAGATTACATACAGAAACTTTCCTCCTTCTTCTAAAAGAAAAAAAAAAGTCAATGCCTCAAAGCAGAATATTCACATTCTGACTTTTTTTACTGCAGTTTAGGCTTTTATATCTTCACTGCATACTAGGGCTGGGGGGGGGGGGGACGGACACCCAATAAGTAGCTAGTGAAATTGATTTCTGGAGATGTTCTTTAATCTCTGGGCTTTCTTTCAGAATTTAACACAACACAGCCAGTAGGGGAACAGTCACATCTTGTGCTCGTTCATCTGATTAAGGAGGAAAAAAGCCAGTTCCTACTGCCAGGCAGTCAGCGGGAGACTAGCCAAATTACCACGGTCTGAGTCATCAGGCCCGTAACCGCCTTCCACCCGTCTCCACACAGCCCTTCAAGCGGGGAGATGCACGGCATGGTCCTGCACCCCTGCACCTCCAGCCTCCCCCGTGCCAACACCCCCACAATAGGGTCTGTAGGGTTCCATAGGGTTCCAGTCTGTAGGGTTCCATAGAGTTTTGTAGGCTTTGGTAGAGGCCTGTAGGTTTCCAAAGGGTTCTGTATGGTTCCCTAGGGGTGCAAGGAGGCCTGTAGGGTTCCACAGCAGTCCATAGGTTCCTGTAGGTGCTCAGAGGTTGTCATAAGGGTCTGTAAGGGTCCATAGGGGCTCGTAGTGTTCCCTAGGGGCCCGCAGACTTCTGTAGGGGTCCATAGGGTTCCATATGTGCCTGTACGTCTGTAGGGGTCCATAGGGTTCCAAAGAGTTCCGCAGGATCTGTAGGATTCTGTAGAGTTTCACAGGAGACCATAGGGTTCTGTAGGGACCTGTAGGGGGCTGTAGATTTCCACAGGAGATCACAGGGTTCAGTAGGGACCTGTAGGGTTTTTTAAGAGCCTGCAGGGGTCCATAGGGTTTTGTCAGGTTCCGTAAGGATCCATAGGTGCCCCCGCAGGGTTCCACAGGGGCCTGTATTGCTCCCTAGGGGCCCACAGAGGCCTGTAGGGGTCCGTAGGGTTCCTATATTGGGTTTCAAAGAGTTCCGTAGGGGTCTGCAGGGTTCTGTAGAGTTCCACAGGAGACCATAGGGTTCTGCAGGGACCCGTAGGGTTTCTTAAGTGCTCGCAGGCATCTGTAGGGTTTTGTTGGGTTCCGAAGGGATCCACAGGTGCCTCTAGGTGCTCATAGGTGCCCGTAGGGTTCCATAGGGGCCCATATTGCTCCCTAGGGGCCTGTAGAGCCCTGGCCACTGCCAGCTCCCCCGACCCCACAGCAAGTGAAGTTCCCGCATAGCCAGGGGGTGGCAAGGGGCTGAGAAAGTCCTCCTCCCCGCAGGCACCGAGGAAACGCCGGCACAGACAAGCCAGAGGAAAATTACATCGATCCAGAGTCATTTATTTTGGAGCTTTGTTTAAAAGGAACGTGAGGCAGATGGGGACGGAATAAATCCACAGTGAGAAGCAAGCTGGGATAACAAATAAGAAGACAATACTGAATTCTGTTCCTCAGGAAACACGTTAATATTCTTATCTAACAATATGTCCCTTTAGTGATAATACGCTGGAAACAATTCAAAACCATATTAATATAAATAAAGGGTAGCTGTTACTAGAGCTCAGTTTAAATGACAAAGCTCTCTATTAGCCTGAATTCATTAGTATCCTCTTCCCTGGGTGTACATATCTAATTTGCAACTAAATTATTTGGGGAGTTTATGCTATCCATGACCCTGATGCAGTACTTTTACCCCCTGAGAACCAGGGGTGGGAGCACTGAGGAGCAGGCTCTCTTCTGAACCACGGCCAAACACCATGGTACAGCAACTTGCGTGCTCAATCGGGCAAAACTCTTTTAAAAGGCAATGGTCATTTGCAGAGAGAGTAAAGAGTAAGAGATCAGAGCTCCGTCATGTGGCACAGCCACAAGAAACTGCACCACGTCTCTCTGTCCAAAGATGGAGAACGCCACTTACAGAAACCACAGCAAAATTGGTCGAGCCGTCCTCCATCCATCATAACGTCTGCAGCTTCCTTCTCAAGGCAGGAAAGATGATGATAAATCCGGCGTGAGCACACTACACTGTGTCTTCTTCCTGAGCCACAAATAAAGCCACCTGCGGGATCTGCCTCCCCAGGAGCAAATGCCAAGGAGAAATCCAGGAGAAACGAAGGAGGCTGCTTAATTGAGTGATGCCCACGTCCGTCAACAGAAATGATCCTACAGAATGGAGCATGCAGTCCCAATCTGGCACTGTTTACAAACACAACGCCACTGGCATCGCTTCAGTATCACCGTAACAAGGGAGCACACATATAGGCTGGGGAGAAAACAGCATTTTTACTGACTAATTGCAGTACTACGTTACATCGAACATCCCATTAAAAATGGAGCCAGCCCTGCCTAAAATACGGCACGGCGCAAAGGTTAGCACTACAGTGGCCGTTTCATCAGGGATAAAGCTACCCTGTAAAGCTTTGCTGGAGCAGCTGTGTTAGTTATTTATTTAACATTCATAACTAAATGCAAATTGTATCTCAAAGCCAGCTAAGCTCTGCCTGGGGAAGCCCTAGAGTGGGTACTATTGAGGAAATGCATCTGCATCTGCATCTTTAAGTGCAGGGCTGCAGACACGCAACGCCAGGACGGCTGCTGCAGCAGCATTGCTTCCAGCATACTTCACCCTATGCAAGCTGTATGCACGTGTATATGTATATATCTATACATACAGATCATGTGTGTCTGTATATACATATCCTGGCTCTCAACTCCAGCTGTGGCCACAGCCTTCCACAGGTTCCGAGGCCCGTGCAGCCCCCAGAAGCTCCTGACAGTGGTGACAGTCACTCAGAATCACAGAATCTTCATGGTTGGAAGGGACCCTTGAGATCATCAAGTCCAACCATACACACACACACACAAAAAATAAACAAAAACCAACAACCTCGGGCACTACAGCATGCCCTGAAGTGTCACATCTACACGTTTCTTAAATCCCTCCAGGGATGGTGACTCCACCACCTCCCTGGGCAGGC
>JAOQGH010000023.1:89761503-89780440 GCA_025769975.1 Gallinago jamesoni
GACTCCACCACCTCCCTGGGCAGGCTGTTCCAGTGCCTGACCACCATCTCAGGAAAGTCATTCTTCCCAATATCTAATTTCAACCTCCCCTGCCCCAACTTGAGACCATTTCCTCTGCTCCTGTCATTATTCCCTTGGGAGAAGAGGCCCAACACCCACCTCTCTCCAACCTCCTTTCAGGGGGTTGTAGACCCTGCCCCAGGTGTTGGGCTGTGCAGCTCACCCTCCATCCGTGGTCACGGTTGCCATTGGTTTTCAGAAGCCTGCTCATTCTTGCAGAAATAGGCTGCTTGCAGAAAAAGAACAAACCAACAACAACCAAACAAAAAAAAATATCCAAAACAAAACAAAAACAAACCCCCCAAACCTCCAATGCATAGAAGGGATAGAAAGCATGAAATTATGCATAGAAAAGTGAGGGGAGTATTATCAAAAAAGTGGCTCTTCAATTACTAATTCCTTCCAAAGTCTGAAGAAAAGTTAAGATGAAATTTCTGCAGTCGCTTCAGCCAGCTCGCATTCTTAAAATTCCTGGAAAGTATAATTTTCAAAACAGCATTTAAAGGCCGCACTGGATTCCAGACTTTTTTGTAATCATGAGACAGAATAATCGGCGGATCACAACAGATAAGGCTTGAAGGAGCCAAAACCCCCTGAAGTTGAAAGATACCTTCAAAAGTTCTAGTAGGATTTCGTCCAGCGTGTCCCTTGCACTCTAACCATCCTAAGGGCTGCTGGCCATGACATAGTACAATTTCTCTTTTTTCATAGTGAGAATCATATGAACTGACAAATGGTGCCTCATTGGAAAGCCGGGTGCTTAGTCCCTGGCTCTAATAACACTCTGCAAACTGATGACTGATTAATTGACAGGCATTTTTGGGATACCTAGTGATGGATATCGACAGCAAAGTGAAATGTCAGCAAGTGAGTGAAATACATTGCAAGGCTTACACGGATTATGAGCAGTTGTATTATCAAACAAGAGAACAAAGTCAAGGGATAAGCAAGTGTAGAATCAGAGCATCCAGAAGGATAGTGATAATTAAGTCCAGGGAGATAATTGTATAAATGTAGATTTAACAGCTTTACTCAGATTCTCATCTTTTCTCGTATAACCAGTAGGTTTGTTCAGGGATCATGTTAGTAACCAACTCCAGCAGAAGTGAAAACGTGAGTAAAAATGGGGCTGCACAGAGGAATCGTTAGGTTGAAGAAAAGCAAAATTACAATTTCCCTGCTGCCTGCTAATGACTTAATGACCTCAAATGTGATCCATAGGGGGCTGGAAAAGGAAGCTGTCTTTTGAAATTCAAGCAGGAGTTTTGTATCTGTTATGCTAATTTCCAGGCAGTAATGTGACCAATTTTATTTATAAACAACAACTTCATCTGTCATTTTGGGCAAAAGTTGTAATTTTTTTAGTAAAATAACCAGCAAATAGGTAATTATGTCCCTTAGCCTAGAATTGTGACCTCGGTGTCATCCAGAAAACAAGCCATGTTAATCTCCCAGCTGCAATGCCAATGAAAACAAACACATCTGCTTATGAGCTGCTGCCTGTTACCGGGTGCATCATATGCACCATCCCTACGTTTATAATGCAGCTGGCCAGAGAAGAAAACAAATTCCTTAATAAAATGGTTCACATTTCCCCACTGAGCTTTATCTGTTGCAAGGATGAGCTGGAAAAACTGTACATGGCTTCGGGAAGAGACAAGAGAAAAGCACGGTGGTAAGATAACTGCTGGGGATACCCTGTGTTAAATCACCATTCCTTGAGATGCTGGGTTTCCCAGCAGATCCCCAGCCACGATACTGGCCCCGGCACAAACAAAATGTCTGCCTTCCAATCTGCAGCCTCTGGACCCCTAAGAAGGTCACGGAGTGATTGTAAGTTGTCCAAGAAAGGAGATTACGAAACCAAGCTCCTAACACGCTACAGATGACTGGGAGGGGAGTTTTTTTGGTGTCGACAAATTGCTAGAAACTGAAATTCTCCAAACGAAGTCTTAAACAGGCTAAAGGGAGTGGTAATCACCAAAATCATGAGGCCTGACCTGTGGTCACCTAAAACCAGCGCAAGCGCCACTGCCATCAAGGCATTCTCAAGCTTCTTGCTGCACACACAAAGCCAGAACCTGAGTGAGGAGCCTTTGCAACAGGCACCTCCTTGAAACATTTGCCCAAAACTTTTTAATTTCCACAGATGAGAATTTCCCTGCATCAAAACCTTTCCAATCAGCTGTAATAAACACACACATACACAGTTTGCACAAAGCACTTCAATCCTTGCGTTTTGTAAGCTTAGAATCAACAATTCAACTGGAAAATTGAAAAAAGCTGCAGTATAGGGAGGGATTATAACAGAGCAGAATTGTCCTAAGTTATTATCAGAAAAAATATATACTCTTTTAAAATACTGTAAAGTGCGATTTCAAATTTAAGCAATTGCTTCTTTGTAACAGTGCTTAAATACCTATAATTACATGTTGGTTTCTCTTGTTAGGAACATATTTCACATGCACACGCGAGGCAAACGCTCTGATGTAAATCCCAGGCGGTGATTATTCTTAATAGTGTAATTATTTTCTCATCATAATCACTGGGGTACAATTCCTGTTAAACTATTCAGCATTCTTAGAGAAAGTTAAGTAAAAATCAATCTGATTTACTTTAAGGTAAAGGCTTCCCAGCTCTGCTCTCTACCCCTCTTCTGCTCAAATAAATATAAATGTATATTAGCTATGGGGAGAATCAATGAAATTATATTAAAGTTGCAATATAGCCAAGTATCTGCAAATTCAACTAATTATTTATATTTTGAGTCTTGTTCATGCTGCTGTTATTAAAGAGCTCAATAGCCCATCTCTTTAATGTAAACAGTATCTGAGGCTTTTACACCTCCATTTCATTTCATTACAGTTGACACATTTTGTGGCCTAGTTAAGTGTTTTACATAGTTTCCTAATTATTTACTGGAAATTGTGAAAAAAGGTTTGATCTCCTGAAATGCATTTTATAAAGTAGCACATTTTCAATAGGTGCCAATAGCTTAGCACACATGCTGTATAAAAAGATCTGCATGTCTGGACCTTATAAAATCATAACTGACTGTGTTTATAACCCATAGAGCTTCTCTGAAGACTTCCTGGTGGAACTCAGAGAGCAGCAGGTCCCTCCAGACCCTGCACAGCTGGAAAGCTATGTCAAAAAACCACCAAAACCCATCATCTTCTCTATTCCAGCAGTAAGAAAGCAATTAGCCCGATGTTGTTAAACCCTGATAGGGATGAGAAAAGCCTGACCAAAGACTGTAGGGCAATGAATTTCAACCTGTAATATCACAAACAGTGGTGCAAATACCTCAAAATCGATTTGAATTCCACAAGGATGAGTTGACTGCAAAGACCTACCCTCCCACGGTCGCTAAACACCCTGTGACATTTATCAGAGGAGACCAGGTAGCAACCTCGCTTCTTCTTGGCAGATTACATTCTGCCTCCATGAACTTACCTTTAAAATTTCAAATGGATTGCACATTATTCATTTCCTGTTTCAAAATGTCCATTATTAGCAAAAAAATGACATTTCGGTAGAGAGAGAAACGATTTCAATGCAATCTGCAGATCAATTTGTAAGGATTTCAGCAAAGCAATTAGGGGAATTTCTGGACTACAAACACTGTGTAGTGTGAGATAGACTGATAGACCTGTCAGGATTTCCATCCAAAAATACAGCTGCGTTTCCCTCCTCTCCACCCTACCCTTTCATGACTTATATCTGAAAGTTTTGTTCCTCCCTGTATTTATTACCGGCGCCGTGGCACATTACCCAATTTTAATCCACTTTAAAACTCCTGTTGTTCCACTGAGCAAACCAGATGCCAAGCAGGACTGGAGAAAAAGAACAAATTGATGCCCAATCTACAGCGCTCGGGAGCGACCAAAGAGAAATGCAAACCCAATGAAACCCCTAAAATGTACCAAGTGCTTGTCGGACAGGAGAAAGCCAGACTGACCAAAACTGAGTTTGGGTATATCACACAGTCTGCGAGATGATAACCAGTCTCAAGATTTCCTAACAAAACCGGTGAAATGCAGGATCATAAGTTACAAGCTCTACCAAAAGGCTCCAGGGCATCATTTTAGGAAGCTATATGTCTGCTGCCTTTTTTTTTTTTCTTTTTAGCTTTTTTATTCTCTTTCCCTCTAAGTGCAATGAATCCATAGCTGTGTTCCAGTTTCTTTTGAACTATGCACCAGAGACATCATAAATAACAACCTTGCTGCCATCTCATTAAGACTCGGAAATTTTCCAGCCATTAAAAAACTGAATTCTTCTCACATTTGCAGGTCGTACTGTCTCGCTGGCAGTTCCCACTGTAAGGTTCCCTGACATAGCAAGCTTAGTGCAAATAAAATCAAAACCTTAATTCATCCTCTGTCTTCTCCTCCAGTTCTTTGTTAGAAATGTCACATCCACAACGCTCTGGTTTCGGCCTCATACCTCAAGGGTCATCTCCAGCTCCCCCTTCCCTCTCTTACAGCCCATGTCAGTCAAGCCTGTTAAGATCTATTATTTTTCTTTTCCTCCAGTCATGTTCCAGTTTGATCATTGCACTTTTCCTTCTGGGGCACTTCTTCACTACCATTTTTTCTAGTCCGTACAAAACCAGTCTTCATTTCTGCCTTGCAAATCCCCTTGAACCTAGCTCATAGGTTAGTTTAGCTGGTTAGTTAAATTAAGTTTAAGTAGTTAAATCCTGCATAAGATTTATGCAAGAGAAAGAAGTCTAAAGCCTAAAGAAATGTCTTAAGAGAAGCTGGCATCCACACAGCAATCCTAGCTCTTGTTCTGACCTGCATGACCCTGCAGCACCTCACTAGGGTAGGAAAGAAATTCTAAGGTATTTAACCAACTTTCAGAGCTTTTGTGTTGGAAACAGAAATAAACAGAATAGCTGAGCTGGTCAAAAGCATCCAGCTGGGATCCCCTTCTTTAAGCTTCTGACACAAGTTACACCAGCTGTGCTGGGAGGAAAGGCAAGCACAGATAAACAGAACATTCAAAATAATTAGATACCCACAACACTGCAAATAACATAAATAGGGGGGTTCACACTCAGAAGGAGCTGGATGGAGATGCTCATGATGGATTTTTCATAGCTGGTCTGAAGTATTAAAACAAACGGAGCAGAAGAGTGAACTCAAGGCAAGAGCAGCCTTCAGAAGGACGTTCCCATTTCCCACCTTACTTAGACCAAGCTGCTGCCCTTACACACAGGCAGCCCTTGGGAGACAAGCAGTGGATACGTTGTCATAGGGCAGGAGGAACAGTTCCAGGTGAGCTGATAGGAAGGCAGGAGATTTGAAGGTAATATCAAATGTCAGATGGACATCTAGCATCCCCAGAGATCCAAAAGATTACACAGCAACTAGGATTGCCCCAAATGTCCAGAACTATATTTGTTTCTGTTATCATCCAACATTTTTGCTCAAGTAAAATCCATCCTTACACATCAAGTACCTGAAAAGAAAACTTCTATCATTAGTCATTGTCATTGTGGGCAAGCTTGGAGAATCCAGTTGAAAGAACCCTCTTGACACACAAACTAGGAGATAGAATCCACACTGTACAGACTGATCTAAAAGGGCCACATTCCTAGTGTGTCCCCACACCAGGACTTCTCTGCCCACTCCTGGCACACGGGAGCTGGAGGCTCCATTAGTCACTTCCCATTCCCCCACTTCAGAGAAAGGCATTTCCCTCTGCTTTTGGACAGCCCTGCAAGTGACGATCCTTTGTTTGTAACAACGTCAAGCTCGTCCTTAAATTTGTCACTTCAGAGAAATAAAATAGGCATTTTTCCAAAGCCTTATGAAATTAGCAGCTTTCCATACACAACCAAAGTCACGAGCTGTTCAGCCTCATCCTGGGCTCCAGCAAGTGGAGCCTTCGCTTTTCATGTGCTCCTGTTACGCAGAAAATATAACGCAATTCAAGTCTGGGAGGAACCAAAGGGCAAAACACGTCTGCCCCCCTGTGAAGACAGGCTGAGAGCTGGGGTTGTTCAGCCTGGAGAAGAGAAGATTACCCACTCAGCCCCCACTCACCACACTTCATCACGCAAGCTGAGCCCTGGACCTGCTCACACAGCCAGAAGACACGACTCCACAGATTTCCTTTATGCTCTTTGCAAACCACACTGTATCCTTCCATAATGCGGGCAGATGAAACTGTTTTCCCCCTCCAGGCCATAGAGTGTTTTCATTTTTTAAACATTGAGTAAATCAAATTTAAAAAAAAAAAAAAAAAATCACATTTAGGGACTGTTTTTACCTGTACTTATCCCTAAGGTATGCCATTTTGTAGTACATTAATGAGAAATTTGCATGTCAGAACACCGAAATAGTAAGTTTTGCCTGCAGTCTGTTGTGACAAAGCATTTATTTCTGGCTATATTCAGCCACGGTCTGTGGCTCACCGTGCAACCTGACAGCTGCCACTGGCAGTGTGACCTCTTGAGCAATCCTCGTTAGTGCAGCTTCTTACCCCATCATTTGAGAAAAAGGAATTACTATGGCATAGCTCCCAAATGTGCCCCTCTCCCTGCAACTACAATTCAAGGGATGAGGCAAAAGACAGAACATCTGGCACAGAACAGTATATTCTGTATATTAATCAGCAGTGGAGAGCAAATAAAACATGTTCTGGAAATCGAAAAATGCCTTCTTCCATATCAGGGGAGACTGTGAGAATATATGCCTGCTCTGAAAGGCAAAAGCAAGTGACTGATTGCATGCAAGAGCAGCCCCAGCCAAAGGCAAGGAACCTCCCCAGCCTGGGTGCTGCTCAGCAGGCAGAGGGAAGCAATCTCTCTCCTACAAAGGCTGGGGGTCCAGGAGAAGGGAAACACCTTCCCTCAGCACAGACTTCAGGTGTTACTTAATGAAGTAAAAAAAAAAAAATAAATGTATTTTGTCTTTTTGACTTTCTTGTTTGGTATCTTTTTAGGCTCTTTGCTGCCATGTCCTTGGAACTGAAAGCTCAGAAAGCAACTGCAGTAAAATGAATTTTCATTCTTCTCCAGTCTTTTGTCAGGAACAAAAGCATTTTCTTACTGAACTACCCGTGGAGAAACACAAAGCAACACTTCAATCACCTGTTCCAAATCAGAAACAAGGTAAAGGCCAAACAACTGGAAGCGTGCTCAAAAATCATAAATTTCCTTATGCAACTCCATTCCTTTAACAAGCTTCTGTTTCTGAAAGTACTATTAATAAATAAATAAATAAATAAAATTGTCTCCTTTAAAGCAAGTTCTGGAATGGCAAACAGATATTACTAAAGTGACCAGAGGAAAGGTATGGAACATATTCAACTGACATCTCTGTTGAATAAAAACTTTTACTGCTAGGAAGAGCTGAAGGGGAGACAGGATACATTTCTTCCTTAGCCCCAGGCAAGGCTCTTTAACCCTAACTTAATATATTGTGTCATGATTCAGACTGGGTTGGCCAACGACAAGGTCACAGAAGCTCTCCCCCACCTCTTGCTCCAAGGAGAGGAAGAAGACAGACAAAGGGATTTTTGAGTTTAGAAAAACTAAACTAATGCAATAGTAATAATAAAATAAATTAAAAAATGAAACAGATACAATTTATACAAATTATACACAATTGTATCAAGCTCCCAAGGGAGATGTCACCATCAAGCACTGGGGAAGTTCCAGACCGGACTCCGTGACGAATGGGAACTGGATTCCAGGTCTGGATTCAGGAAGCCAGGGGTGGGGATCAAAGGGAGAGGAAGTGACAGGGTGCTCCTCAGAGGTCAGTCCCTGCAGACAGAGCCACCACTGAAGAGGAGCCAACCCTGCCCCTTTGGTCCCTCAGCTTTTACCCTCAGCATGGCGGATGGGACGGAACACCCCATTGGTCAGTTGGTGTCACATGACCTGTCTGCCCCTCCCCATAGGGTAAACAACCGAGTCAGCTGACCCTGGTTGCCATGGCAACAAGAGGAAGAGCCTCTCTCCCTGAGGAGAAGGTAGGCCCTGGGCCAGCCCACACCAGTACCTTGGGGGAGGCATCCAGAGGGAAGAAGGTTGTTCAGTCATCGTGTCCGAAAGTAATCAAGTACCCAAGCACACACTTTGGATATCCAAGTATCCAAAAATTGGTTTGGCATGTATCGTTAGGTTGCATTCAAGTTTTTGACAGGAACAGGAGTTTTCTTACTCTCTAGTCAACCAAATCCGCCAAGCAAAAGGGATTTTTGTTGCTTTGTTTGGCTGGGTAATGACTGGCATATTACAAGTTGTGAGTAGTTACTTATGATTATAAAACAATAACTAAAATACAAAATAGATCAGTTTCATGGCGGCAACCCAGAATCATTTGCTGCAGCACATAAGCTAGTATATGAAAATTGATGAAGGTAAATTTTCACTCTGGCTCTATATCCACAAGACAAGAATTCAGAACACGACCTTCAAATACAAAGACATTTATGAACCCTAAATACCTGTATTTAGAGACTATGAGATCTGTGATGCTCAGAACAAGAGAAAGTGTTTACAAAGTATACACAATCTTATTCTTTGGTTAATCAGTAATTATAAGAATAGTTTATATTTGGGGCAGTTCGTCTCAGCTTAAAGATCTCTCATAGAAGAGTATGGTGATAAAAGATGGGGCCTGCTTTGGCTTTCACAATACTGAAATCAATCAAGTGTCTGTGTGCAGTCCAAAGGGACGATGAATCGTGTTTGTCACACCTACAACCAATTTTCTGAAAACAAAAGACGAAACAATTTACAGAACCTCAGATGCTCTATATTTATCCTTTTTCTGAGAGCTAGAAGCGAAGACAGAATCCACCCCTCCCTGTCTGCTTGGGGTTTTTTTAATAAGGATCTTTTTTAATAGACCCTTTTTTTTATGGTGGTAGATTTCTTACTACAGCTGAAGCTTTTGCTTGAGGCAGATGATGTTTGAAGTGTGTGAAACACAGCACTCTGAGCTCCATGGAGTGGCCTAGATTATACTTCATATAAATGAAGTTATTATATTAATCTCAGCATTCATCATGAAGTATGACAAAGTTTAAAATGGTTTAGATTTGTTATGAAAAACAATATTATGAAAAATCCTTCCTATTATAACTGTTTAATTTACTACCTCCTCCTACATATATATTCTAGTTACAAGACATGTTTGTTTTCTTTGTTGGTAAATACTAGAATGATATGAGAGATTAAATTAGAAAAAATCGGTGCTGTTGTGAACTCTTAGCTACAGAATCACTTGCTTCCACTGCATTGCCTAGACAATTCACTGAGCTACACACCCTCATAAATAGTCACACAGGTCAGCCTCAAGCACCGATCACACAGAACCACAGAATCACATGGGGTTGGAAGGGACCTCTGGAGATCATCTAGTCCAAACCCCCTGCCAAAGCAGGTCCACCCAGAGCAGGTCCCACAGGAACGTGTCCATGCTGGTTTTGAATGTCTCCAGAGAAGGAGCCTCCACCGCCTCCCTGGGCAGCCCATTCCAGGGCTCTGCCACCCTCAAAGAAGTTCCTCTTCATGTTTAGGTGGAACTTCTCATATTCAAATTTGTACCCATTTCTTCTTGTCCTGTCCCTGGGCACCACTGAAAAAAGACTGGCCCCATCCTCTTGATACCTTCTCTTTAATATAAGCATTGATCAGATCCCCCCTTAGTCTTCTCCAGACTAAAAAGACCCACGTCCCTCAGCCTTTCCTTGTAAGGGAGATGCTCCAGGCCCCTAATCATCTTTGTAGCCCTCTACTGTACCCTCTGCAGCAGTTCCCTGTCCTTCCTGAACTGAGGAGCCCAGAACTGGACACAGTGCTCCAGATGGGGCCTCCCCGGGGCAGAGCAGAGGGGGAGGTTGACCTCCCTCGACCTGCTGGCCACACTCTTCCTGATGCACCCCAGGATGCCATTGGCCTTCTTGGCCACAAGGGCACATTGCTGGCTCATGGTCATCCTATTGTCCACCAGGACTGCCAGGTCTTTCTCCTCAGAGCTGCTCTCCAGATCCTTATCAGGTAGATGTGTTGGAGGCATCTCAGTTTCTGGAGCCAAGAAAAACACAAGAGAGTCATTTTTCACTGCATCGTGTCCAGCAACCTTTGGTTACCCCAGCCAAAATTACCAAGTACCGGCTCACAGCCGAGTCAGCTGGCAGCAGCCTTCATCCAGGTTCCAGGTGAGATGTGAACTCCTGCCTCTGGGTGCGTGGTGAGACTCATCAGCCACGTTCCAACAGTGACTGAGCAGCACCAGGACTGAGAACACAACTCGAAGGCTGGGCTAGAGATAAACCACATAGAAAGAAGACACAGGAAGAAGAAATATCAGAGGCTCAGAAGGACATCCATGTGCAGAACTGTTAAGCACATGAGGACTCTCCTGTTTAGGAAGGCGGTAACCGAGGAAGGATAGTGAGGAGCTGTTATAGTGAAAAGGTGAAAAAAAACAGCTAGTTGCCGTTTCTTCATCACACAACATAAAGGCACTGAGTTTAAAATAACAGAAAGGATGTGGTTTTTCCCATCACACATCATCACATCATGGGAACTACTGCTACACAAGCACACGAAGGTGGAAAACACACATTACTTCAAAACCTGTTTTAAAAATTCATGGACTGCCCGTAGAAGAATCATTGCCTGCTTGTCCTCTTCCGTTTCCTGAGCATCCGGCCAGTTACAGCTGCCAGGGATGAGATATGGGCTAGGTAACTACAGGACTCACTCACTCAGCTTCATTAGGTCGAAAGCACTCATCTCCATTCAAAACGCTCAGGGAGTTCAAAGCAGCAGCAATAACAATGAAAATTTAAGATTTGCCTATATCAGAACAAATAATATACTGGCTAGGCAATGCAGATATATCACGCTTGTTATTGCCCTTCTATGCTATGAGAATTCGAGGTGGGACTGCAAGCAGCTCCAGTATTTCTCACCTGAATTACAGAGCTACCTTCAAACAGAAGGCCTTTCCAGACAGAAGGAATCATGACTGGTTTGTCTGTTTAATATTTACTTAGTTTTATTTGCTTTGAAACAAGCAAAGAAATCCAGGCTGTAGATGCCCTTGCGAATTTAGTGCACCCAACCCCCGTACATTAAAACGATCTTTATAAATAATTATGAACTGACACCTGAGAGCTGACACAGCTGAAATGACAAATTGGAAATGTCATCTCACGATGCGCGTTAGCCCAGTGTCACTCAAAGCCAATGTATTTTTACTCATACCAAATTAGAATAGCCAGCTACTGTGGATGTTTTTCACTGCACAAGGCAGACCTGAAAGCTCCGCAACGAGAAACCTGACTCTAAAGCCTTTCTTTTGGAGTAACACGCAAACCATCCCCACGTGCCATTAAAGTTGGACATGGGACAGGGCTGCGTGTGTCCAAGTGCTCGTGTGACAGAAGCGTGTCTTTGCGAGAGAAAACATAAAGCCTAATAAAAAGCTGGCAAAAAGGTTACAAGGGTGAGTACAGGAGACTTGGACAATGGTAAAACAAATAACTGAGCTCTTCTTTCTCCGTAAGTCCCAAGCAAGGTAACAGGTAGAGCTTTCTGGACTCTGAGAGGAGCAACATCATGAATGGAGGTCTTGTCAGACACCAAAGCATCCTTCTCATGTAGGTATATGTGAAACAGAAGTGCAGCAGTATGTATGGGAACGATCCCTGGGGAGAAGGATCACCTGGTTCTACTGGTCTGTGCTGGCTGTGCTTCCTTCTCAACTAACCATCTGAAACTCCTCCTTTCTCCTTTCTTCAAGCAGGTATCAGTGAATCTGCGCTGGTTTTGCAGATGCAGAAACGTTCATACAGCTGTCCCAGCCAGTGGGTTTTGAACTGCTGTCACTCACAGGCTTCTACACTCAACATAAGGAGCGACCCAACCAGCAACAGGGACAAGTTATGCTCCTTCAGCCATTGGCTTGGACATCCATAGTTGAAATCAGTTCTAAGAAACGATACTGCGCACGACAGACCTAACTGTTGGATCCATTTTCATCTACGTGCATCAGTATAAATTTATAATGAACGTCCTTCAGGTTGTCATCACCAGCTGGAAAGGTGCAAACAGTTTGCAATTCAGCCCGCACGCCTGCCTTAAAGTTCAGAAGCCTCCAGCTGGGTTCAAGGAGCTGCTGGGATTCCTAGGGCTTTTGTTACGGCTGCAATGTCACATCAATGACGCAAAACGAAGGGCCGTCAAGTGAGGGCCCCTGTTCAAACAAGAGCTTCTGTATCGTCAAAGGTCCTGAAAAGTTTGTGGATGGCCAGAGAACTCGGAGAGTAAGGGAGGCCCAGGCTTCAGCTCAGGGTTATTTAGCATGCAATTTGATTTCGTGTGTTTTCCTGCTTTGTATTCATCGATTTCAAATCCTTCCTCGGTACCCATTTCTGCCGCAATAGCTGTGGTAAATTGCCAGCTCATATTGGATAGGCAAGTGGCCAGCTGAGACTGTGGACATAATTAACATGTCTATTTTAACAACCCACCTCAAACCTTCAATTTATACAACATATCTGTGTAAAAACACCTTCTGGTCACAGTCCTTCCCATATATTTTTTTTTCAATCATCTGCCCCTCATATTTCTTACATTCACTCATCACAGTATTTCATAATTTAAATTGTAAGCTGTTGAGAACAAAAAAAAAATAAATTATTCTGTCTTGCTCTATTCTTTGCAATGAGAGCATGTGCAATGAGACCTTGCCACAATAGCTCCTCTGGAAATTACTACACAAAATAATGTTATTAGAACCTCCCAACCATTTCTTTATCATTTCAAAGTATATTATATTTTTTTCTGGTGTTTTTTAAGCTGAGCAATAGAAGCTGCTGTCTGATTTGTATTCAAATGTGAATGTCAAGTGCTGCACTTTGCACCGCGTGCTCCTTACAGCCTGCCTCTTCCATAGAGAGCAGCGTGTTGTACCAGCAGCAGGTTAAATGAATCCGGACAGTTTTTGTCCTTCAGGGACAAGTGCCTTGTTTTTGCCACACACCAGCCTGTCGGTGCTCCAAAGGAATTCCCATCGCATGGCATCTCAGTATAGTGATGGGAGATGAGAAATGGAAATTGCGTTCTTCTTTGGGAAAAAGTTGACCAAAATATTGCAACTCTGGTGAGAAGTTATTTAAGGAACCCTCGGCTTCCCACAAACCAATAAAGGAAGCAGACAGGTCTACACATATTCCTGGTGCATATTTTCCCTCTTCCCTATTCCCTGAACAAAAAAACGAGACAATGACACTGTGAAGTTCATCTGAATGTTTCCATACAGCCAAACCTATTTTGAAGAGCAAAGCTGGCATCAAAAACCCATCCAGGGAGTGTTTTCCAGTGAAACCCTGCTCAGAGAGCACGTGCACAAATGGAAAGGCCTGCTGCCTGCCAAAGACAAAAAAGCTCTTGGGGTTGAATCACCCATCCATTACTCGCTGTGAATAGTAACCACAGCCCGTAATCACGAGTACTACGCCCTGAAGTCATCACTCCATGCTATTTTGCTTATGCGTAAGGACTTATTTATTTATTTTATTTTTTTTAAGCCAAACAACAACCAGGTTTAACATCACAGTTCTTCCGATAGTGTGATTCTGGGCATTCATAGAAATGAAAATTTGTAAAGGAAATTTTTTTTGGAGGTATTTGCCTTCTAATAACCATGAGTTATAAACAAAGTCCTTCAGACATCACCCACAAGACTTCTTGTTTTTCTAGGGATCTGATGGTTCTTTCTGATGCATGCAGCCAACAGCCCATCTCCGCCTTAGCTCACTACTCCACAAGAGTCCATCCACGCAGAAAATAAACATATTGATGCTTTTATCCATCCCTCCCCTCTTCCAAAGCCACTCTGTGACCCCCAGGACCAGGCTGGACTCCTTTCAGTGCCAACAGCTGCTCTGAACAATAAGCAACAGCGGGAACGACTGCCAACAGAAACCTCACGCTCTTTCCTTCACCCTTGGGAAGTTAAGATTTTACCAGTCACTTACCAGCATCCCACAGAGACTGGTTGAGAAGTGTATGTTTATTAGACTTCAGTCTTCTACCTGGCAGAACAAATGGATGCAGAGTAACCCATGGCTTTAATCATTTCCCCTCCGCAGGCAGGATCTGGCCACACAGCTAATTCACATGGTAGATTCTGCTCAGTGAAACACTGCAAATTATCCACACCAGCAAAAAAAACCAACCAAACAAAAAAAAAACCTAACACTTCCAGAGAGTAGATTTAGGTTAAGCATCATTCAAGGATTTGCATGCAAGACTCTCACCACAGTGAGCCAGGAAGACATTAACACCATGATACACTGAAGAGATACGCTGAATGCATTTATTTATCTAGGGGATAGAGAAAAGCCAACTTTTCTTTGCCAAAACAATCGTTCAGCGACAGTTGAAAATTAAAACTCTTCAAAAATACCCAGGTTTGGCCAGATGACCTCAAAGGTCCCTTCCAACCTAGGCAATTCTATGGTTCTGTGGTTGATTCTATACAAGTTGTGTGTTCTTAAAGGAACACTCTACATATGAGAAGCCTAAGATTTACAGCCAGCCCAAAATCTTAACAGTAATCAAAAAGTCTTTAGTCCAGCCACAATCTTAGTAGTCTAAATCAGCCAATTATTGTAGAGAAAATAAAACATCCAAGAAAATAAAACTAGCAGATGTTACATACTCACAAGCTCCCTTGTATCTAGCCCTTTCTCTAGTATTGCCCACACCTTTCCAGCGCCCCTTGGGGTCCTGGGATCAACAGCACACAGTCAGGGTCCCACGATGTTCATCAGGAGGATGATACCAATTGTAGGGATTGTTCTCTCTTCTCTCTGGAATCCACCTGGCGTAACATTACACATCTCCAAAAATGTTCTACTTACTCTTCTTTCTTTATTGGTCTGGCAATTCCACATTACAGCCAAATAAGTACATACAGCGTGGTTTACTCACGTTGCATTTTTGGGATTCAGAGAAGAGAGAACAAATAACATGTTATACCAGTAGCTGGGTCACTCTCCAGCGAAGGGGCAATGTTGTCTTGAAACTCCTTGAACATCAGATAAAATAAAACACAGGCCTTTCAAATCCCTGGGAGAATACTCTAACAGCATGACATAAAATACCAGCTCTACTTGGAGCTTCCACCCACCACAAACTGGCCACTGCTCGATTGAATGCCTCTCAGCAGAACACAGGAGGCTCCAGCCAGGCTCAGACATTGAGGAAGCTTTAAAACCAGAAAGGAATATACACTAATAAGTTTTTAGCTTCTTCAAGATGAGTCAGTTGGTGGATTATCAGCTTTTTGGCTTACCTTCCTAGGTACAGATATCTAAACTCTGCTTATGTTCTAGTTCCAGCACCAAAACAGGCTCTCTAAATTTAGCGTCAAGGTACACAAATAGGAAGCTGATTTCCCTCAGCTCCTCAAGAAGAAAAGAGACAGACAGACTCCTCCAGAGGGTAATTTTGATCATAAGAACTCCTACTTAATTACCATCCAAATGCAGCTAAAAAGAAAATACCACAAACTTTTGCTTTGCAATTTATTTATTAAGAAGAAACGTATAAAAAGTGACCACAAAATGGGATAAAAATATTTAAAGCTTTTGAAGGAAAACAAGTTAGACAAAAATCACCTCATATTTGGGAAGAAACTTTCATTTCCCATCCTTCAACGTGCCGTGTAAAACAGTATCCTAAAGCAGCGAAAATAATTATGGATGCAATTACAGCTTCAGTATTTATTTTTCTTTTCTTCAGCCCTATTCAAAGCAGTAAATGCCCGTGTCTTCCAGGTAGTGAAGTGCATGTTTCTTAGTATAGGCACAAATTCAGCTAGAGAAGGGACAGAATGAAAGAAAGAAAAAACCAAAACAGACACCCTCCTCCCCCAAAAAACCACCAAACCCCACAAACCGCTAGCTGCTTAGTCTTCAGTGAAGTATGCCTCCAGTCCCTCCAGTTCTGCATCAGCTGTTAGATTTGAGGAGGTGGGAGTAGAACTTGAATTCATGCTTTCCTGACTATTACTTTTCTGGTGAGAGTTTCCTGAATTACTCAGTTCCTTCTTCGGTTCTCTTCCACCACTTAATAGCCTTTGACTCTCTGCAAAATACTGATTAGGATGATTCAAAGAAAACCCAATGTCATCAACCTGCAGAAAGGAAAGGAAGAGCGAGTTATTAAATTTATTTCAAAACCCCAATCTTTTTCACATTCAGGAACAAATTAATTAGCAATTCATTAAGTTCCAATTTCATTGAAGAAAATGCCATCAGCTTGTAAATACTGTCCCAGCAAATATAAGCATGACACAGATTTACTTCCATCACAAAATTTCTTCTTTCCTGTTAGAAAGAAAGTGGCTATTTTGGCATATTCAAACAGAATTTCACACTGTCTTTGCTGTTGTAAAGAAAAAAACCATCCCAAAACATACAAAATAGCGTTAAGTAAAATGCCATATCTTTACAGATTGACAATTGAGCCTACACCTTAAAACAGTACTTCCCTATGCAAAAGGGGGACTGAGGCAAGTCTAGAGTGCAAATGGCAGGAAAAAATACTACTAAAGGTTGATAATTTATAAATTGAGATCTTAAACATCAGTGTGAAACTGTGAATGGAAACGCGCAACTTCACCTCTTTCCCTGTTTTTTCCAGTAGCAAAAATTCAGTATTTACAAGGCAGCGGGCTAAGAGAGAAGATCAATAGATCAAGATGAGCTCTGCTCCATCAGTGCCAACACCACCATCCTGAAACTAGATACACGACGAGTTCCAAAGAACATTTAGTCTTCAGTGGATAAGAATACAGAAAACTAGCACAAGGTGCAGCATATTTTTACTGCTCCTTCCCAGTTAGCAGGTGCATTCCTTCAGCTCCATAATTATTTGACAAATGAACATTCAATTGATGCTCATCAAATATTTCAAATCAACATAGCTTTCGGTTTTAAAAATAAGCTATTCTGACTTACCACAAATCTCAGCTATAACCTTTGTATGTCTTTTCCGGGGCTCCGAAATTGGAAATGCTGACTTTAAAATGTGCTTCCACCTCACATTCAGGCAATCTGAACCTTTTATCTGCCCAGCAGTTCATGCAAATACTAAGAAGATTTTGAGAAAAATACTGCTCTTACATAACGTTGGAAAATTTTCCCCAAACCTGGGATACAATAAACCAAGGAAGACTACGAGCCTTATACTGGCAATTTCCTGCTCCCACCATCTTCCCTTTTCCCCAGAGAGATGGGGCCAATTCAAGCATAACGGGCAACTCTGTGTCTCATAAGGGCATACACTGTGGTTGATTTAATATGCCCAAACCCATCAGTTTAAATTTCAGCTACTTGTGAAAAAAATCGTGCATTTTAAACTGACTCCTGATTCAGTGCACCATCACCAGTGAGCTCAGCTCGATCGGCAAACGGCGACGAATATAACGAAACCCAATTCCAACACAAAGATGACACTGGCAACTGTAGTAAGCGACCTTGCTTGAAAAAAAATCTAAAAAAATAAGTGACAAGCCTAGCACACTAATTTGGCACTCAAAATTAAAGGCTCAAAGCAAAAGAAACCTGAAGCCACAACTGAATTTCATTTCAGTCTTATCTTGGATGAGTTTCATCCAGCCAGCTTTCATCCGTGCACCCATTTCCATTATGTGGGAACTAAATTACTTCTTTACACCAAAAAGGCTTAAAAAGAAGTGATACAGTGAAAAGGTGGCTTTGGTAGAAGAAGTTCTTAATTAGTTCTATTTTTTTTAACCTTAAAAGCCTTGTTTTCTTCAGACCAATTTAAGATTCACTTTGGAACTCTTAATTTTGTTCTAAGCTCTTATCTCTCCAACAAATTGGAAAAAGCTGTAGAAGCAGCTCATTGGATGAATGGAGAACATTTTCAGAGGTGATTGACAGTATCTGGCTAAAAGCTCTTTACAGGTTATTACTTGAAATTGTAGTATGACTCCATGTACCCCATTTTAATTAAAAGAATTCTGCCCATTCATTTTATCACCTATTTTTAAGAACTTAAAGAGAGAAGGTTGTGTTCATCATCATCTTCATTTAAGATATAGCGATACATAAACAAGTCTGTTCTGTGCAATCTTCAACAAGGTTCTCTAAATAAAAATCATCTGCTCTGGCTGGAAATACACAAGAAACTTGACCACAAAAATGGAGGTGAAGCATAAACAAACTTCCTGCCTTTTTTATGTTACACTGCTCACGCTACTTCAGGGAAGTTTTACAATGCTTATAAGTAATACAGATCAAAGCACATCAATTTTACAAGCTGCATCATTAAGTTAGCTGTAAGTTACCTGAAACTTACTACCAGAAATAAACTAGATTTCTCTAACAGCTTTATCCATTCACACCTGTAAATCCATCTGAAATCCACTACGCTCAAAGAAAAAAAAATGTATTTTCTCTGCAGTCAAAAATTTCAGCTTATAACATGTATCAATCCAAGTGAAAAGGCTTGTCAGTACAGAAAAACTGGGTGGAGCAATCAGGGTGCTACAGTAAGCTCTATCAATTAACCACATATCCCCCCCCTTTTTTTTTTAACAACAGCAACAAAAAGTCCCGTGTTCTCATGACTTGATCACAAAGAACTATTAAAAATGGGTTTTACATAGGTTTTAAAATAAACTATTCAAAAGCGATTCTTCTGTACCAGAAAGTTTGCTGTGTGTCAGATTTCATGTACTTCTTAAAAACACACAAGTATTGTAAAATATCAGTATGCAAGAATAAAATGTTTAGAGATTAATATTAAATACATAAATAATCAGCTGTAACTGCAACAAATAACTAATACAGCAATATT
>JAOQGH010000023.1:89794887-89805928 GCA_025769975.1 Gallinago jamesoni
TCCCTGGGCAGCCTCTGCCAGGGCTCTGCCACCCTCAAAGTGAAGAAGTTCCTCCTCATGTTTAGGTGGAACTTCTCATATTCAAGTTTGTGCCCATTTCCTCTTGTCCTGAGAATAGTGATGGTGAAGTCACTGCATGTTTTCTGTATTTAGTTGCAGAGAGGTAGGAGGCTTTAAAGTATCCTACCAAACTTCAGCATTTCTGTACGGTTGAATTTGTATTTCAAAACCCCTCCAACTGGTCACTTTTTAAAGCATCTATACGTTCACAGTCCCCTTGCACTGCATGACACAATGTACAGAGGACCAGAAGTTATCAAGTGTGATCTACAGACAACAGTGCAAAACTGCTGTGGCTGCAAAATTAAATACGTAATTTAAGAGACTATCGGAGAGAGTAACTTCTCTAGCCAAGGGTTTCCACTGTTTTTAAATTTTTATTTTTTTTTTTTTAAAAGGAACTCACCATGATAATCCCCTTGGCTTGGTGGATTGGACATGATAATCTTCATACAGCTGTATGGGGTATAATCAGTTCTCTTTCCTTCTTTCCCATAGTTGTGGCGAATGCTGTAAGCATAGCCCTTGTCAAACTGAATAAAAACAAAATAAATAAATTCTTACATACCATATCAGTGATTCTATCTGCTCTGCAAACAGAAATACTGGATAAGGAAATAAATCTTCCAAGCATACTCAAACTGAGAAAAATAAAAACTGAGTTGCTTGCTGTTGTCTTTGATTTTTATATTACACAGACTTGTATATGTACATACACGTGTTTTAAAGACACATCACAAGAGAAGTGTGTAACTGTATTGATTTAAGGTCTTTTCAGCTGATGCGGTAATCACTTTAAAGATAACATAATTTTGATCTTTAAATCATCTTAGCAAATGGAGAAAACATTTTAAAAAAAAACAGTTTATACATGTCCATAAACTGTTTATCAGGGAAAAAAATAGAAATACAGATTTTCTTTCTCCCAAAGCATAATGCTTCACCTATAGTTTGTTTCAGCAGTGGAGTTCAAATCATTAGATTCTAGACTGGAATATACTTTGCTTGTAGAAAAGAGAAAGATTTTAGCAAATCCCTTTTGTCTACTGATAGACTACCAACTCCTCCAATAAAATGAAATCTTCTAAAGAAATATAGACATAAACATTTATTGTGGCAGCTCAGTGCGGCGCTATCGATGCATCATTTTAGGTAAGTCCTGTGGGGAACATTCAATGACATGAGTTCATGTTATTTTATATGTGGCAATAGGTGACAAAAGCTGTAGTAGAAACAGAAAATTTAACATACAGATTCCATTAAGTTGCATTAGCTACTGTAAGACATGAAGGAACATTTGTTCAAACACCATACTTGGAGCCCTAAAAAAAACCAAATAGGAATGAGAGCATCATATTTAGAATTACACCTACTCAGTCTCTCTTCTCCTCAAAAAAGCTGTAACAATACATAAAAGAACAACTGTGCTCTTGCTCAATTCAAAATTTTAGCATTAACCATATGTAAAGGCCTGTGTCTGAATCTAAACGACTCCCTTAAGAATGTATATTTTCGTCTCAAGAACCACTTCAATTTTTTACTGTAGTATTTTACTAATATAAGACAATGTAATATAATGGGAAAAATCATTCAAGCGTACAACTGGTAACACTACTACTTCAAGGATACCCTCATTCCTATAGATAAAAGTAGTTCCCTGTTTGGCCTGTGGACTTCCAAACAGTAATTCAGAATATTCATGTGCCTATGAAATACCTTCAACCTGCTAAAATATGTCTAAAATAAAATAGAAAAATCAGTATGCTTTTCTTCATATAAAACACTTTTAATGTATTTGAAAAATATAAATAATTGGAAATCTATAACATAATATGCAAATGCATAATAAATGCATATAAAAATATACACAACCTTTGAGAATAAAAATCTTAAATTGCACCTGACTCTGGAAGAGTGAAAAAGAAACTTCTCTGTCAGGATGCTGCTCATAATCAAGTCAAAGTATCAAGAACAGTAATATTCAGCATTCCTTCCAAATAAAATTTAAGACACAAAAAGCTCTGAACAAACATCGACTAATTAATCCTTACTGTGCATTTGACAAAGTGACTTTAGTCTATTTTAAAAGATTAAAAAGAGAAGGGTGGGATGGGGAGAAGAGAGACAGAAAACACCTGGCGTTGTGGATCCAGCACGTGGGTATATTCCTCCCTCGTCAACCCCTTTGCCCAACAGAGGATAGAACTGGTTGGTTCAATAGTAAATGAAGATTATTTTTGCTAGTAACAGGGTTGGGCTTACCAACTCCTCATTAGAAAGCAGAGTAAGACTATATGAGGACCTTCTATAGGTGCGTGTGGGGACCCGGGAAGGGCCAGGGGAAGAGGTCCCTTCCCCTTAGCAGGGCAAGGTGCTGGCTGAGTCCTGGAGCTGCACAGGCTTTGATTTGTATCAAATACAAAGATACCCGTATTTTCATCCCCAACCTCTGCGTGAAGCTGTTAAACTGAACCCTGTGATCCTACAGCCCACCTACTCTTCCACCCAGAAGCTCCGGATGGAGCTTTGTCCTTCTTCACAGAAGATGAAAGAAAGCGTATTTCATTTGCTTACCAAAGGATATTTGAGCAAGCGGTTAAACTAGATTTTTGGAAGGGAAAAGCAAATCTTTAATGCTTCGGGACGTATTGCTTAGTTTGCCAGGAAATTAACACCCCTCTTTAACAGTTCTGTGCACTAAAATCTGGAGCTGTGCTTTTCACATCACTTGCTTTAATGCCCACGGAAATGACTTCTACTACCTAACTCATCATTTCACGCTGAGAAGCATCTCCTGCCGTGAGCAGGAACAACAGCTGCATAATGCCACACCGTGGCCTGGGGACAGGTTGAGTATTTTCTCTTTGCTTTCTCGTCAGCCTGTCTGGATCCGAGAGCTTTCGCAGCAGCAGCTGGCAGCGAAGACACGGCCACACGGAGCAAGTCAGCACCCTCACAGTGACACCCTTCACCAGGAGCTCTCTCATCCTTGGGATTCAGCGCTCCTCACCAGTGATCAAAGAAACGGGGCTTTAGCAGGATCGATGCCCAACAGGCTGCGTGGTCACCCTCAGTGGGAAGAAAACCACGAACGGTGGCATTTGATTTCAGAAAACACGTCCCGCAGAACAGCCATCTTTATACATAAGAGGACAGAATCATAGAATCATCTAGGTTGGAAGGGACCTTCAAGATCATCTAGTCCAACCATCAACCCAACTCTGACAAAAACAAAAAAAAACAACATCACTAAATCATGTCTCCCAGCACCACGTCAACCCGTCTTTTGAACATCTCCAGGGATGGTGCCTCAACCACTGCCCTGGGCAGCCCCTTCCAAGGCTTGAATGAACTCAATGATCAGACTCGCTCTTTCCCAATACACAATAAGACGTAAACAAAGAAAAATCCCCCTCGGGAGCAATCCCTTTTCCCACCAAAAGTACGGAGGTATAATTAGACACGTTTAAATGGGCAGAAACGAGGCAGGGAACTGTCCCCTCCCATTTATTCTAAGCCCCCAAATTGAAGCGGTTGGATTTTCACAGTTCCTTGAATAAAATAAATCAAATTATGCACAGCACATTCCATACATATAGGTGTTTGCAGGGCCATTCTAATCACTTATAAATTGCTTGGGTTTGAACTATTTCACAGAAACTTCTTATAAACCTGTAAAACTACTATTACACTATATTCTAATTGCAAGCTACTATAAGGTCACCGTGGCAAAACACTGTAAAAGGTGAAAACTCAAAATAATTGACTTCAAAAACTACACTTTTTTGGTGATGGCCCTGTAAGAACCTTCAAGGTTTTTATTGAAACATGATATAAACTTGCTCAACAATAAAGATGCTGCATTACCTTGTATTCGGCCTGACAGCTTCCATTGAGACCAAAAAAAAAAAAAAGGCAAAAAATTATTTTATCACAGAAAAAATGAGTATGCACATACATCCTGCCATAGTCTGTGCTAAATATCAATGGAAACTTACTGCCAAAGTTACAATAGAACAGCAAATGTTGAAGCTACACCATGATATTATTGAGTATCTCTATGTACTGGGAAGATGTGAGAGGAGGAATTTTTAACAGTATGGCCCACATCTCAACTACCTCAATTGTTTTCCTCTATTCAGCTCTCTTGAGCTTTCCAAAAGCTGGAGAAGGCAGTTGTAATTTACACGCTGGGTGGATGGGCCATGGCTTTGGTAAGGGAGAAAGGGATCAAAGAAATATGTCTCTTAAGCAACGAGCTGGTTCATGCCGTTCAGGCAAGGAGCTGAGGCCATGTTAACAACATTTCCATCAAAACTGGTCACTTCCATGTTGGAATGTGCAAATCTTGGGATTAGCAGCAGTGTGAAGTTTAGTTTTAAAAGACTGCCTGAGCTTTAACTTGATCCCTGAAGATACAAGAGGACTTCTCCTTCCTCTGGGCACGGCTGCGCGATGCACGCGATGCCTGGTCTGAGGGGCACTGCTGATGGGTGACAGGGGGGTAGTTGTGAGTTTTTATGCCTCAGTATTTCTTGTAATGAACTAAGACGTCCAGTGCGTGGTACCAACTGTCCTAACAATGATCCAGGGTATCCCAGAACGGGTGACACTGAGGCTTTCTTAGATGACACCTCCCTGTAAGAAATTAAGCTCTTAGCACTGATTAGTGGGACTAAACTAATAGCCCAAACCCAGAATTTAGGACGCTGTGGGAAAATTCACTGGGTATAGATGAGTCTACTTTAACATGGAACTTGCACTTTGCTTTTATGTGGTGTATTATCAAGAGTATCAGACTAATAAAGATTAATTTGCCTTATAACTGTTAGCTTAAGAGACATATACTGTATTCACTAGAAGACATACAAGTTGTAACTTAAGGTATAAGTAAGATATAAATAAAAAGATATTAAAATATATATAAATCTATAAACTTGCAACTGGTATAACCTAATATCAGATTACTGTTTCCAGATAGGAATTTAAAGAAATGCTATTTTCAATAAATTCTGATCACATAAATGCACACAAGATTTTTGGATATGGAATGAGGATGTACATCAAATGGACAGCTTGGCAGGTATGTATGTTCTCCTTTGAAGCTTTTGTCAAACCAAGTAGGTAAGGATGGGTCACGTGTGCCAAATAATTACCAACCCCATATAACTGAATACACTTTCAAAAGAGAACAATAAGAGATGACATGCCCAAGGCACGCCAGTCCCTGCAGAATAAGTACCATGTCATCACTGAGAGTTACTTTCCTTACATCACCTGCAATTATTTGCAGACTAGTACCTGGCAATAGAACTAGGTCCTCCATAAATTTTGTTATCAATTCTGATGTTCAGCATGCGTATTAGGATGGAAAATAATTTGCTGACATGTCTTTCAAGCCCCGCGTGCTGAGGTTCAAACTTCCGCAAAACTTCCGTGTTTCAGTTTAACTACTTTTAAATACTCCTTTAAGTTTTTATGCATCTGTTCCTTACAGCACTGAGAGATTTATTTATTTGAAGTCTAACAACCAAGCAAAATGACTGCAGTAATTTTGTCTAGCTTCTTGGCTGACCACCAGATTAGTTCCAACTCTGCAAAATTCAAAGTAGTAATGGTTTAACACCTTTTTTTTTTAAACAGCCACTGAGTAATTTCCTGTCTAAAATTGTTGAGCCTGTATAGATAACAGCTTCAAATTCAAAATTTATCACACAATCTTGCGTATCTTCTGAAATAATTGGTTCACTATTTCATCCCTTTTCTCGGAAGTCACTTAAATCATTACTGTTGACATTGCTTAGTTGGCATATCTTTTTCCAAGCAACTTTTTTTTTTAAAAAAAAGAAGTTCACTCTTAAAATAACCTCAACTTGAGGTTATCTTTTCCCAACCACGGTTGTCATTTAGGAGCACAAATAAATGCTTCTCCCTCTGCCAGCGACAAAAAGTCTCAATTTATGCTAAATTCTCAACCTGCAGCGTGATTTCTATGCTTTAAGGTACAGATCAGAGACATCAGCTAAAATTGAGCTGGAAAATTCTAACACGCAGCAATCATTACAAACCGAGTCACATGGAATACAAAAAACTACTTCTGCTCTGATTTCAGGTTTTCCAAACCACATGAGGCAAGGACTGCTTTTCCCGGAGATGGGTCCATCTCCCACAAGGAAATCAGAAAAGTCTGGATCAGTCAAATTCCTTGTATACCACCCACATGAGTATAAACTGGGTGGCTGATGAACTGGTTTTTGGGCTACCCCAGAACGCTCATGCAAAAAATATGACAACGTAGGCTTTTATTTAAAGTAGCCTAAGCTTGCCTTAATATAACTTTGCTAAATAGACAATTTATGTACACTATTTCTCCGCACATTTATATGGACCAAGACTTTGGGCCAGGAAAAGTACAAAATTCACCACAGCAGGCTGCCTTCTGCTTGAAGACACTGCAACAAATAATCAGCACAACACATCTTAAAGCCATCTCCTGTAACAACATGGTATTTCTTAGACAAATGCTTGGTCATCTATGAAAGATTTTAATAGCTACTTCAAGACATTGCCAATTTCTTTCTGTATCTATGTTATCAGTACTTTTTTTTTTTATATAGTCTGTTGATGCTTCACGTACACTATATTGAAAAAATTCAGATACAGAAGGTGCATTCAAAACATACGGTCAAAGAGAAATTTCAATTCAGATCCGGTTGTTTGGAGTAAACAATGAAGGAGCTGCTTTCAAACAGACTGAAGCCTCTGAACAAGAACCTGGCACAGGGAAGGCTGTTGTTTTGGAGACTGCCACTAAAATAAAGTTTCCATGGGTATAACAGCTTGTGGAGGTCATAAAAAGGTAAACACTACTTTAAAAAACAATTAAAAGCATGTAAATTTGTGACTTCATTTTAATGCTCACCAGTAAGGGCAGAAGGAAAGAAAACTAAGATATTTGTATTATACTTGATTCATTTCTACTGCTGGTAAATGGAAATGTCTTTGTGATTACAGAATTATATAGCAGTCTTTGTTTAAAGATTATTTTTATAGAACATGATATGATTTCCTTAGCACGATGTCCTGTCGTCTTAGTATAATATCACCTTTACACAGCATTTTTCTTGGATAAAAAGATAGATATATTTGAAAGAAATAAATGCCTTCCATATTACACTGCACCCATATCCTAATTCTTTAAGGGATTAGTCATTTCACCTAGTACTCTGCTAATTATATTTGTCATTTTCTCTAATATTATTAATGTTTCTAAAAATTAAAACTTAGAAAAGTATGAAGATGCTACATATCTCTGAATATTGCTCTTTTGATATTCCTAAGAATCATTAATTTTCCTAAATACTTGCTTAACCTACTGCAAAATTTTTAGTGAGCAACTCTATGTAAAAAAGAAAAATCTGAGAGAAAGAACAGCTGGTTTAAGGCAAAAACCAGTCTGTGGTGACAATTTCCCTCACATTAGAATTACACTAACAAATTAACACACAATCTTATTGAAAATACTGACAGTCTCATGCTGGTAGTTCAGAGTGTGACTGAACATAGAGGTGTAAAGTCCTTGCCATTTTGAATAAAACAACTACATAGAGAAATAGTCACATTTTTGAATTCTAATGAAGAATTATAAGGAAATTGCAAATTATAGCAAGAAAATAAATATCTTAGGTGTAATCAACACTGAACAGGTGATGAGAACTTCTGTTGCTTTGTTTTTAAATAGAAGAAAATATTAAAGCTTATTTTACACAAGAATTAAACGGCTGCATTAAAATAGCAATATTTGACAGATCATAAGAGATGCGATGCTCTTCTTATATATCTATAAAAATGTGGTGGTACTTTCCTTCAAGTAAGAAACGAACACTCAATAAACCCGATTACTGCAAACGTGTTTTATTTTCAACAGATTTCTGCAGACCATTCTTTATGGTTTTAAGGAATACCTAAAAAACGTATTTCTAATATCAGAGAACAACCTTGAAACCTTTTCTAGATGTTTATTCCATAACACGCTCATTTAGAAAGTTTAACATGAGATGAAAAAAAAATATATTCAATAATCAATTTCTAAACCAAGGAATCTCATTCAGTTAGGAAAAAACACAAAACCCAGACCACACTTGTGGTACCCCGTGAATTACAAGCACACCAAGGCCTTTCAAATTTTTCTGATGTTTTTCAATCAGTGTTCCTCACTTTTCAATATTCAGAGAAGTTAACTGATATAACTTGGAAGTGTATCTTTCAGCAGAAGCTAAGCAGTAAATTAATGGGGTTACTCATTTCATCAGAAGTGGCAGACAAGAGAATAAAAATCCCCAAAACACTCAATGACAAAGAGAAACCACAGAAGGCATTATCACTGAAAGAGACCTAAGAGTGTTAACAGATTGCAGAGGAGACAGAAATTTGGCACGTGGTGCAAGAACAAAAAAAAAAAAAACTACTAAGAAAGTTAAACAGAAGTCGAATAGTAACTAAATGTGTGCATTTATAGGAATAAGATTCAGCCCCAGACATCTAAATCCAGACATCTCCCAGTATCGTCAGTGGAGGTCGATGCAATCAGAGGAGGCTGGGGAGCAATTCAGTTTACCCTAATGTAGGCACCTAGAGGCTCATTAAATAAATCATTCTCTAGACTCTATTGACTGTATAGGCTAGATCTCTATTGATCATAATGGCAGCTGAGGATTCCACTCGAAAAAACACGCGTACCAAGGAGAAAAGAAATTCAGTAAGTCTGTATCAGAATTGGGAGAAATCTATACTTGTATATACACCGCTGCAGCACATATTTCAGGTTTTCAGGTAAGATGGATGAAGACTGGCCAGGTACCCCTGCAAAGTCCAAAACAAAAACTCCTACTGCTTATCCAAGTTCTATCAGTACTTTAAACAAGAGCGCTCTCATATGACATTCTATTGTTTTGCTTAATCACAGTGAACATGTAATGGATTTCCAGTCTCGTGTAGCTGATGCTCTATTATACTGGAGCATATACTGCAACCTGTATCAGCATGTATAGTAAAAAAAAAAAAAAGAATATTTAGGGAAGAAATAGAAAAGAAAACTGATGCCAGCAAGGAAACACATCACTTTGTGCAGAATCCTGAAATGTATCCACCTGGACTCCAGTTATTAGATAAGTCAGCAATAAAATGCAGGACTGGGACATGAAGTTTAGGCTGCACACCTAACAGAGGGTTTACACACACGCGCCCATCACAACATCTTAAAGCTGTGGGTGAGAAGACAGAGGCATCCAGCAGACCAGACTCCAACGGGCCAAAGTGGTAGCCAAATGGACTTCAGCTGAGTTACAGAAGAGAGCCACAACTCTCCGCTCCAGCTTGTACTATCAATATCTGAGATATCTTCTGCTTCATGGAAAATAGTCCAATGTGGATATTAGACAGAAAATTGTTATCAGTTAACTCAACAGTCTGGCATGGCAGGCTCCTTCATTCCACTAACAATAATTTTCCTTACAAGGAAGGTGAAAGAGCGTATCAGAAAGCAGAGCTATCCAAGCAGCTATACTACAAATTGGAAATTTAGCAGAGTGTGACGACCCCCGGGTCGCTGGGATAGCAGAAGAGAAACTCACAAATAAGAGAAGATCTGAGAAAATATTGTCTCGGCCATTTCAGGCAATCAAAATCAGCAGGACCTCCCTCACTTTGAATAGGGCTCTTGGCATTAAAACAACACGTTCAACCACAGCACCCGAAACGAGTCCAAAGGAACTGTGCATATTGAGCTGCTCTTGAAGAGCTCTGCTGCTGGCACGGGCTGCAATTCACCTGTGCCAGGGTGCTCCCAATTTCAAAGACCCCTACAGGACACTGGAATTAATCCAAGGAAGCCTGACTCATGATCCAGTATTCCAGTTCTGCTTAGTACACTCGTCAGAGAGTCAAAAGACCTGAGCAAGTCCACCACAAGAGTTGAAGTTCTCTGTCCACGCATTGTTTTCCAAGAGCGACATCTCCTGACACAGTGGAAGACGTCATGGGCCGAGTGGTTTGTGTTTCACAAGCTGGTTGAACTACACACTGTTCCCTAAACATGCAATCTTTGAAGGAGAGACTAGGTTTTGCACATCTTTTGGACTACTTAAACCACAGAAGAGCGCTTCCCTTCTAAAGCCACGTCCCTTGCATAAGGAGTTCACCTGAGTGAGCTCCCCATCTTGACTGATTAGATATCATTGAATTCCTTCATTAACTTATCACTGTGTCCCCCTTGCAAGCACCCCTGCGGTGTAGCAATGGCATTAGGAATCTTTTACAGACTGTTATTCCTCAGTCGATACACTGATCAGAATGACATCTGAAGCCAAGCTCAGCATTGCACGACAAAAGGCACGCAAGAAGCAAGGCGAGTTCAAAAACCCAGAGGCAGGCCATCTCCATGGATCATGAGATCAAGATGGCTTTCACCATCAGGTTATAACAGTCGACCAGCAAATAAATCCTCATCCATTAGAAATCTGTGACTGGCCCAATCTAATCTGTAGTGAGATCCAAGAGATCTCAAAGTCCACGAGATTCAATTTTACCCTAAGCCTCAGATTTGCAGAAGCAGCAGCATCTCTCAGAGATCCAGTGACTTGGGCTGGAAAATATCCCTTCAGCCAAGCCAAATGACAAACATATCAAAATTTGACACAACTCTGGCAAAAATCTTGCCTTTTACTGAGATGTGGTTAAACCTCTTGGAGAAGGAACAGTGTCAGAACAGAAGGATATTAAGTACACCATCACGTAATGTCACAAGATACCACCAAATCCACAGTTTAAGTGCAGATAAAAAAAAAAATTCCAGATAAATCATAGAATCATAGAAGGGTTAGAGATGGAAGGGACCTTAAAGACCAGAGTTCCAACTCCCCTGCCCTGGGCAGGGACACCTCCCACCAGACCAGGTTGCTCCAAGCCCCATCCAGCCTGGCCT
>JAOQGH010000023.1:89812388-89836335 GCA_025769975.1 Gallinago jamesoni
AAGTGCCCACTGCCTGCTCATGGCCAGCTTCTCATCCATCAGCACCCTCAAGTCCCTTTCCTCAGGGCTGCTTTCTAACACCTCATCACCCAGTCTGTATTGATACCCAGGATTGTTCCAGCCCAGGTGTTGCTCCTGTTGAACCTCATAAGGTTCACCTGGGCCCACCTCTCCAGCCTGTCCAGGTCCCTCTGGATGACATCCCATCCCTCAGGTGTGTCAACACCACACAGCTTGGTGTCATCTGCAAACTTGCTGATATTGCTCTCAATCCCTCTGCCTATGTGATTGATATAAATGTTAAACAGTACAGGTCTCAGCACGGACCCTTGTGGGACACCACAAAAAAACCCAAATAAAACAAAACAAACAAAAAACCCAAAGAAACAAACAAAAACCAAAATGAAACAAAACAAAAACAAAAAAACACCCAAACCCACCAAATCCCAAACCAAAACTACATAAAATAACTCAGAAATAGTGAAACCTGCAATTCCTTTTCTTTAGCCCTTAGGTTTGAAATTGAAATTAAATACTAATTTTTACTTCAAGCCTACATGCCTAGGATGCACTTGGACCACCTACTGCCTTGAAACTCCCATAACAATTGCACATTACTGTTTTCTTTTTCCTTCAAAGTTGCATTTAAATATAAGCTTGAATGTAGATTCAATAGTAAGTTTGGCAATCAAAGAAAGTAATGGAAATGAAAGTGCATTTTCATGTTTCTTCTGACAAAATCACTTTTAGCTTGCTATTAAAGCAACTTCAAGCTCTAATAATGTTTGTAGAATATAAAAAACATTTGGAAACATTTCATAGAAGTATTTTGACTTGCTCAGTTATATTAGGTAGGCAAAGCCATTCAACATATAATAACATTATTAATAGAATGTCATTTTGCCAATACAGAATAAAAATTATTTTCTCAAAATCTTTAAAATTCCCTTGTTTTATCTCACTACAACCAGAATATGAAATCATAATTTTCAAATAGTTAAAGAGAAATACAGATAATAAGTGGTTCCATTGAAGCTAATTTTTACAGTCACTGATAGAACAGAAAAAAAAAAAAAATCTATTTCATTTTATGATAAGTTTAACACAAAAAATACAATTTAATCAAGAACTTGTCTATCTAGTCCCCTGATAACCAATGAAAGCAATGGCAATATGCTTAACTCCATTAATGCTTTTTTACCGTGACATACTCTTCCAGTTCCACAGATTTCAGGGGGATAAGATCATACAGATAATATATACTGCGCTTTCATTACAGTTGTTTTTTTTTTTTATATCTTAAAAGACAGCAAACATTTTCTTGAAGTTCTATAGTAGCCTCTCAGGATATGCATCTCAGGAGAATTCAAGCCTAGCCATCTATTTGCATTACAGTTCTACTGATGGACATTTAAAATAAGATCAGTTTTTAATCTCTATAGAGGAATTTCAATTATATTTTTAATTTTATCTCTTAGATATTAAATATTGTGGCTTGCTGTTCAACACGTCACTCTAGGCTGCAGATTTGTACAGTTGAAATAATTCAAGAATAAAAGTAGCAAATTCAATTCAATTAGAAAACTGTAATTTAAAATATGACAGAATAAAGATCCTTTTCTGATTTATGAATCTAACTTTGTTCCCAAAATAGTAGGGACCATTACCCAATATATTTAAGGGGGCAAGTAAAAAAAAGAGTGTCACTGCAAATCAACCCCCAAACCTCAAACAAATGAGAAAGTAAAATACCAAACCCAAATGTAACCAACTGACCAATATGGAAAACATTCCTGGGAATTTAAGGAGGCTTTAAAAACCACCACATCATCTCTGCGTTATAAATTGCACCGGGGATCATTTTGCTTGCTTAAAAGCAGATTATCAAGTGCCTATTTCTGTTTTCATTTAAATACATGGGTATTTTTAATAATAATTGTATAGATCTACAAAGCATTATAGCATAAGCATTTCTAATTTTCATTTATCCATTATATTTGTTTATTCATTGTGCTCTTGTCTCCCTCTGGTGGCTGGCCCTCACAAAAAGGTACTTCAACCTGGATGCAGAATCACAGGATAATTCAGGCTGGAAAGGACCTCAGGTCTCTAGTAAAAGCTCCCCCTCATGGAACTTCTGGTTGACTCTGGCAGAAACATTCACCACCAGGTGCTTGCAATCAATGCAAAGCCTCAGTCCTGAGTCCAGATTCAAGGATCTCCTAAGATCATCTAGAAAAGAAGTCGAAGAGCCAGGAAAACCAAACCACTGGAACTATCTCACTGGGATGTATCTTCATCCCAAAGATGTATTCCTTTGCATATTGATGCAGTATATAGCTGGCAAGTTGTCTGTCCTCACTTTCAAACATGCTCATGTGTGGAAGAAACACCTAGAATATATTAATGATCAACTGAATCTCAAAAGCTTCACTGTGAAGGGTTTGCTCCTTTACAAATCACAGACTCCAAAGTCTGAGTAAACATTCGTCTCCTTTCTCCCAAGGAAATGTCTGTCACAAGGACCTTCACTAGTGGGAAGGGATGAAGAGACATACCTCAGACAGGAACCTCTGACAACTGCAAAACAACCTGCTCACTGCCATTTGTGACCAGCTCCCACAGAAAACAGCAAGCCATATGAACCTGCAGTAAAATAACCTGGAAAAATAAGTCAAGAAGTGTAAGAGGCTTCACTAGCCTGAATGCCACCACATGCCCCAGGAAAGTCCTAGAGCATAGGGGCTAAAGAGCCACGTCCCATTCTCAATAAGAATTATTTCCTTAAAGAAACCTATCCGGCTTTCATCTTCTCTTTGGTTCTAAGTTATCTTATCTTCCAAGTCATATTCACAGGCTAACTATACAAACAGATCTGAAAACAGTAAGAGCCAAGTAACATTCTCCACTAAAAGAGGATTTTATCTGCAACTATCAGAGGATTTTTACAACTGTACTGTAATTTTTTTTAATTCATCTTGATTCATCTTCTTGCTTTCTTGTTTCAAGTATTTTAAAAGCATACTGGAAGTCACTCTCTTCTTATTTCGAGGGGGAGAGGAGGGAAGTTATTTTTTAAGCAAGAAGAGGATGTGGAAATATATATGGGAATTAATATCTGTTTAGAGTAAGATTACATTTTATAGAAAAAAAACACCAGCTTTAAAATAACACTGAGGTTATGAAGCCAACTGGCATAACCATTCAGTCAGAAGTAACACATCTACCACCATGTGACAGCTCATCCTATCATCCAAACAACAATAATTTACCATTAGGCGCTCTTAGCCTAGCAATTTGCAGAGTAATTTTAATTACAGTGCCTAAAGGAAAAAAAACACAACATTTTGCATTCTGTCTTAGTCCCTGTTGTAAAAATGCCAGCACATGATCATTCCTCCCAACAACAGAGAGCATCTCTACCAGTTTCAATGCTTTCTTGGTAGGCATTACTGGATTATATTTTTTCCACTGAATACATGGTTTCACACTTCATTTACAATATACTTTACGGATTCCTCTCTGAAGGTAAGATATTGTTTCTTACAAACTTTTCTACATTGCTTTTATCCATGAGCCCTGGAGTCTGTCCACATCAGTGATCCAGAGCACAGGACGAGTTCTTGGTTAGCCTGGCGGTGGCCACTCCAGTAGGATACCGATGGGTTGAAGGCAACTTCCTTCCTGCTGAAGGTTGAAGTTGTGCACCAAGGATTCTTAGGACTGAGAACCGCTGTAAATGTTACAGCCTTGACCTTGGTGTCTGCAGAGTAGTAGCTCTCACATTCTCACTCCTCTCTCCAGCTGCTGTTGCACAGCAGCTTTTTTGCCCTTCTGAGGTTTATGTTATCACAGAGGCTCTACCACCGTCGCTGTTGGGCTCAGCCTCGGCCAGTGGTGGGTCCATCTTGGAGCCAGTTGGCATTGACTCTATCGGACATGGGGGAAACTTCTAACAGCTTCTCACAGAAGCCACCCCAGTATCCCCCTGCTACCAAAACCTGGCCACACAAACCCAACACACATAACCATTTGCAGCAAATTGGAGACTCCCCCTTCGCAGTACACCAGTCAGTAACAAATAATTAACCTTGGTCTTTCGCAAGTACCACACATGTATCTTCACAATGCTCCAGTAAGAGAAAACAGTATCATTATCTCCACTCCACAGGAAAGGAAGAACGACATGAGTGTCAGAAAATAAAAATATCAAAAGAAGAAAGTACCGATAAGAGTCATATTAATCTTCTTTTTTTCAGGACATTAAATACTATATGACATTTTACTGTGAAAAACCACAGGCCACTGACTTCAGTTACAGGTGTGAAAAAAACAGCTTTTTTTTTTACCCCAGTCTGAAGTTGCTTATCTAGAACTTGAGAAGAATGAAATTCACACAGAAATAGCAGCCTGCCTGTGAAAAATGCAGTAACTACAGCTCCTTGTTTCATTCACAGTATGTTTTCTAACTTTCATAGCTAAACACAGGATCATAAAGCTTCATTTTTTTTCCTATCAAGAGAGATGCTTTCTATCATAGAAAGTCATAACCCTGTGATTGAAAACAGGGTCCAAGGTGCATACATGTCTTCATACATGTGCATGCACCCAGGGTCAAAGCACAAGTAGGGGAACTGAACTGAAATAATATATATTTACATAGTTCTTGCTTCTGATAGCTTGTTTTTATTCTTTCAATTTCCTTCAAGCACAGGAAACTGCAACTGAGAAGTCTGTATGTTCCTGAATTCAACTTGTACTTAATTGGTATTCAACTGCAAAATTTATGGTATTACCTCTCTTCAAATCTTTTCTTGAAACCTCTGTGAAAATACATACCTCCTCTTAAATTATACCCCACATAAGGAGCAAGATTTACAGAGGTTTAGGTACTCATTCAAATCATACCTTCAAATCCCTCTCCCCTTCCCAAAAAATCTGCAGACCAGTTAGTTGATCTGTTCTTCTGGGACTTGAAAGAGACATATATACCATAATTCACTGCGTTACTTTTTCACAACATTACTTTTTGCCCCATATCTTGTATAAACAGCCACATCCCGGAGACCCTAAGCTAACGAAAGACTACCTACCAAACACTCCAAAATATTTCACAGTACTCTGGAAAGCTGAGAGCTCGCAATATTAAATGCAAAGTATCACAGTCCCAAACAAAACTGATGCTAGATCTGAAAGGTTTATGAGCAGATCATAAACCTCCAAAAATTAGCATACATTTTTCATGCTCTCAGAGACAGCACAGGCATATTACACCTTCCACACTCATGATACTCTCAAAAATATCAGCAAGGGTTAGGCCAATGAGTAATATGTCAATTATACTGCTCGTTGCACACAACAGCATTTTCTCACTAATTTCCTTGAAAGTATTCTTCTGTCTTCATTATCCTTCCGGACTGTTATTCTTAGACTTTAAATTTGGTAAAGCAAGCTCACCTCACACACAGCTGTTCAATTAATTTCTTTTTTTCAGTACTGTTTGTGACCACTTACCTGCTTGGTGAATTAATTTAGTCACATAGTGCCTGTATTTCATAAAGCACATTTGGTTTGCTAGTAATTTAGAGGTAAAGTAAGATTTTTCTAATCCTCATCTACCAAAAGCCTCTTTGTGGCCTGCAGTTTTTCTCCATGCTTCATGAGAATGAACAACAAAATTAATAAAATCATAAGCAAAGACATGAAAAAAGACGCCTTTAAAAGACATTACTGTGCCTTTTGCCCAATTATCTGCTTTAACAAGCATACGTAGCACAATATACACGTTAACTACATCCTCGCATTCATCTATTTAGGTTCAATTACCTTGTCTGCATCCACTTTTCCTCTGATGAACTCTTTCTTCCAAAATTCCAGTGCCTGTTCCAGCGTCAAGCCGATGCCTTTTAAGAACAGCCCGTACTGCATACGGCCTCCGTGACGGAGATGATGGTTGTCACGCAGGGCTTTGTGCAACTGCCGCATGCAAAGAGGGTAGGATTTCACAGAAAGCTGGCAAGAAAAAAAAAAACCCAACAAAACAGTGTTTAAGGCACACCGATTATTTAATTTGTAGGATATATGCTTATTGTGATTATTAATTAGCTCCACTTGAAAGTGCCAATGGCTGGAGGAAAAGGTGTGAATGCGCAGAGTGCTCTGGGGCTGATGATAACGAGTGTGTCCATAAACCATCAAATCCAATAACCATCTCATGAACAGAACCCAGAGTAATACAGATGGCAGTATCAGGCTGTCTTCAGCTACAAAGGGACATGGGATTAACTGCTGCCTGGAAAAAAATATCCACGGTGCCTTTACACTGTTTCTTGCTTCTTCCTTACTTTATCTTCTGGAAAGTGACCTTTGTTAGAGTTTTTTGGGGTTGGGGGAAGGGATGTTGGTTTTTTTTTTTTAAACATTTTTTAAAAACTACAAGCAGGAGAAAAATCCATTGCAACTCAACTGCAGGGTTTTTTCCCCTGAAAAATACTACTTCTTATAAAGCAAGATCTCAGAGATCAAAAAAACCGTAACAGTCAAGTTTACTTGGGCTTGGCATTTTTATTTTCAACAGCTGAGTCATGTCTTGGAATCCACTACCAAAGGAACCCTGTCATGGTAAAGATGGATATCAAGAACAAACAATTTCTAAAGTTCAGATAAAGGAGGTGTAACGTGTTTTTAATTGTCTTGGCACCATGACGTGGTTTTACAATCCATTTTATTTACTTCCTAGTTTTGAAAAAACCTTCTGTAAGTCAAAAGTCAAAAAAAGAGGATTGAAAAGACGCAGCGCAATAATGATAAACTGAACATCATGGCTTGCAAAATTATTAAAGAAGGAAGTTCTGTTAAACTGTTTATAATTATGTTAGGTATCTGTGAAAGTACATAAGATTGAGCAGCAAATTAAGTAATTCATTATAACTCCAGTTTAAATCCTGATTAGATGCATTTTCAGTTAATTCTGCTCCATTTTAAACTTTATCACAATTTCATTTAAGTAGTTCTCAAGAGTTACAAAGCAAATAGGAATCAAAATAAGAGAAAGGCATTATGCGCTTTCTGTACTTAAGAGTACTTGAATTTTAAAAGTTACGTATCAACATACAATATAACTCAAACACAGAGGACTTACAGCATCGATCTGGTCCAGAGAAATTTTTCCAGTGTTCTTTTGCACACTGTAGTCTGGGCCAACGTAAGAATGGCTGAAAAACAAAGTAAACAGTACAGACTATTTTAAACTGTTTATTTTTTTTTAAGGTTCAGAAAAATTCAAAAGAAACTATTTTACCAATCAAGGGCTGCAAATATTTTGTAACAGGTAAAACCAAGAAAACAGTATTTGACAGTTATGTAAGTAATTAAGATTTATAAAACCAACATTAGAGTCAACAAGGAATCCTCCCTCCCTTTATCTGCAAGGAGTGGTGAGGGGTCATTCAGCATTCAACCAGTGTTGAGGTTGAGAGAAACCTCTGAAGATCATCTAGTCTAACCCTTTGATGAAAGCAGAGTTAACTACAGCTGGGTTCCTCAGCATCCCACCCCGCTGGGCTCTCAGCATCTCCAAGGACAGAGACTTCACAACCTCCTGAGCAACTCGTTCCAGTATGTGACCACCCTGGCAGTAAAAAGTGTTTCCTTATATTTAAGTGGAACTTCCCGTGAATCAATTTGTGCCCACTGCCTCCTGGCCTATCACTGAATACCTCTGCTCTGTCTTTTATACTTCCCCCTTATCAGACATCTATTTATACGTGCCGATAAATTTCAGGAGGATTCCTGTGTGAATCTTATCTCCTCCAGGCTGAACAGTCTTAACCTCTTCTCATAGGTACTGGGGAGTGTTCTTCCTAGTGGCACCCAAGAGACTGTTAACTTCCTTTGCTTCAAGGGTATATTGATGGCTCATAGTCAGCTTGTTGTCCACCAGGACCCTAAGGTCATCTTCTGCAACCCTGTTTCACAGCCATTCAGCCCTCAGCCTATCCTGGTACATGGGATTATTCCTCCCCAGATGCAGGGCTTAGTATTTCCCTTTCTTGAACTTCCTAGGGTTCCTGTTGGCCTGCTTCTCCAGCCTGCCCAAGGCAGCCCACCCATCTGCTGTAAACTTTTCCTCCCAGTTTTCTATCCTTTGAGACTCGCTGAGTGCACACTCTGTTCCATCCCCTAGGACATTAAAGAAGCAGATAAACAACATAAAAGCCTTTTTCAATCCCTGAGGTACTCCACTAGTGACTGGCCTCCAGCTAGTCTTAATGCCTCTGATGACAAACCTTTGAGAGCACAGCACTTCAGACAGTTCTCAATCCACCTCACTGTCCATCTACCTAGCCTGTACTTCATCAGTCATCAATGAGGATGCTACAAGAGACACTGCCAAAAACCTCGCTAAAGTCAAGATCCGCTGCTTCCCCCCTGCCTCCATTGAGCCTTCTATGATAAAAAGACCAGCTGTGAGATTGGGAAAGCATAATTTCCCAGTCACAAAATGCTGACCACTTATGACCACCTTCTAGTCCCTCTTACGTCTGGAACCGCAATGAGGCTGACCAGTCTATAGCTCCATGGATCCTTACTCTCTGTGAAGGCAGAGTCCACTTTTGTTTTCCTCCAGTAACCAATGCTGCACAAGTAGCCAACAAAGAAACAAACTGACGTATCACTATGAACATCTACTATAAGGGAGAAGTAAAAAAAACTTGAAAACTACTTAAGTGTACCAAATAAAAAGCTGGAAGGCTTTTTCTGCAGTACTGACATCCAAACACGTTAACTCCTGACAGTGCCCGTCTAACCAAAGCAGCACATGGTTTTGTGTGTGCTGTGTTGTCTTTCATTAATACTGCAATGAAGCAACGAAGCTACCTCTGATACCTCCATTACGTTCAGGTAACCCTACACTACAGCAGAGACAGTCACGTTGACGCTGTCACCAAAGTAATTTCAAATAAAATACAAACATCTAATGCCCAGCTTTTGCTTTTAAATAGACAGACTTCTAGAATGAGTATACATGCATAGGGCTGCAGAGGAGGCCAAGAGAAATTCTTACAGCAGAACTGAACCCAAACTCAAGAGCCAAATAGAGCAGCGAATAAAAACTCCAGAAGCGTTGGATACAGCATATCAGTCCAAAATCCGGTTGCAAAGTATGAGTAAGAACGAATTTCTTTGTGAAAGAGGGGTTTTTGCAAGTAACTTGCAAAGATAATTTCTTAGATCTTCTGAAGATATACAGAGGTTACCTCAAGAAAAAAAAAGGAGTTGGGCTAAATGATGTTACTCAGTGCTACAGATTATTTTGTGGTATTTCAATACTACAAAGTGTGAAAAGCATATACCTAATAGTTGCTTTTACTGCAGTACAAATCATTTGTTAAATTATACATGCATTCATTTGTTCTTTAGTCTTATTTCTGGCACACACTGGAACACCAGGCAAGCTTACTGTACTTAAGAGGTTTTTTTTTTCATTACACAACAATGGATAAATAAAGAGTATTTGAGCAGCGTACATTTATTACTACTGTAAATATGTAAGTATGTCTATTACTATTTCCTCGTAAAATCAGATCTGCATCACTTCACTCAGGCAAACTACAGACAAGACAAAAAACACAGCCCCAAAAAATATTACAATGGAAGCACAGAACAACAGAAAACAGCTGTCGCTTAGGCAACTTCATTTTATTTTGTAAACAACCAATTAGGAAAATGACCATTCACTAAGTTATCACATGCCAGGATGAGTGCTGGTAATTTCCTAACCTACCATAATGACTTCAGATCACCAGCTTGTACCCTACAGTATTTATTAGAATCATACCAATACTGAAAAATTAGAATCATACCAATACTGAAAAAAATTGCTAAGCTAAAGAAAGCCACTTCTTCCCAGCATCCACAGAAAGGACTGGCCTGGGAAGAGGAGGTCCCAAAGAGAAGACACCAAAGTTCTCCTATATAGTAAGTGAACAAAATAAGACCTCAGAAGTTACTGCTAAAAAGAGGACATACTCTCTGAATCTTACGGACCATTACATCTGGTCATGGTAGAAAACTTTACTGCAAGGACAGAAAACCCACTGCCAAGGCAGGGCAGGGAAGAAGAAAAGTTATAGTTATCAGACAATGAGAAGCTCAACTCATCTCAGCATGGTAAGCAGTCAGGAAAAGACTTTCATAAACGTTTTCCCATTTTGACATTGAAAACCAGCATATGACCTTTGCAAGGTCAAACTTTCTTAATACCTGATAGCACTCACATCTCTGGGCAACCTGCTGCACTATCATTCTAGCCCTGAAATCTTTCCTAATGTCTGATCTGAACCTCCCAAGCTGCTATATGTGACCACTGTCACTTGTTATATCATCTGGCATCATCAAGAAATCCAATACCATAATGTTTGTCCTTCAAACAGCTGTAGGCTGCTATTTGATCATCCCTAAGCCTCCTCTTCAGCAGACTAAACACAAGTTAGTTAGCTCAGCTTTAATTCATGTACAGGCACAGTCCTATAGTAGTTGAATGCGATTACACACGACGGCTTTTGTCAATCTTTGAAATTATTCCTGCTGAAGGTTTTAAACATTTGAGTGTTATGATCCTGTAATTTCATGACAAAACCCATTTAAACTCCTTTGAAAGCAGAAGCTGCAGAAGTGTTCTTCTTAAGTATCTAGACATAAAGTTTCCATCTCTAAATTGCTAAAACTTCAGCAATTTAGTAAATCTTCTTGTAGCCTACTGTGACCATATGAAATGCCTAAGCACAATCTTGCATCAATTATTTTAACATTTTAACTAAAAATGTTTTTTTTCTAGTACAATTAATATTAGAAAGCACCAATGGAACAGAACAGGACAAAAAGGGGATCCAAGTCACAGAATATGAAATACATATTTAGTCCAGAACAGCCCAATTACAAAATACAGGTTATTTCCATTTTAAGAAATGGGCATGGACTAAAATATCTATGCAGACATAATCCATAGTAAAATGACCTTTTCTGAGGACTAGCTAATTTAAAAGTCACAAGCAGATATGAATAGCTGCCAAAAAACATGTGGGGCATTAATACCCAAACAATGGTCTACAACCTTCAACTGTATGCTCTTTTCACATGCTCCCATCTAAGGTTTGGCTCCCTGATGAAGCTCTACTGACACGTGCCAAAACTAAAATGCTGCTGTAAGAATTCACACAACGAAGGTAGAGGAAAGCCTACAAATAACTGATATTCTCCTTTCTTATGAGCAAGATGAAGCAAACAGGAATCACTTATTCACAGAAACAAATAACAGAGAAGACCTATCTGGTCATCTGCCTCTTCACTACCAAAGCTTGTTTTTCCAGTCGTAAGTTTGAGGTAATTTGTTTATTTTAAAGGAACTTCCAAAAAGGCAACTCCAAAGCAATTTTGTAGGGTTTTTTTCAATTGGTGACAAAATGTACAGGAACAGCCCCTCCATTTTCACAAAAGCAAAATGGAAGCAACTTACCAGTTGTTAAACGTACATAAAGTTAACATAAGAATGTGCAAAAAATACTTTATTGCATAAATGTAGGATACAGTATCCTTGCTAAAGTAGCTGACATTAAACTGGCTTTTTTTGCAACATTTCCTTTTCTCATATTTAAAAACAAAAGCAAAGAAGATTGTGATTGCTGTGATAGTGAAGGCTCCTCCGCTTGCATAGATGCATAGCATATGAAAGAAATTCCAAATTTCTCAGTAATGACTCCTAGAGAGCACGATTTAGAAAAGGCAAACCTAATGGCTCTTTGGCTTTGAATGGAGAAAAATATGCCACTGAGGCACACTTTCTAAAATCCCAGTAAGGTGTATGGTAATAAAAACATGGAAGGTTGTTGTCATTCAGAAGTATCCCCTAACCAAATGCATAACCATTGCACTGCAATATTTATTTCAATCGTTGCTCTTGAGCAAAGTTAAATCATATGTAAATAAGCAGAGATACAATGAAAGCTATTTTTCCTATTCTGTTTTACATTAAAAGCAGTAACGCATGAAACTGTTCCTATGTAATAAAAATTAAGAGGTTTTTTTTTTTAATCAAAATAAAATGTCAGATTTGGGGTACAGATATGTCGAGCAGCAGAGCACCACAGAAAACAAATAGCATGCTAACAGAGCTTTCATTACTAACATTCAATATTTAAGTAAATTTCTACTCTTGGATATATTATAAATTCAACTGAACATGTATCTGAGCAACCAATCTAACCGAATCTGCATTGAGCAGGGGATAGATTAAATGATCTCCAGAGGTTCAAGGCCAGGCTGGATGGGGCTTTGAGAAACCTCCTCTAGTGGAAGGTGTCCCTGCCCAGGGCAGGGGGGTTGGGACTTGATGATCTTTAAGGTCCCTTCCATCTCTAACCATTCTATGATTCTAAGTCAATGCACGTCCTTCTAATTGTGTGGTCTTTGTCCTCTTGCATACTACCATAAAACTCTCCCAAACACTGTAGAGTGATAAAAAGCAACCAGGTATATAAGAGACCAGGTTTACGCTTAACCTGAAGAACATCAGAGAATTATTTTTTCTTACTCTTCATCTCCAAACGAATTCAAAGAAAGTGGAAAGCCTCTGTATACTACTAAGACAGAGGCAGATTATTTCAGCTGTGTTGTAGAGTACTATTAATGGTTCACATTTTCAGCTTTCTCCTTAGGTCCGTTAAAAGAAGAAAATAGGACTCCATTCATCAATGACAGTGACGTAGAAAGCTTCCAGAAGGATCATAGAGCATAAAATAGTTAAAGGCAGCAAATTACTGCCTGGGCAGTGTAATTTGGAATTTGTTTTGTTCATAAAGAAGCTTTTATAAAAACTACAAATATTTTCTTGTTATTTAGAAGTAACAACAGTTCTGTAAATTATGTTTCATATCATTTATAAAGCCCTTCTTAAATTGAAAGGGTACTTTCGGGGTTGTTTTTTTTTTTTCCAAAGCCAATTGCACAGATGAGGTGTCTGAAAAAAAAATTGTAGCTAAAACATTCAAATACAATTATTTTAACCTGTAGAAAAGAACACACTCAGGCTTTCAGTTTATGCTACCTGAGATGATTAAGCAGAGGTTGTAGTCTCTCGTCAGACTGTACGGAAGGCAGCGATCGTGCTGTCAGCTAGAAGAAAACAGAAAGTCAATTAATAAAATATCAGCTTCGAAAAAAATTGATCGCACAAAGCAGGAATGATGTAACAAATCACCCTGTGTGGCTACAACTTCACACAACATTGGATAAGACATACTTTCTCCTATGAAAAATAACTAAGCACAACCTTCCAGAATCTGAAGTTAGCAGAAATATTTACGAGTTAAAGTCAAATGGTGAAAAATATTTTTTATAAAATTACAATGTTATTTGAATTCAATAGCAAGATACCACTGAAAGTAGCATACTTTTTTCCAAACATATTTGAACTAGAAGTCATATTCTACCTGACAGCCTTCTAACAGTCACATAATGTAGACATAGTCCATTAAGTCATATTACATGCAATTTACATTGGTATAGAAAAACAATTATATTGTTATAGAAATATATATTGTTATCTAAATACTATTTAGCACTGTATGACTTTAACAGAGTGCCTCTGTGTAAAAAGCTTTTTTAGAAATGGGCAGAACTTGTATTTTGTAATTTGACTGTTCTAAACTAAATACATGCTTATTTCTTGTAACTGTTTCATATGACTCATTTTCTGAAAAAATTAAACCTAACAGTCTCTAAATCCAACAAGTATGTCACACTATTGCAGAATACTAGTTAATTGGTATATTAACTAAAATAGTTGGAAAAATGCGTTAAACTTGCTTAATACCATTACAGCCATAAAAGTTAGAAGCATAGCAGTTCTGATACTGCCGACACACATCTAATACAAAGTATTTAATCTAACATGGATTTCATGATCCTATTGCTGCCAAGCTAGAAAGTATTTTGAAAATTATCTTTGTACAAGCTCAAAGTGTCAACATATTTCACGTTGTATAAATCATCAACTTCTTCAGTGTTTTACAGGCAACTTAAAATAACACGCACACAGTTATACATACTTTTTAAAAATCTTACTTAAAAAGACACTGAAAACCTAACCTAACTTTTCGCATCGATGGTGCCACCTTGCTGGCTCCAACACACCAGTAAAGGCAAGCACTGAAGTAGGACTAACTAGCAGGCTGCAACTTCCATTTATAACCCATAAATAAATATACCCAAGAAAAAGCTGTGCAAGTGAGCCACCCTGTAAATAAAATGAGCTTTTACAAAGGTGGTGATAAATTAATGCTAGCGTTTTCAAACAGCTAAGAATTTTATGTCCTTTTTTTCTAAAAGGAAAAGATCATTCAAATTACAGAATCCAAACTAAAATTCTGCAGTACTTTTCCACTTTTCACTCTGAAATGAAATTTAGGCAAATTCCTGCAAGCACAGCACAAAACCAGGACACTTTCATCTGGCATGAAGAAGATAACAGTTTGAGAACGCAGAAAGAATGCAATGATTGGAAAACTACACGAACATCAGAATTATTTAGGATATTGTGGTGGTTCTTCAAATAATAATGAAGGTAAGAAAATGACAACTTATAGGTTGATGTCTAAGAATTGGTTTTCCTTCTCCCCCATCCAAACACGAGACAAGCATGTGAGATTGCAATATACCAAAGTCTTACAGTGTACCTTAAAAACCAAGTTAACTCAACTGAAAGTTAAAGCCTGAAGTTAAGTAGCAGCTCCACATGCTCCCAGGAAGGCAATGACATTTTTATACATGGCAATTAAGAACACAATTATCATGGCTCAATTAACTTGTCTCAATTTTTCAGGAGTGTGTGAATTTCTTGATTTCGGTGTTATCCTGTAAGAGCTATTTGCTCTCTAAGTGTTTTTCTGCACAAAAATAAAAAATAATTTTTATTTTCGCAGTTTACTTTCTAAACGAGATGTTCTAATGAGCTGTATTGCACGAAAAAATTTTAATACGCTGTCAGACCTTTTGATGAATACATATTTTTTTTAAAAAAAAAAATAACATTAAGTTGGATGCCATTGAGGAAAGCATAGGAAAAAGGGTTTTGTGGCAAACATTACTTTCTAGCTGAGGTAGGCTACTGAATTACCCCAGGCTCTTTCTATAATTTACCAGGAAAAAAAAAATCCTAGAACTACCTGTGCTGGCACTCAGGCTATTTCTTTTCTATTTCAGTGAACACTGGACAAGCAAGGCTTCTTGTGCTTTTGCATCCTCAGTTCTTGAAAAAACCCAGCTGGGCAGGACTACATCGTATGGGACTCGTATTTAAAGGGGGAGGTGACTCCGCTGGGATTACATCCAGGGACAAGGTATCTCAAAGAACACTCAGTCCCTGGAAAGTTATGTTGCTTTCCCCCCCTCCCTCCAGTAAATTCTTCCTTCATAACTCCAAGCTTTATAAGCAAATTTACTTGAAGAAGGCTCGCAGAGCCTTTGGATGGAGGACTATTCCATCAAGTGCTAACCACACCTCCAAAATACACAGGACTTTTATAGCTGAGCCCACGGTTCCCAGCAGGCACTCCCCAGTCCTTGGAAATACAGGCACTTCTTTATGGGGGCTACCTAAATTACTGATTTAATTAAATTACCTCTATCTCCCCTGGGAGGTCCAGAACAAGGATCACCTCCACGCGTGCTCCACCGCTCAATGAAACAAGCTTCTGGATTAAGACCAGACATAGGTTTGGGAGCCTTCTGCAGCACAGATGAAAAGATTTTCCTAGAATGTGTTTCTCCTTTTACCCAAAACCAACAAACAGGGAAAAGCCAGTTACCTTTGCCACCTGCAGAAGTCTCCCATCACCTGTGACCATACAACATCCTGCTCAGCAATAAAACCAAGGGGCAGTTTTTCCATTTTCCAGAAGCCTGGCTGAGCCTTTTCCTGACCCTTCCAGAAGCTGAGGGCCTGGCTGGGCATCGGTCTGCTGGTGGTGAGCACCACTTGTGGGTTTTTCCATTTTTCCCCCTCTTTGCTTAATAAACTGTCTTTACCTCAATCCATGATTTTTCTTATTTTTGCCCTTCCTGAATCTCTCTCTGGGGAAGGCTGGGTGGGCGGAAAAGCTTTCCTGCCAGCCAGGGTCAATCCATCACGTAAACATATAATCACATTTCACACCAATAAGGAGGTGATAAATTTCATCTTAAGTGCATGTTTCACAGTATTTTGAAAGCTTAGGTGCCTATCTTACAGAAATCCAAAGAGCTGCTACTGGTTTATACAAAAGCTCCTGAAAGTGGTTCTGTTTCACCTCCCTTTACACTCAACAGCAAGTCTTCCCTATTAATAGAGGAAAATTAAAACAAAAACAAGAAAGAAAAATTATATTCCAAACTTGGGAAAAAAAAAAAAAAAACACCAACAAAAAACCCCAGACACCATACATGTAACTATTAACTAAGACACAAAGGGCCAAAATTCACTACATATGAGATTATTTTTTTAATATCCATTTAAAAAACTGAAAGATGATCCCTTCAAGACAGAAAAAAAAACCATAAAATTGAACTTCAACCCCCACTCCTATTTCCCCAGTGACCTAGAGACCTGACCTGAAGAAGTCACCTCCAAAAGTAACAAGTAGAGTCACCGTGTCAATTTGAAATTATACTAACAAATTGTACTATTTTTAATTATCAAATTTAATATACTAATTTAGAGCCCATTTTTTATACCCTCCCAAAAAGTTAAGGGAAAAATGTAGGAAGACTTTGTGCTTAGAATATATAGCATTATGCATTAGGTAATTTTTCCCCACAATTGCACATCTCCCTACAATTTTCCTGTACAACCATTTTAACACTTCACTACCCATTACCAGGCTTCAACTTTCAACCTGGAGAGATCACATCCAGGTTTAGTTGCCTTTCCATTTTATTTTTAATTGCTCTAATTAAACAAATTTGTACCCAAACTAGTTTTAAATGCTGCTGGGGACAACATAGAGAAGATAATTATGAGGTCTTTTCATACTATCCATGAATGTTTTATACCATAACAATTTCTAAGTCATGGTGAAAAATCAGTCAAAGGTTCATAAGACCTATTCTCCACCCACAGAAATTTTATTTTAAAAAAAAAAAGTAGACTTGAAGCAATTTTATAGTAGCAAGAAATCAAGAAATAACAGGAAACTGTGACAACAAACAACTCACACAGGTGAAAAAAGAAAAATAGAGTATGGAAAGTGTTTACCTTGTAAAAATTTCATTGCTCAATTCCAGTTCTTTCCATCTTTGTAGCAACAGTAACAAAACCAGGAGATGAAGCCAAGTAAAAACCTCTATGACAAGTGCATTGTATGCTGATTTTAAGAATTTAGATATAACACTCCTATATTCCACGCTCTAACTCTTCAACTAAATGTCATCAATGCATTAATGAAGAACAACTGCATCAAATTTTTTAACAGTGCTTTTGATGCGGAACAGAATAACTGAAGTTGTTAGGCTTTTGTTAGATTTTAATTAGATAACCAGCAAGCAAGTTTTAGAAAGCAATAAGAACACTACTTTACCTATTCACACCTTTCTTCTGAACTTTTTTGAGACTCCATTCAGAGATACCTATTTAACATTACTAGGCACCAGAATTGTTTCAATTGTTTTCCAGGTGTAACTACTCTTTTATGTGACCAAAACCAAATACACACATTTTTTTTATGTAAAGCACGGTAGGCACAACATAGCTTAGAAATACAGATCCCAGCTTTCTCCCCTCAATGGGGATATCTGAAAAATGACAGGACAGTAAGATGTTTCTGTTAAAAGTTTTTTACCTTCATTCAGGACTTTTCTCCTTACCCCTAGACTTACCTTCTGGAGTCTCTGCATGATCAAAAGGAAGAACAATCTCCAGGAGATGCTACAAAAGCATTTGGGAGCCTTTCCTCTCCTCAGCCCCATTTCAAGGTACAGAACAGGTCACAAATCCTGCTGTAGGAACACCTTAGCTATGCTTACTTAAGGACTGTGGCATAATAGTCACTGTATTATTAGAGATGCACTACACACATAAAAGTGCACTTTACATATTTATAGTACTTAGAATCAACATGAACCACACATCCAGCAGGGTTACGGTAAGTAACAGGCTTTCAAGTCTCAATCCCCCTTACAATGAGTCCAACTGCAAGTGGTGCTCAATGCATATAATCAAGACTATGCTTTGATTTTAAAAAGGGAGACTCTACTATATACTGACATCTTATTTCAAACATAAATCACTCAGATAAAAATCTTTTTCCCCACTGCAATCTGATTGTCTTCACTAGTTTTGACGTACCGTTTATTCAGCCTAAATGGGGGAAGTATTAGTCACAAAAGTCTCCTTATTACATTTCTCTCTCATTAGAAGCACTGGTGATCAACAGGGATTCTAAAACTTCAAAAAAAAAAAAAAAATCTTCATTTTCAACAAAACCTGAATTTTAGCTAGCAATTCCCTAAAAAGTCATTTTAATAAGGCAGCTTATTTTTCTGTCTTGCATTTCAAATTCACCGGGCACCAAAATACTTGCCTTAAATTAAATTTAAAATATAATGTCTAGAAAAGTTTTGTACTTCTGAGGTCTTTCTTGCCTTTTTTTTGCCTTTTGTTTTTTAAAAAAAAAATTATTTTCTTACATGGTCTTCAAAACTGTACAACTGCACAGCACTAGGAAGTCACGAGCTGCAGATATTGCCCCGACGCACTAATTCGATTTAATCGCGTTTCAGAAATACTCCTTCAACATCCAACTAAGTTGCAGGCTGCCTCATGCCAAACAGAACCTGATTGATTTTGAAGCATCAGCTATCTTGCTAATGTCGTACCAAAATGTCACAATGCAAATGCTATACAGCTGGGGAACCCGAAATAAAGAGAAGGGCGTTCGCATGCCGGTGCGATGCTCTACCCAGACAGCTGACATTTTAGGGCTGATCAATTTCCTTTGGAAAAAAAACTTGGGATTTTAACCTTTCGCAGCGCGTTACAAATCTCCAGCGTTGTACAAAATTAATAAGTAATTTCTGCCAAGGCTTTTTTCAGCTATTAAACCTTGTTTCGGCAGCGCTTACACTGAAATATGCTCAATAAAAAGTCAGGCAAACAATTAGTATTACATTCGTTCCACGTGAATTGTTCACACACGATCTATATAATAGGAGATAACAATTTTGAAAAATAACAAAACTATTAAAGCTAAAGTGTTTTCAACATTACCGGTTTTGTCTTTTTTTTTTTTTTTTTTAACAATAAGCCAATATATTTTAATACCTAACGCATTTAGATTATTTTCATATTGCAACACCAGGTGAGTGGAAGAAAAAAATAATACAGATTGGCATTACTGGGCTCCTACTAAAAATGTAACAACTGACATTTTCAAAGGACAAGAAAAAATTTTCCTTATGAATCTCTAGTGGTTGATATAGGCATCAATATAGGGCTAAAGTTGCTTTTGTGGGTTTTTTGTTTGGTTTTGGATTGGTTTGTTATTAAATAAAACTCCCCACCATTTTCTTCTCTCTCTCGCACACACACCCTTCGCAGTAACACAAACCAGCCCAAAGAAAAATCACAGAGAATGAAAAGTTTTAAGAACAGTAAATCAAAGTCAACAGCTAATTTATTCAAATAAAATTAAAAAAAAATCACGTTATATTCTTAGCACTCTAATTTTCTTTTTGGGGACTCTATAGCACCATAGTGATTATCAATGATGCTAAAATGCTCTATCTAGCAATTTAAAAGATATATATAAATAGAAATTGTATTATAAAATACATATTCAAAATTATAACTCTTTTCTAGATATATGTATTATATAAAATGCCTTTTATGCTTAGTCAGTAAATTCAAGCTGCCCAAGTACAAATCTTCTACAGCAGAAGAAACAAATTAGCAGTTGTGAAGAACTCCTTGCTAGCATGTCCTAGATACCTACCTAATACTTTAAGAACTTTGAAGAAACTGAACTCTTGTCAAATGCATTCAGAATAATAATTAATGTTTTCCTGAGGCATTTGTTTCTGAAAGTAACCGATTTCTTTTATTCCATTTGGAAATGCCTCGCTTTCATATTTGCACGGAAGTATAAATAACATCTGGGTTGGAGATTAACATTTAGTCTTTAAAGCAATTTTTTTCAATAATTTAAAAAATTGGTAAGTGAACTGTTGCTGTTTTTTCCATCATCATTACTTGTGCATATACTCATTTCACTTGCATGTTAGGGTGAAAGTATGTAAATGAACCCATCTCTGTACTTTTTTTGCAATCTAACACGAAGCTGAAGTTGACAGTTACCAAGATGCTCATTAGATACTTTTCCCCCAAAACAAATTATTAATTCCGTCTTTCTTACAACAGTATATAGTGTCTTTCAGGCTTTAATTATATGTAGACTGAAGTAGCCATTTAAAAAGCTACCTTGTCAGCAAAATCCAAATTTTCTGTTAAATAATAGTGCCTCCAGCAATTGTGAAGGTTCATGAGTGATTTTATCAACTGTTTTACCACTGACTTGCCCTTTAATTATAGCTTTCACAACTTTTAATTTAGTCCTGTTTTGTATCTAGTTCCAGATAGCTAGTAATTTTAAAACTAAGTAGTGGTGTACTGGAACCCTTCTCTTTACAGCAAGCCCGGAAAAGGAAATAAATCAAAATTACTAGTGATTAGCAATTAGACACAAATTCTAACAAGATTGTTAAATCCTTTTTCAGGAGTTACAATAAAAAGATGAAGCGATTTTTTTAGAAATGAGATGATTTTACTCTTAGATCGCTTTCAGAGAAAAATAATTAACAAAAATCTTAAAACCACTGTCATTATGGCCCAGCATTATTCACCACAGCTGGTGCTGCCAAAGGCTACGTTCCTCTTCAGTCTTCAGACACCGGGTAAAGACGTTCACTTCCAAGGAAAAAGGATCCTATTGCAAAGCATTTTCTGTTTAATGAGTTTGCCAAATCTTCACGTACTGACTTGTTCTTCCTTCAGAAAGTTACCATACAACTTCAAAAAAATTTAAACAATTCTTAAGAATTTCACACTTGATCTTAAATACCACCAAACGCCAAAAAGGTTTTATTACACCGGTTTGCGTGATGCCAATCTCTTACTTTCCAACTGCAAATGAAGGCATTTGAATTTCAGTGTTTTATTCTCTCTGCTTGGAAATATTTGTTCTTTTGCTAAGACTTAGATACTATCCATTTTCTAAAAGTAAAAAGGTATTTGGAATACTCGGTTATGTATATTTTACAGTTGACTTTATTTTATTTTTTTTAAGATTATTTTATTTTTTTAAATCAAATCTTGTCAACCTTTGAAAGAGTTTTAAGCCCTAGCTTCCCATATGTTCAAGTACCAGAGATTAAGTTCTTATCTTTAGTGAATAGACCTAAAGCCATGACAGGAGCTTGTATTTCATGCTGCTAAAAAAACAGCATTAATCTTAGCCTACTTATCCACATTTTCAAATACTTTACTTAATTTCAAGTCTCAATTGCCAGCAACAGCAGTGACATTTCCCCAAGTACGAGTAAGAGTTAATGTTTAAATGTTTTCTTTCCAAAAAGAAAAGGGCACTCACATTAAAGAAAGCCCCTAGCACCTCCAACAACATGCAATTTTTTATTCCCTTTCTTCAAAATGCTGATTATTTAAGTTTGCAATTACCACAAATATTTTACTTCTGTACGAAAATACACTCTAACACAAAAGCACTTCCCCTAGGACTGAAGTTCATGAAGCAGAAAACCAAGTTTTCAAAAAAACTACTTAGTAATAAAACATAATATTGTTGCCTTAGAACTTAACTATGGCCATGGGACCTCCATTTGACCTCCTATCAAGGCTGTGGCTTGGTGCTTTTAAGTAAAAGCAGAAGTGCACAGATCAAGCCACTAATGTGAAGGCAACGCTTCAAGGCTCTCAGATGTTCTCTTTCCCAGCCCACCACCACCACGCTGCTGCCACACCTCCCGACCCTAGCCCCAGCCAGTAGAGAAAGGCTGACCACCCCTCATACATGGAATACCTTCATGAGATCCTCTAGTCCAACTCCCCTGCCAAAGCAGGGTTGCCCAGAGCACATCACTCAGGCCTCCACCCAGGTGGGTCTTGAAGATCTCCAGAGAAGGGGACTCCACACCCTCCCTGGGCAGCCTCTTCCAGGGATCTGCCACCCTCACCAGAAAGAAGTTCTTCCTCAGGTTTGAGGGAAATTCCCATGTTCCAGCTTGTGCTCATTGCCCCTCGTCCTGTCACTGAGAACCACTGAGAAGAGTCCAGCTCCATCCTCCTTCAACCCACACTTTAGATACTTCTGAGCATGAATAAGGTCTCCCCTCAGCCTTCTCTTCTCCAGGCTAAAGAGCCCCAGCTCTTTCCTCATCAGGGAGATGCTCCAATCCCTCAGTCATCTTTGTTGCCCTGCGCTAGACTGTCTCCAGTAGTTCCCTGTCTCTCTTGAACTGGGGAGCCCAGAACTGGACGCAGGATTCCAGTTGTGGCCTCACCAGTGTAGAGTAGAGGGGGAGAATGACCTCCCTCCACCTACTGGCCACATTCATCCCTTCACAGCCCAGGAGCCCATTGGCCATCTTGGTAACAAGGGCACATTGGTGGCTCATGGATAGTTTACCATCCGCCAGGACTCCCAGATCCTTCTCCTCAGAAGTGTTTTCCAGCAGGTCCACCCCTAACCTATATTGGCGTCTGGTAACACATCCACACACTGTACAGACACCGCTGGCCACCAGAACACCACAAACACAAGAACAGGCACCACACACACAAACAGCACATGCACAAAGAAACTATACAAACGGTCTGATCTGTTCATACCTGTTGGCTGATGTCATGCAGATGAGCCTCTCAAAGCTGTGCACAAACTGTGGTCTCCCCAGAGGCTGCCTCTCAAAGCCCTGACTCTCCCTCTAGAAGCTGGCTTGGTCATGGGTCCCTGCCTCCAGACCCTCTACTCTCTCAGTATCCTGCCCCAAGACCTACAGGCTCCGGCTCTTGGACCTCTGACTGCTCTAGACTGAAGTTCACAAGCACCACGCTCACAGGGAACAGAGAGAAACCTCAATCAGGAAAATAATTAGGAATAGCGTTTAATAAGATAGATTTTCTCATTAAGTTGTAACTGCAGAAATAAGGCACTGAGCACAAACCTAATTATCAGCAGATTTCTTACACTCCCTTTTCTTGCCTTTGGCTCTTCCATTAGATGATCCATAATAACTCTTAAACAATCCCAAAAGCCCCCTCAAGTCTCCCATAAGTTTGCTCTTTTCCATGACACAGGAGATAATCTTGTTTCCCTCAAGGCTTTGAGCTGCTCCTTCCACCAAGAGTCTGATAGCTTTGGTCTTTGGTTGCTTCTTAATTATCGCCCACTCCTCAGAGTCTGTGTATCCAGGCATTTAATTTATTATCTCTTGTCCTGTCTTTTGCCCTAGTTTTTCATGTTGAATAGCCATTAACCAGATGTGTTTGCATAAGGATATAAGAACACGTCCTTCCCATGTTCAACAATTAGATGTTCACCCCCGTTGATGTTGGCCAATAACAATGGTAAGAGGACTGTATTTACAGAACCAGTAAGAAAGATGACCAATTAAGATGAGGCAGGAGAGAACGCAATAGAAAGAAAGCACAGCCAGCTCGGTCCAAACTGACAAAATTTCAATTAAAGCTCTTTAAGCATAAGGACACAAATTCAGACAGCGTGGCAAGATCTTGGATCTTTAAGCATCTATCCAGTTAGACGTGAACATGGGAAAAGCAGAAGTTATGGAGAGTAACTTCTCCTGGCTTGTTTAAATTAGTCCTGCACGCAATGGTATTGTAATG
>JAOQGH010000023.1:89848448-89858915 GCA_025769975.1 Gallinago jamesoni
TTTTTTTTTTTTTAATGTGGTTGGACTCGATGATCTCAAAGGTCCCTTCCAACCACTAAGATTCTGTGATTCTATGTAAATGATGCGTTTCCAGGTTATTGCATGTATCCCTCAATATAGAAATAAAACTGGACTTCCTGTTAATATATTCTATTCCAACAGCTTTTCTGAAATTCAGGGAACACCTCAACAGTTACACAAGCCCTCCACATGCTTCAAGTCCTGCACATCTTGCTTTGTTAGTTTTACTACCATGAAACACCTACATTGATTAGAAGATGGAAGCATTTCCAAGTAAATCAAACCAAACAGGCCCATGCAGAGCCCACAGTGATTGTTTATGCTGCAAATTGAAGTGTTTTGTAGGAGATGCGAGAAGTAGATAGAAGAAATCAAAAGACAGAATACTGAATACAGTCAAATTTCATTTAGCCTCCTAACATTATTTATAATTACTTCATGCAAGCTACGTGATCTCCAAAAGAAGCACATATATTTCAATTAGTGGAAAAGACAGAAGACTGACCTATGGATTTCAGAAAACAGCCAACAATGGGACAATTAAGGGGCCACAACATCAAAAAAAGTCTACAAAGGGAAGTCCAGTGAGCTTCCCTGTCTTGCAGGTAACCATTCCGCGTACAGATTTGAGTCCCCTCTGACACAAAGCCACACTCAGAGTCACTTCCCTTGATTTCACTTCACCCACTCAAAATATCACCATTTAATTCAGTAGACCTGTGCCTCTGACAAGGACCTTACAACATAACACTAGGGAGAAATGAAGACCAGCTGCTTCTCTGCAAAACTCCCCCAGCAAACTTGGATCTGAGAGATTCAGAGGACAAAGTCACTGCAATCACATTTTTAAGCAAGCCCTGCCAAAGTTACCACCTTACCAACCTTGTATGTGCATATTATAAAAATCATCCATTTATGTTACAGTGAATTACTTTATGTTAACACTGGGAACTCAACACCTGAAATGAATTTCAAGTGACAAGACCATCATCAATCATACTTTCTCAACATTAATGCCACTACATAAAGCCTTCTGCTTCGCTGCTTCAAAATGTAGGTGTTTTAGGAAGAAAATATTTTGCAGGTGGTGCTATGTATACTGATACTTTTCCCAAACTAGCAGGTTCTTTGAACGCATAGCATATTTGACTAATACTTAATTTTAACCGACAAATCATTGCAAATAATTATAAAACTAGGAGCAACTTGATCCAAAAGTTTTTGAAGTTTACATCCCAAATAGGGAAAGGAATAAAGAAAAAAAAAGCATTAAAAATTAGCACAAAAGGAAGACCTCACTGGTGTTTTCAAAGTCCTCAAAACCCAACAATTTGATTTGTAGACATTTTATCACTTTACAATAGATCATACTACAAAGTAAAAAAGTGAAGGCATTAACTTCAGAAGAAACATGTGCTACCAAGACTGTACATCTCACCACTGGAATTTTGATTTCTTACAGTACCAGCTTGTATTATTTTCAGTTTATATTTTTGTTTGCAGATGGTTAGATCCTATATTATATTCAGACAAAGTATTTTCACAAAAGCAACTTTTTGCAGTAGAGTTATAAGTCAAAGACAAGTCATTATTTCAGCTGCTGGGCTCAAATATGGGGAAATAGGGGATAGATTTAAACGCAAGTATGACAGATCTACCGGAGAATCGCCACTAGACTATGATTGGAAAGTTCATTTATGCTATCATCGATAATTACAGGTCTTTGTAAAATAAATTCTTCAAACCCACAATAAAAGCACTCATGCTACACCGGAATAATTACATGTTCTCAAGCATTTGCTTATAGTTATAAAACAAGCACTAAAACTCTAGAGCAAAACATTTTCTGAACTGTAACATTTGTTCAGATAAGAACAACATAATGACTCCATCTAGTTGATGCAAGCACCAATGGAGGCACCCCAGTCAGAGTCAGGTTTTTCAGTATCTATTATCCCCATCTCTGAACTTTATCCAAGGGCTGTTTCAGAGGTGGAGAAGCTAACACAGGAACACAGAAGCTAACCCAGCTGTGTGAGCTGGAACCGGAGTGCTGAACCTCCTATTCCCCAGTATCCGACCTCAACAGACGCACAAGCCTAGAGAGAACAAATTAATAGAACCCACCACAACCAAAGGGCCAAACTCCTTTAATTTTAACTCCTTGAAACACCATTAATATCTTTAATTCTCAAATTGTAATAAAACAAGATTGACCATTAGAAAGTGCTGAGAACTTAGAAAGTGCTGTAAATAGCCAGGTGCTGCAAAAACACTCAAATATACTCCCAAAAGCACACATGCACGTTTACTAGAGTGGCAATGTTATCAAATACATTCATTAAGAGACAAATCATATAACGAATCAGTGATGCTGTTTAAGGCTTTATTACTTCTTAGTGAAGTCTGGCCACGACGCACAACTTCTGTGCAAATTCATGAAGACCACAGTGCCTGAAATTCAGCACTGCTCCCTTGATTTCACCTGAAGACACACGTGCTACAAAAGCACTAGCAGGCAATACTAAACCAGCTGTACTTGCAGAACTTAAATCTAGACCAAGCAGTATTTCAACAACTGCTTTTCACAGACAATACCGGGAGTGTGCCACCGAGTCATAGCTTCTACTGAAATGTGCTCCTTCGCTTCAGATAAGGCTGGGGAAAAAAGGGACTTGGCTATAAAGATTATCCTCCTAATTTGTATGTTGTGTTTAAAAAAAAAAAAAATCCTTATGTATAATCCTTTCCTTGAAAGTGTATTCTTATAGTTTCACTGAAATGCAATTGATAATTATAGTTTTATTCCACTGGAAGCTACTCTCATTATCCAGCTACCAAGTGTCACGCTCCAGTTGTGCCTCTCTTTGGTATAAGAAGTTAGATTGACCTCTGTAGGAAATGCTGGATTTTTGGCTTTTGTTTCCAAAAGACTCAATTTAATAATATTCCTAGCATCTCTCAGCAGTGCACTGTGCTGGCTAAAAATCAGTGAAACAGCTTATTAAACGTGGTTTCACAAACTCAATTAGTAATCAAAACCCCACAACTTCAATCAGGAGCTTTGGAATAGGACAGAAATCACTAATCCTTTCTTCCTCACTCTGAAAACATGGTGAACTTTAATAAACAAAATGTAGGTATTAAAACTAAAAACTAATGCAAACCTGAAATACTGCAAGAACTTAAAATGTAGCACTTCTATAGAAGATAGCACTCTCACGAGCTTGGAGACCTAAAATTTCTAAACCATGATTACAGAGGATAATGTAAAGAAGTACTTTTTACTACAAAGCAGCTATTAGTTTTACCAAAGTAATCTGGTTTAAATAAAATCTATATAAGATACTGCGTGTTCGCAAGAAAAAGGTGCAGAATTCTTCCTCAAACTGAAAAGTCAAGTGTCTGCTCATTCCAGTTCCTGCTGTTTTTCAGACTTCTCCTCAGCTACTCACAAAACAGACAAATTCCAGAAGTCCTTGAAGCTTCTCAAAAGTATTTTAAACAGATGCAGATAACCTGTGTACTTAGCCACATTTCTACAGAACACATTCTTTGTTTTTAAAGCCCACACAAGTGTTACCAGCTTTCAGCAAGAACATTACGCATCAAATGAAATAAGGATGTCTTCAGCTGCAGTTGTATTAAGAGTTCTAATGGAAATGTTCACATAAGAGTATCACGATTTTCCCTGCGCATTAAATAAGCCCACAGACTCCAGTTATACAAAATTAACAGATTAGAAAATTAGCATACTGGCAGCTTTTCAAAGGAATGCATTTTTACTTCACAGTTTTTTTACCAAACACTCATGGTTAACCTTGATATTCACGTATCACAGCAATATAAGGCTTTAAAAACATTTCTTAAAAAGCAATCCAAATTGCCTTCACGTTAATCAATGCCCTATTTTCTAGAACTAAAATTCTGGGCATTATACATGATCACCAACTTTTAAGTCCTCTGAAGAGTCTAATACTGTAAAATAGCAATTCCTGAATTGATCACCGAATTACTAACAGAACATTCACATACAGCATTTACCACTGGTGTTCTAACTAGATATGATACCTTGAACATTCATAAAATAACAACTTCATTTTTTGCCTGACACGTTCTGACTTATCCTCATTTCAGCTCTCAGTAACAACAGGAAAAAGAAAAAACCCCACAAATCACTATTTTACTTGTTTCGACAAAAAAAACTGTTGCAAAGTGTTGTGTGAGAAAAGATTGATACAAAGATTAAAACCAGTTCTCTCTATGGGGATAACATTTTGAATGAAAAGTCGCGTTAGTCTCTACGCGGGCAACAGTTTTTAGATCCTCTGGCAGGAACTTCTTTACAATGCATATCACATGCTAAACTCCATTTAAAATTAATGAACTCCCAGCTCATAATGAACTTCTTTTAAGTGCTGTCAGCACTTTTGAGAGGGTTTCTGGTATTCTCCAGACGGAAGCAGATAAATTTAAAAATCCAAAAGGCTACTGCTACCCAAGAGTGTCGCTTAACAATACAACGAAAGTTGTAAAAATCAGACTTTATCAGACTTACCGCCAGTGCTTTGGATAACTTGGTTCTATAGTTATTACAAACAATCGCATCAATCTCCTTAAGTGGCACATACGCAAAGCCATCTTTAATAAACACTCTTCTGGTTCTAAAGAGATCCACAGCATCTGCAAGTCCAACCTGAGAAAGAAGAAAAACCCACACCGTGGAACAGCAAAATAATGCATTGACGATATTTACAACCCTAAGACTCAATATGGACCAGGAAAGCCTTAAGTCATTCTCTGTCTGTTAACAAAGCTCTATCCAGGCAAAACACAAAGGCTTCTGAAATTAAATGTTGACTTTGGAATAGCTGATGGTTGTTTTGGTGGGAAAATACTGTTTACTTACAGAAAGCCATGCAACCAGGCAAAATAAGGTAAAGTTTGCATCTATGATTGTTAGGCAAATTATGTAGCTTTCCATCATTTACTGATATGATATTTGAAAATGGACTTCTGCTGCCTTTCTGACTCAGACATCTTGAAATATTTGATTAATGTAGGTGATATTTAAAAGGTCTGGGAACCCAATCAACTTCGCTCCAAAGAAGAATCAATGCGCTACATCAGATCCTTCTCACCTTTCTCCTCTTGCTCTAACACAATCAGACCAAACCTAGTTTCAGCAACAGATGTTTGAGAATGTCTCCATCCTGAGTGGTCTGTCAGTCAGGGAAGTTAAGTCATTTGTCTGGGAAATGTCAAAAATTAAGACTGTTTTTGTGGATGGCAAGGGATGGCAGAAGAGGACAAAAGACATCAATGGCAGTTTAAAGCTCCCTTCGTTCTCCCAGTCCCTCCTTCTACCCTTATACTGACATGAAAAAGAGGAACTCTCGTTAGTGTCAATTAATTTAGATCCTTTGATTAACTGTTAGCAATAGTGTTACATAAACTTAAAATTAGTAACTCAGTTTAACTGAAAGAGAATGAATGCAAATCTGTAGAACTTACCAATTTCTACTTACCTTATAGAACATCTGCTCTTTAACTTTAATTATACTGAGGCCAGGGGTTGATGCACACAACTCGTTTGCCAATTCATTTTTCAGTTCTTCACTAATCTAAAATCAAGAGCTTGGTTTTAAACTGCTGAAATACTTCAGAATAAGACTTTTTTTTATTTTTAAATAATACAAGCTAAAGGATTACTTACTCTGTAAATACATCATCCCTTTAGTTGGCAAGGGAAAAACAATGTTACTTTTCTTAATACAAAAACTTAAATACTGCATATACGTAAATATATATATTATGCTTTTTGATTATTCAATAACATACCAAAAACAGCACAGAGGCCACACTTAAAATTAGCATACTCTAATGATTTTACTAGTCAATAAATCATTTGGGGGTTTTATTCAACAGAAAATACTTAACAACAAAATTTGAAATTAAGTTGTTCTGCTTTAAACCATGATTAAGCTGGGGTTTTGAAACCTGAAAAAAAGTAATAAATTATCACACACCAGAGACAGCCCAGACTCCAAACCCAAGATAAAAAAGGCACTGGGTGTCCTTCCTCTCCATGGGAAGGGATGTGCATCAGTCATTTGATTTCTTTTCTGAACGGGGCAGAATATCTGAATTGTTAACCAACACTTTTATGAAGTTAAATGGGCATTTAAACAAAACTTTTTTCCTTCTTTTCAGTTGAAAAAAAAAATGAGAAAATGAAACAAAACACCTTTCTTGGAAGTCACAGGAAGGAACTCTTAATTTCAACCTTGGAGAAGTAGCTCAGCAAATCCCCTCTCTGGAAGTGATTTGACAGCTGCGTATGAAGTGGCCCAGGCAGCTATGTCTACAAGGCTTATTCTGTCCACACCTTAATGTAATACTCTTTCAGGAAAATCCACACCTTAATGTCATACTCTTTCAGGAAAATCAGCTTTAAAAAAAAATAGTAATAAAGCTGGCAGCAAGGCAGAAGAATGTAACTTTGAAGACAGAGGAAACACAGCAGCATCACTTTTCTGCATGTGAAAATCTAATGCTCGAGGAAAAACAGCCTTTAAGGAAATCAGTTTTCTTCAACAAAGGAGCTGTAACAAAACAATTAAATGTGTTTGTGTAAATGATATGAGAAAGCATTTTCTATAAAATACTCTCACCAACAATCTTATGCTTGTTAGTCTTTGAAAGATTCCTGCTTTTCAAATGGGACACCCTGGGACTACATATGAATTTCACATAGTGCTATCCAAACCCTGCTTCTCCTTCCAGATGATATATTTCTTGTTTAAATAAGTATAAATCCAAGTCACCACATCAGCCCGCAAGCTTGCCTTTCCCCTAGTATAGACCAAAGTTTTAATTTTCATTCCAGAACTGTGACTTCCATTTTTCAAGTGTAACAGTTTCATGTTTTCTCAGTAGACATTGCTTAAGAGAGCCCAGTTTACTATGCCAGGGAAAATGAGTAACAATAATACAACATATTGTGTAGCTATAGTGGTTACAATTGCATTATTTCTTCTAGAATATCTCACTAAAAAAAAAAAATCCCACACCAACAAAACATGAAACCAAGCCAAGGATAGTTTGGTTTTGGTTGTTTTATTTTTTTACAGAAAGCCATTAAAACAGTCTAGTGACTATTTTGAAGACAGGCTTGCAATACTAGGAGAAGAACAAAAAAAAGGCAAGGATTCCTTGCTTATTTGATTTTCAAAAAACAAAAGCATTTTATTCAGTATTAATTTCAAGGTTGTTTTTTTTTTTTAATCTTTCAATATACACATAAAATAATTATACTGACTCCAAACTTCCCCATCTGTCCAGATCCTTCTTTATTAGTAATATCAACCTTGTAAAGTCACAGTGTTTTTTATATTTTCTTGCATCTTACTAGCAAACAATTTAATACTGCAGAGGTAAAAGCCATCCTGGGGAAACCTCCAGAAAAATACGTTAATGGGCCATGACTAAATATTTGGATAAGACTGTGGACAGTGTTATCAAAGATACAGTTTCATCAGAACTTGTATTTTTTTAAACAAGCACAAATATTGTTGCAAAACAATATTTATCATATAAATAAATAACACTTATAAAGCTGTTAAATAATTTATTTTTTACAGCCTCAATTATCTTATAAGTTAGGCAAACTTTCAGCAGCCCCACAAACACTTTGCTCCTTGTCTTTTCACCAAATTCATGCTGCCTTCGTGTTTCCAGGTAATGGAGAGAGAGGAATAAGAAATAAGGATATCCCTGGCTTCTAACTGAAGCTGGGAGATGATTCCAGCTTAAATGATGCTTAAAAATAGAACTGCTTCCCTAAAGACTGAAACATTAAAAATAAACATGCGTCGGCATTAAGGATTTCCCATTTTTCCATAAACTTGCATAAAGTGGACTGAAGATGCAATGCAATGAAATTAAGCTCCTTATAGTCTTAAGCTCAGACTCAAGCTTTCAGTTAGGTCATGCCTGTAGCTCTGTATACAGAGCATCATGAAACACATATATTAATTTTTCTTGGTTCATGGAAGCTGGAAAAAGCTTTGGTTTTTTTTTATTTTTTTCTAATAAGAACACTACAGTTTGTACCTTTAATAATTTCATCTCTAAAACAGCACCCGCAAGAACACATTCCGGTAATCATTAAAAAATTAGACACAATTAAATGCAGCTTTTAGAATTCTAATCAAGATGTGGAAGATAAACAAACCGCTTAACTTTTGACAGCACTCCATGATGTTCGCCAGATGAAATACTGTGATGTTCAAAAGATTTTTTAAAAAAAATATAATAATAATGAACAGAATTCTTCTGAGGGTGTCATCTGGTTCTGATCTGACGCTCCACACTCAACTGATTCAACCCACCCCACAGAAAATAAATGACTAGTTTTGCCCTGTTGGTTTATTGCCAGTTTATTGAAACTGAATCCGCTTATCACCAAGCCAGTCCTCGCTTTGCACAAACAAAGAATACTACCAGGAAAAAGGATCTTCCCTTTCTGGTGACAGTGGGTCACCTATCATAGCTTGAAATAATTCAACACTTCATTGTAAGCTTTTGAGATGTAGAAAAATTAGAAAAAAATCAAGACCTAAAAAGGGAAGGCATGAGAGGTAAGGAAGCAAGCAAGGATTTGGGACAAGTTGCATTATTTCTAGTTTTCTTGCTTTCTACATGCAGTTTATTAATTGATTTTTAATCACAGAATTGTCCTGGAAACACAAAGACACATAAATTTAGATTAAAATATGAATAATTTAATATGTAAGGCTTGGTTAAACAAACACTGGCAGTGAGGCAGCCCAAAAACTTCAAAATAAATTTGATGTCCCTACTGTGGTTTAATGAAGAGAGGACACACACACACACACACACATTACACTACTATTTAATTTTGCCGTTTCTAAGTCTCCCAGTAAAGAACAAGAACTCAATGCACAAGCCCTTTCCTTTTCCAAGACTCAACTTCAGGTATGTAGATGTACGCATCACCGGCGTCCTTAGAAAGTGAACTTTATTAAACTCTCTTTTGGTCACCGAGCAGCTGGCACTCGACTGGCACAAGACCCAGTCCCAATCCTGACCCACGTTGCAATTTTAAGTATGAAACAGACAAAACGATCATTTCCTCAATGAGATGAAAGAGTCAATCTTATCCATTGCCACACATCACGGTACAAACCAACGCCAAAGTATCAACCTAGATATCATTAAATTTTAAGAACATAAATTGAAGGTGTATACAGCCAGTTAATGAACTGTAGCTTCATCAGGAAAGGTCACAATTCCCAGCTGTCCTACCAGAAGTATGAAGAGCCTTAAATAAAACATTCCAGAGGCTCACGAATCTGACGATAATGTTTCTTACGGATATCAATTCCATTTTGGCCAGTCACAAATGAATTCAGAAAAAAAAGTAATTATTATTTTCCATGGTACTATGACTTACTATTTTAGCACAAGCTCAGGTTGCTGGCATTCCTAAAAATAGAAAGAGCTGCCCTTAGAATTATTATGTGGTTTTATCCATTTACTGAGATGTTGTTAGGACTTTTTCTTAAAGTCAGGAGTGGGCACAGAAAGGATATTTTATGGATCTTCCTCAACTATGCAGCTAATTCAGGAGTTACCACAACCACAGAGAAACTCAGTGACAGAGGTCCAGTTCACTGCATTTCTGACAAACATTTCCCTACATCCATGAAAAGGAAAGCAAAACAATAGAATTAATACAGATTTCTCTAGAAACATCACCCCATACCTCTTAGCGTGGCATATGACTGAAGAGCTAATGGAAAATCCTTATCAGAAATACGGCAACGAGTTAACGAGTGTTCTTCCATTCACAAACCAGGATGCTAAGGTCAGGCTCAATTTTACAGAAACTCGTTGACAGGATTAGCAGGGAAGAGTCTTTCAATGTTTGCAGACCGTTTTATGAAGCTTACATCCAAAGCAGTAGCTAGTAAATTCTACTTGCGGTCTAACCACATCCTGCACAAACTATCCCATCAGCTTTTATGCTGCTCTACTAAGGAACAATATAAACATTTCCAAAGCTACTGCATTCACTGATATGTGAAGAATAAATTTATTTTGGAAACATTCTTAACCTCAACCATTACAAAAGAATTTAACACCCCAATTATCCAAAGGAGGATCCTCCTTGTGAGGATCTACAAGGATCAGGTTAGGAATTGCTGTTCTTTCAAAATTTCCAAGCCATTAGATAAATGGCAATCAAGCGTGACCTGGTCAACTACTGAGTGATACAGCATGTTATCATAAGCTGAAGACCATGATGTAGAAGATAACTATTCTCCACTGTGTTAGCAGGTTAGGGGCTGACTTGCTGGAGACCACCGTTGAGGAGAAAGACCCAGGAGTCCTGGTGGACAACAGGATGGCCATGAGCCG
>JAOQGH010000023.1:89859015-89877621 GCA_025769975.1 Gallinago jamesoni
GGGGCTGACTTGCTGGAGACCACCGTTGAGGAGAAAGACCCAGGAGTCCTGGTGGACAACAGGATGGCCATGAGCCGACCATGTGCCCTTGTGGTCAAGAAGGCCAATACCATCCTGGGGTGCATCAGGATGAGCATGACCAGCAGGTTCAGGGAGGTCAACCTCCCCCCCTCTGCTCTGCCCTGGGGAGGCCCCATCTGGAGCACTGGGTCAAGTTCTGGGCTCCCCAGTTCAAGAAGGACAGGGAAGTGCTGGAGAAGGTACAACAAATGGCCACAGAGATGATTAAGGGCCTGGAGCATCTCCCTTATGAGGAGATGCTGAGGGACTTGGGTCTCTTTAGTCTGGAGAAGAGAAGGCTGAGGGGGGATCTGATCAATGCTTATAAATACTTCAAGGGTGGCTGTCAAGACGACGAGGCCAGTCTTTTTTCAGTGGTGCCCAGGGACAGGACAGGAAGAAATGGGTACAAACTTGAGTATGAGAAGTTCCACCTAAAGAAGAGGAGGAACTTCTTTGCTGTGAGGGTGGCAGAGCCCTGGTAGAGGCTGCCCAGAGAGGTGGTGGAGTTTCCTTCTCTGGAGACATTCAAACCTCACCTGGACACATTCCTGTGGGACCTGGTCTGGGTGGACCTGCTTCGGCAGAGGGTTGGACTAGATGAGTGGCAGAGGTCCCTTCCAACCCCATGTGGTTCTGTGATTCCAATAGAGCTGCTATTTCAAATTACTTTAGAAATCCAGGGTTACAGAAAAATATCTGCCTTAGGATTCAGCCTGTATTTCAATTGTTGTTGGTTGTTTTCAGAGTAGGAGGAATAATGTTTTTATTTATCACCTCATTTTTTTTGCAGTCTTTTTCACAATTTATATTTCAAAGCAGGAAGTGGACATACTTAAAACCAGAGAGAGTGTGTACAGTACCCAGTACAGAAGGATTCAACCTTACAGTGGACTCTAAAGGTCCTATTTAACTCAGATGATGAGCCACACAAAGCTGTTTAGTAAGAATCACAGTGCTCTAGGGCACCAATGGGGGCACAAGCAACTGTACAGTTGGCATTTTAGTTTGACTTTAGTTTCACAAGTCAATTTTAAGCAATAAAAACTATCTTCTAAGGGTCCATTTAGTTTTCTGCAGATAATCAGCATCTGTTTCTAATCAAACTGAGATGATTACCAAATTAAAACTTTTAATTAGCATTTTGCATCATTTACAAACCGTTGTTCATTATGTTTATGAAGGTGAAAAGGGACATCCCCAGTAGCTATATATTCTTCAAATCCCTTTTATTACTTAATTCCACAATTTTATAGAACATCAACACCATATGTGCCAATAAATACATACAACTAGAATTACTGCAGCAAAATGCTAATTTTCTCCATGACTAATAAAAGTCATGCTGATGGTTCAAAGATCCATTAGAGAAGGGTAAATAAAGACCCCTCCTCATCCATCCTGACAGAGCACAAAAAAGTAGCAAGTGCATGTTCTCCCCTCTTCCCAGCCAACACCTCTCCCTCTTAGATTCATGAGATGTGTTTATATTCTCCTGTGAATCAAGCTTTATTTAAAAAAAATCTGTAAGAGAATACTACAATTCATTTTAAGCCTTTAAATCTTTTAATCAAACCTCAGCCCATCTACCCATCCCTCAATGTCAGCTCACTGGAATACTTGGGGTGCTTTGTAACCAGCCCCATTATTTTGGGTGGCAGCCAGTCAGTAAGACATAACTTTGCAAACAGACCTGCCAGTTGGCTTAAACAAATCCTGGGGCTGCAGTGCAATGGCCTGAAGAGTACTACCTACTGGTTTAACTGGATGCCCAGGCTGCTAATGCTTCTGAGGAAAGATATCTCCCTAGGATTTCCTTCCTCTAATACGTAACTACAGAGGTACCTACAAGAGGTAGCCGTAAACCCAGGTATCAATGGGGTTTTTCTTCCCCTTAATTTGGAACAAAAACCATTTAAAAAAAAAAAAACCAAGAACCAATTCTGTGACAAAAGGTGTCGCTTGGTTTCACTTTAATCTATCTTCTGAAACTTGAACGATTAAATTGAGAAATCTATTACTTCCTTTGAAATTCAGTAGTTTCGGATAAGAGTAATCTGTTACATTTTTTGAGGTGCTAATGGTATATGTGTTTTGCTGCCTTATTTAACAAGCTCTAGCACTTAGGGAAAAAAAAAAAAACAATCTACTCCTAAGCCTTTCCACATACAATTTTCTTTCTATATGACTTTAAGCGTGGAGCTAAGTGACAGAAGATGTATTTTTAGCTTACTTTGGCAATAAGGCACTACCTCCCACTTGGACAGACATCACTTCTGACCTTTGCTGTCACCTGTACGACAAGCATCGTTGGTTTTCAGGCAAAGGGATAAATGTGAGATTCAAGTAGCAGGAAACCAAGATAAAATTCAGAAATGTTTCCTTCACAAATGCCAACTGCAGCCTCCTTGGACATAGTCATTGCTTGAGCTTGGCTTAAGTTTCCACACAGTAAAATCAGGCTCTAGACAGTTCCCACTTTTAAGCACTTTTTTCCCCATCCTGTTTGGTAAAAGAAGAAATATTATTTGGTGCCTCCAAAACACAAAGCCATAAACCCAATCAGAAGAACATTTTGGTCTATACACCTGGTATCAAAATGGATAATTAAAGTCACAGCCTTCCAGTGGCTAGACCTGATATCGAGTGTTTTCCTTCACCTGTATCTGTCCTTAGTAAGGACACAAACTAGTCCCGTTCTCATTAATCCAAACCTGACTTTAGGATCCTCTGTAGCCAATAAACACAGTCCTAAAACATTTTTTCAAGAAGATGTATAAATATTTGTAGTTCAACTGCCCCACTGCTGAGATAAATGCTTTTGAAGAAAGCATAATAGTAATATCAGAAAGTCTCTCATAGGAGTGCTCTAATCATAAAAATGGAAATTAAAGAAGTTTAATTTCTACTGCTTAGAGCTGCTAAAAAGCACTTCAATCGCAACATCAAAGAGCTACTGTGGAAAAAAAAAAATAACACTAATGCATTTTGCCCTTTCCTTTTATTTTACAGTTCCCTGTAAAACTTTCCTCTCCAATGCTGGCAGATGCACTACAGAGCATTAGCTCCCCCAGCTGACTATTCCCATCTGCTGTTCCTTCCCCGTTGCTATGATCCAAAGCATTTTATTAGAATAATGTGCTTTAAAACAGCATTAAAAAAAATTGAGATGGTTAATTTTGCAACAACTGGCATTTACCCAAAAATAAAGCATCTAGCCTAGGAGTTATAAAAAAGTCATAATTTTTTTTTTAATTTCAAGAGGCTTTCCAGAGGTGAAGAAGTTCTAAGATATTTTAAAAAGGTTATGTTGTGCTCTGTGGAGAGGGAAGAGCAGCACTGAAAGATGTATTCAAGAAGAAATATACCTCGCTGAAGTTCTTTTCTTCTATGATATCTTTCTGCAGTTTCCAGAACAGAAGCATTGCAGGGGATTTGAATTCAATTATACATCATCCTTATATCACAGATAAATACATGATAATAACTGTTTATTTTCATTTCCTGTAGATGCAACAAAGAGCAAATATGTCTGTTTCAAGGAACGGACAGGCTTAAGATAAGATGAAGGAAGGGTCACAGGAAATCAGAACAATCAAGATGATGATCAGAACATCACTGAAAAATAAATTTAGGATAAAAGTCCGCATTCTATTCCACTCCCCATTCCAGTATATCAAATTAAATTACTGGAGAGGTATAGCAACAACTCAAAGCATCTGATAGCACGTCGGATAAAACATAGAAGACAAGTAAGAGCCCACCTGGATCTCTCAAAAAACAAGTTGTGTTAAGCCAGTCTCAGTGCTTTTCTAAAAGTGACACAGACTTCAGAGACAGGGGAAAAAAGCAGGTGTCATACTCTGTCAACAGCCCTTAAAGTCACTTTCATAAGACACTTTCACAAGCACATGTCCAAGCAGTTCCACTGAATCTCCTATAACTGGGGTGCAAAACCAACTGGGAAAGCCACGCATGGAAGAATTCAACTCAACAACAGAAGGATGTATTAAAGTCGAGTTCCACAATTATTTAATTTTAAACTAAAAATTAATATCTTGGTTACCAACCTGCATATTAAAATAGGAGCAGATCACATTTTAAAATGCCATAGGCTGGGGTCACTGTAATGGCTCTAGAGAAGGCAATCAGAGAAGAGAATCTGGTCTAAAACTGACAGCTGTATTTCAGCAGAGACACTTCAAGGTTTTACATCTGGGCCAGTTCTGTCCAAAGAGAAGAAGAGCTGACTAACCATGATTGCTGAGAAAAGAAAGGAGTTATGTGACCTCCCCATCTCCACAAAAAAAAAAAAAAAACCCACAACAACAAAAAGAAAGATAGTTTAGACTTCTAGGAGAGTTTCCTTTTAAGGAAACATTACTTAAAATACAGTAACTGGCACGTTTGTTGGTAATCCAGGGGACTCCACTTCTAACTACTGACGAAAGCTAAGATAGCAGCATGACAAGGTAACTTTTGACTCAGTTTCTCCTTTAGTGTGATAAAGCACAAGTTGGCCTAGATTAGAAGAGGGAAAAAAAAAAAGCGTACATAAAGCTCTACAGAGAATACTGTCATCACTTTTCCAAAATATCTTAAGACTGCTGAAAGAAACAGAATGCATTAGAGATGCCTAGTTGTATTTCAGAAGCATGCAAAAATCCAGCCTAAGACCTAGGAATTGCAGTGCAATAAGACATACACAGACATAGCCTTGAAGGGCAAGAAAAAAAGATAAGCAACATACAGAAGTGAAGTAAAGAATAAGCTCACTCTATTTTTACGTCTTCAGGTTATCATCATTGCCATGGTTAATCACCTCCACAGCGTTAGGTCCTGTAAGACCAAGTATGTGAATAACAGGAAACTCAACACTTTAATTCAAGAATTTCTAGGAACACCAGCGACCCAGGTACCTTGCACTTTTCCTCAAACTTACAGACAGATTCAAAGTTTTTCCAATAACAACCTCTGGCAGTTGCCATAAATATTCTGATGCTGTCAAAAAGGCTATCAGAACATCAAATTGACAAAACAGGATTTATCTCACACTATGAATGTCTAAAAGCACTATTATAACAAAATAGTGTAAGTATGGTCTCAAGGGCTTCAGATACGGGTAAGCACAACCAGCACCAAGAAAAAAGGGAAAAGGACAAGTGAAAAGGTTGGGGTGGGAACAGGGGGAGGAATAAGGGGGGCCATACGTAGCACAGCAGGTAGAAAACCACACAGAAGAGCAATCTCACTGTTAAAGCCACGTGACAAAATGGGGCTTAGGCATAACATCAACTGACTCCAAACAGGTCTTGCACCACAATCTAGCAGAAATAAAATCAGGCACTCCTAACTTAAACAAAGGAAAACATCAAATGCCCACAGCCTGTGGCAAAAAAGAAAAACTTTCTAGTTAAAGCTCAAGCGTCACTTTCCTGTGAAACCATTTACGTTATATATTTCCTTCATATACTGAAGAACTTGCTCTGAGATTAAAATATTTTTTTTCAATGACTATAACATGTAAAATATTCATTATATTTCCCTTCAAATATCTTTAAAAAAAAAAAATCTGTATTGGAGGCTTTTACTGCCAGAAACTGTCAGGCATTATTGCTGTAATTACTCATTTATAGTAAGATTTTAATGCTTTAATCTCCTAAATGAATGTAAATCTCAACTACACACCTGTGTTTGCATGTTCTCTCTGATGGGCTCTGTCACCTTAAATGCCAGCATTTACTTCTCTTGAGTGCTGCTTAAGGATTTCCTGTGCTCCCTAAGTGACTGACTTTGCATATAGACTAATATGCCTTGAGAGCTGAAAACTACACAGTGTACATAAAAAGCTTCAGTATTTATCTGGATGATGTCAGCACTGTCCCTTGGAAAAAAAAAAAAAAGAAAGAAGAAAGGTTTCTAAGTACATAAATTATAGAAAAGACTGAAAACATTCTGAAATACCTTCAGAACCATTCCATGATTCTTCTGTTATTGTGATAGAAAAATATTTAACATATCAGGGGAAAATACTCTTAAAGTATAATATATATAAATATATAAAACTAAGCAAGCTCTAGAAACAGGGAACAGATTAGTAAGTATTTCTCATTCATCAAAAAAAAAAAAACCAATTATACAGTGGAATCTTCTCTTCATATTGAACGTCCCATATTAAAGTGTCAATAAAGGCAACGTAGCGCTTCTCTCCTTTTGGGATAAGGAAACATCAAAAGCAGGATACACACATATTTGAACATATTCAGAGGCTGACAAACCACATAACACTAAAACACCATCAACGTACACAGTCAGGTGAAAACAGAGTGAGTCATGGACCCACGTGTGGTGGGTTGGTTTGTTGAGTTGGGTTTTTTTGAAAAAAAAAAAAAGTCACCTTAGTTTTAAAGCAAGACTATTAATCCATCTTCCAGTCTCTTCCCCCTTAACAGTTCCCCAAAATTTGGTACACTCCTGACAGCAAGCCACCTATGAAGTATTAAGTAAAAAGTTGAGACAGGCAAGATCACAGACTGAGGTCCAGAAATTCAAATGTCAAATAAGGATAAAAATAAGCTTTACTGAATAAGAGAACTGCAGAATCACCGAATAAAGGAATGTTTGCTAAACTTTCTAAGTCCAATGCTCTAAGCAACTAGATTCTTTTTGCAAGACAGCAGAATTTTAACTGACATGAAGCAAACGCTATTCAAATTGCCATTTTCCCAGGGGACAGGTAACATCAAGAGAAATACCCCACAACTGGATATCAAATAGATGAGAGTGCTCTAAGCAAACTACACTTCAAATGAGCTAATAAATACCTATAATAAAATTTTATCAAAATATTATTTCCTAAAGGTTATTATTGTGAAAGTGTCACGTAACAAGGTCTACACCCAGGTCAAGCCTGAACACTCCAGGAAAACACATGGAAGGGACTTCTGCCAAATAACGCATCATAGAGTGAGTATCCCTGTATATAAAAATCACTTCTATTTGCTCCCAGAACTTTTGACTGCTGTCGAAGGTGACGTCCAAAAAGTTAAATTACTTCAGTAAGTCTTCTTCTTTACTGGAAAAGAGGCGTATTGTAAACAACCCCTTTGACACCATGGTTCAACTACGGCCTAGGAAACCCGACGTAAATTCTGAATTATTTAAGTTCTCAAGACAATAATTTTAAAGGGCGAAGCTCTTCATGAAAGGTTTATAAATTATTTTATTAAGACAGCAATCATCTTCAAAATTGATTGTTTTAATTTTTAAAAAGATGCCACAAAGAAGAGATACATCTAAAAAAACTTTAGAATTGTCTGAAGAGCACAAATCTTAAATTATTTATTTTCTAATGCAATACCAACAGCTTTAAAGCTGTTTAGTTTAAAAGTGTTGGTATTGCATTAGAAAATAAATTATGGAAATGGACTAATTAAGACACCTACTCCCAGTTACTACAGAGTAGCCTGTGTTATTTTTGTACTATTTGCAAACAAATCAGCACCTCATCCTTTTGCCAAAAAAAAAAAAAAAAGTTGTGCTTTTGTATTGTAAGAGCCCAATGCTCATTACACTACACAGAACATTTTAACCAAAAGGAATAAAGAAAATAGTTTCATTCCTGACTCAAACCATGGCCAAAAATGAAAAGCTGTAGCAAGTTATTGTCGGAGATGTCAAATACATCCCCTCAGAAGTCGAGGCCCCTGAGTTTTTCAAACTAAGAAGTAATAAGAGTATAATTCCAAATAATCCTCATCAGTCTCAGCCCTTGCCATCAGTGACCTGACAACCTCTTCTGATCCACCCTACCATATCCATGCTTAAAGACAAGGAAAACAACCACTACCTTCTACGTAACCTTTTTCCCCCTCTACCTTTTACAAGTAACTGGAAGAATATCAGCTGTCAATGGCTCCAGTAGGGTCTCAATCTCAGTAACAGTCGAACACCTATATCAGAGTTTAAAATAATATAAACTTTAAAATAAGTGCAAATAATTTAAAACTTTCAGAAGTTGCTGCACTCAAAAACCAAAAAAAAAGCAGAAGTAAGAAGGAGGTCCATCATTCCCGCTCCCCCACAGTTATTTCTGCTTTCCTTCTACCCTCTACCTTTCTTGATATTATATTCAAGACCCCTTGCATATTCTGGCATAAATTGGTAGAATAATAGAAACACTAATATTTCAGAGCAGAGTAAAGTTTTGAGCACCAGACCAATGTTCCAGCAGGCTGAGCAGCACCAGTCCGGGCATCCTGGACACTTACCAGGAAACAGACTGGCCAAAGCCATTTCCTACAAGGGATTAAAATGCAATCTACCTGTCCGTAGTCCCAAAAAGGGTCTCAAATATAAACTCAAAGCAAACTTTTCATTTTTCCAGAGGCTTTTCACAAAATACTAAAGATGGATTAACTCAATGCAGTGACAGCTTTGTAAAAACATTTCAGCTTCAAACTTCCATAATTTACACTAAATATAGAGAAGCTTATTACCACAAACATTGTAGAAATTTTGAACAGTCATACTCCTATGCATATTTAAACACAAATTCTTATACTGAGGTATATGAATATGTTGACCAGTTTATACCCTCTCTTTGACCGGTAAAGGGCATCTATATAATCAGGTAGAGTTCCACAGAGCAAATATTTACTTATTTTAGCAAATCCTTTCCCATGTATTTTGCTCCATTAGCAATATAAACATCTGTCACAGGACACAAGAAATCCCATTACAAAAGTGAAAACATTCATTTTCATTCAATTTCACTTCCATCTTTATTTTCAGGAAGCACTTGATCTTTGATAAAAATTCTCTTTAATCATGAGATCAGAACTCCTATCATTTCAAATTCTTCACAGCTGACTTATATAAAAAATTCAAAGTCTGAAATTTTTCTTCTCCTTGTTAACAACTTCCTTCTTTCCAATAAGTTGCTAAATAAGACTTCTGCTGCTACAATCTTCAAAGAAAATCTTCACAGCTGCTTAAATATTATCCCCGAGTAGGACTGAAGACTTCTTGATTCTATAAAGCAATAATTCTCAATCTGTAATTCACAAAAGCTCAAGAATTAAGTCTGCAAAACCTCTGAGATGCAGAACCATTATCTAGAAAACACAAGGCACCTGTCTTCTCTTTAAAGAGATTTATCTTCCTTAGGATACCTTAAACAATTAAAATCCAATAGGAGAACACCTATCAGTTTGCCAATACAGAAACTGGATTGCAATATCAGAACTTATTTCCTTTTCCTGAAGACCATTCCATTTTCTAACAGGCAGAATACAAGGTTGGATTTCCATTTTGTATTATGCACAGTAGGCATGAAAACACTAACTTCTAACAGAGAAGTACAAATAGCACAGGTCATCTTCATTTCCCTTTTAAAGCCTTTTACCAATCCAACACTGAGAAAAAAATACCACTTTTACAGTGACCTTACTTTTTAGTGGCCCCTACACAGCACCATAAGAGTTCAGACCTAGATCACATACATATGGAATTCCTTAGTAATATTCAAATATTTTGCACGATAGCACGAGGAGCGATCAGTTTTGCATAAATTCCAGTTCTGGTGGGAAGGGGGGAAAAGCAGCAGAAGCAGGGAAGCAGATATTCAATTAAATGATACTTTCTTATGCCTCTTGAGGAAACCAAGTAATACCTTCTCAATCATTTTGACAGATTGAAGGTATATTCAATAGCACAGAACCAAGCCATACTCCTAGTTATTTCCAGCAACCTGCAAGCATTAATTTATTCTCACAAACCTGAATGCTGAAACTATGACAGGACAACCTGAGACTGGGGAAAAGGCAGTGTAAATACAGCTCCACAAACACACCACTCACTGAAGGGCCTGTTGAAGCAAAGAATGACATTTCCAATAGTCTCTCAAAGACCCAGGAAAGCCAGTGTGTTACTGTTTAGCTAGACAAACTCATTCTCAACGCTGCACCAAGTCATCTTTCATCACCACCGTGCACTGCTGCCAGACCTTTCAACCCAGCAACATAAAATGCACGTCAGTCACATACCTGAGAATATTTAAGCTCTTCTAATTAAGCAGTATTTTAAGAGAAAGGCTTTTTTCAGTAGAGTGGTGATTGCACATTAAGTTTTATTAATTACATTTACTCAGAGCTACAGGCAAAGCTGGAGCTTTCTAACAAAGTGGTTCAGAGATGTAACACAAAATTTTACTGAAATCATTAACGCAGAAACTGCAATAGACATTTTCCTCTAATCCACTCAGACAAAGAAGCAGCATATAACAGCAGGAACACTTCTGTAATATGCCTAAAGAGTCTCAGAAGCAACAGTGGTTTGTCTATACAGATTTGGTAGCTTTAAGTTTTTTCAAAATTTGGTAAAGAACTAGAATGACATTGTTCACTAACTTGCTTTTCCAATTACATATTTTTCAGTTAAGTGTTGCTTGACTGAAACAGACTGAAATTCTCTCATTGCAGCATGAAATTACATCACCTAATCCTCATTTCTGTGGCATGACTATTCTTTAAGTTCAGAAGTTCTGTGTGGATGTTTTTTAAAGCCACAAGTGCATTTTTTATTTTTTAAAACAGAAGCACTAAAACCATCTTAGCGATCGTTTTAAAAAGCATCAGGCACATGCTATATAACACAAATTCAGAATGTAACATACTTACAGCTTCAAAAGATAAATTAACGTATTCCAGGAATTTCTGCCTTAAACCATCAGTCAGTTCATTGAAGCGATATCGCAAGAGATCCATTTCTTGTTGAAGAAACCAACGCCTGAGATCCTCACTGCAAAGAAATAATAAGAATAAAAAAAAAACATTTAATGTGTTTTCTGATTACACATTCCCTCTTTCTTTATAAACTAGGCACCAAATCTAGCTAACACAGCATTAGATGTACTGCTGACTTTGGCACGGGACCCACAAACTGAGAAGCTTGGAAGGTAGGAAACCTTCAGGAAGGACCTCTCAACCAGAAAAGACTTTTGACGAGACAATACACAAGGAAATGTGACTGCAGATGTTTTGGAAGAAGAGAGGTAGTCAATCTCAACACTGCTCTGTAGGTATCAAAGCAGTTAGCCTCTCTCTTAACTGGTACTCACCATTTCTTACTTGGTTTAGATAAGAATAACCAACTGCAGATAACATTCTCCTTTAGTACTTAGAGGACAGCTTTTTTTCTCGTCAACATGGCACAGTATTTCTTCATTGTACAATTAACATCACAGTCTGATGAGGCAAGCGTGTTATGAAGCCTGCTTCTTTTACTTCTCACTTTTACTTTGAGGTATCCTCCAGCTGAAGGAACATGGACATATCTCATAACAACAGCACTCTGTGCTAGGCAAAAAATACCCTGGAAGCGGGCAAAAGGAAAATACATGGCAATGAACCTGGGTGAGGAGCAACAAATAGAACATCTAACACTTACCAAAAGAGCAAAAGGGGGTTAGCAACTGCAGGTGGGCAAGTAGGAGAACAAACCCAGGGACAGGAGTCAGTAGATAGCATTAAAGAAAAAAAAAAAACAAAACCCTGAAGCTGGTGTCCAAGTACTCCTATTCCTCTTTGCATACCGGATTGCTAACATCCCACCACTTGGAGATCTGGGCATCAGCACGTTACCCCAAGTTACAGCGAGCGGGTACCACAACACTAGTAACAAAAGCCACCCTGCACAAACAGGCCCAGAACAAAAGTGGTACCGCATCATTCTTCTAAAACTGTCCCCTGAGATCTAAGCCGTGGGCTGCTGCCACGAGAATTCACAGAGCACAGAAGTACTGCAGCCTTACAAGTTCTCCTCACAGGATTTCAGGATCTCTTCCCCAAGGGTACCAGTGAATTACAACGGAGTTGTTTGTGGCTTTGTGGAAAGAACCTCTGCTTGAAACATGGCCTGGAGAAAAGTAGTTATTATTCAAACTATAATTCCAGACGGAAAGGCTCTCTTAAGGTGCTTTGTCAAGCGGCCAGCTTCAGTGCTGGGGATGTATTAATAATCTGTGCAACTTAAAATGGAAGTTAATGCTTTTGACTGATCTTCCGCAGTTCTTCTGCGATCATCTTGGACAGTAACAACAGGTGACAATTTTACTCTTTTCCTAATTCATCAGCTTTACACTGCACTTCCTACACAAGAAAAAACCTAAATTACGTATGTATAGTTACTTAGAAGGTCAGCCAGTCTCTTGTTCTTCCTTTCCTGCAGAAGAATAGATCAAAGGCTGTAATCCAACCTACCCACTTAAATTACCAAAACAAGAAAATATTACTGTTATCTGTAATAAACACACACACCCCCACCTGGATTCTTCCTACAGTTGGCAAAGTAGCTGAGGAGCTGGCTTACGTTACTGTAAATGTCCAGCATATACTTTTAAACTGACTTTCCTAGGAATGTTGTCAATAGGGTATTATTTATGTTGATATTTTTCTTACCTCTTCAGAAAATTTTACATCATTTCTAAACCCAGATCACATCTTACACTCATTATTAACATTTTTTAAAAGCGTACACTCTCATTCCAAACACATATTAGTAACAATACTTATCAAAAACCACAAGGTTAACTGAAAAGCGACGTCACTGTCATTAAATAACTAATTAAGCTGCTGCTGCTGAAGACAAGACAATTGCAGGTACCTGAAGCACAGGTATTAGGCATCTCTCCTCGTTTTTTGCCACTTAAAACGGTTTTTAGGCAGAATACTCAAGAATTTAAATCACATCAGCAGATTCCTGACTAGAAAAAGAATATGGAAGAAAACACACTTTCATATCAGAGAACAGCACTGGGGGAGGTGTGTGTGCAGAAATCAATCCTCTTCACCCCCCAGGGAGCAGTAGGACAGACCAGCAAACTTTTTATGAAGCATCAACACAGAAGTACTTTAGAAAAAGCAAGAAAATGCTCCTAAATCCAGAGCCTAAGACTAGTAGCTCACATTCCACAGTTACATATGAGAGTTCATTTACCAACAACTTAATTTTAACTTGTGAAAAGCCTGGGTACAGGCCAGAGCTTTATTTCACTAGGCAACCAGAAGATTCCTCAGAGTTTTCAGAAGGCAGACAGCAAGAGGAGTGTTGGTACAGAAAGTACACAGAAGTGCTGCTTCTGACATTGACTAGCATTAAATCTCAGCACACAAGTCTAACTTATCATATGGAAAATAAATGGCAGGAAGCAGAGAAAAGGCGTTGCTAAGTTTGGTAAAGAACTTATGTCTTTGTTATGCAACACAGAGAAAAGGAAAAAAAAATGCCAAGCACAAAAGTACGTTTGAAAGTATCCTGAATAGAAGAAAGTTTTGCTGTCAGGGTGAAGGCAAGATTTATTTCTTCCATCTTATGTAAGTAAAGTGATGATTATGCTCATACGACTTTCGAGATTCTTCACAGCTCATGTAATAAAATGGAGAGAGATGCAACAGACAGAAGCAGAAATGCATGGCCACGGTCAACACGCAAGTAAAATTCTCTTTAGAGCTGTGTTTGCCAGGAAAGCAAATAAAACAAAAATAATCTATTTCCTGGTCTTGGCAGATATAAGTGACATTACAAGAGGTGTGAAAAGAGGGTATGGACAAAACTGTTCACTCAAGACTAAACCAAACCAATCCAAGTTCATAAGTGAGGACTGATGAAAACGAAGAAAAAAAGTCGATGTAAACTCGTGCCCCTGGGTGGCACTGTAAGCCAACTAGAAACTTAAAGGCAGTGTCACAGGAAAACAAGTCTGTAAACACAAGTGCCTGGCAGGCCACTGGGAACTGAATTCAAGCTACTTTGCAGTTATGTCTATTTAAGTAGTTTTTTTCAAACACTCATACCTTCATAGCTTTCAACAATTAACCTAAGGATTTGTGCCAAGCTTATTTTTCTGACCTAGTATGATAAAAACTAAAGAGAACAGTATATTCTATTTGCCTCCCATTTTTATCTTTTGGGGAACATGCCAGTTTCAGAGCACAGAAATATCTCATCCCTGAAATAGCTGCTTTTCAGAGGAGAATGAAGAATGCTGGCTACAGTGTCACCTCACAGTGCTTAAGATGCTATTTTCCATTTTATGAGTAATCACTAAGTCTCCATTTTCAAAAAAAAAAAAACAAAAAACAAAACAAACAACTAAGTAGAAACTGACTATAAGGCTGCTTTATGGAAACACTGCATCAAACTACAGGTATACAAACAGGAACACAAAAATATATTTGCAAGTGTGCTGTGGAGCCCCATCCAAGCCCCTCCTCTCTCCCCCCAAACTGCAAAGCCAGGCTCTTTCCTGCTGATTCTATGGCCCAAAATTGCTTGTATTCATTTCCACGAAGTGGTTCACCTTCAACAAGCTGCCCACCTCTGCCCTACCCGTAGTCTAATCCTTAAGATACTTCCCTGAAACACAGGGTTTGAAATGTGTCTCCTTAGCAAGCACTGTAGTCAAATATACTCCCACAAAAAAAAAAAAAAAAAAAAAAAAAAAGACAGGGATCTTCTTTTAAAAAGTTAACTTGCAGAGAAAAAGAAAGCAGTCCAATCATTTGAATCTAGCACTCTGACCCAAACTTATTTTTCCTGAAGCCACAAACCAACCAAAAATAGATACCTCTTGAATTCCAAGTTCGTGAGGACTGATGCAAACTAAGAAAAAAAAGTTGATGTAAACTCCTTGACACCAGACAATTGTACTTTCCAGAACAGCAGGACTTTCTTTAAATGCATAGCTACCAACGCCCTTCAATTGTCTCACCTCCCACAGAAAATCAATAGTCCCATCTAAATAACAACCAAATGCTTTAAGTTTTATAAGAGAGGAGAATGGAAACCCAACTGACTATTCACAGCGTCACTAGGTGCATCATAAGAAACATTAAGTTTTATGGAGCTTTTTAATCCCAATCTATTTAAGGATAGTACCTTGGGGGGGGATTGGTAGAAACTTACAATTGGTAGAAACTTACAATATAGGTAAAGCAAGCTATCTTCTGGTAAAAATCTGCAGGATTTAACTCTATCTGCAGGATATAAACTCTAAGGGAGTTTATAAAAAAACACACAACATAAGCACTAGGAAGAAACCAGTATTATGTTTGTTATTCATAATGACAAATAATACACGTAGAATAAAGAAAAGTAGTAGGAATTTCAGTTCTAATTTCCTCCCTTCTTTGAGGATTTTAAACTACACTATCAGAGTCACTGCAGTGAAGGCTCCTGCCCACCTTCCCTTCCACAACCTGTTCCTCATTGTACAGGCATCACAGATCTAGCTGCCTTCAGGAGTTCAGGAGTTCATGCTGATGCAAAACAAAGCTGCTAACAGACACGAAGCCCTGACAACCTCTATACTTTCATCCAAAAACTAGGCTGAAGCAAAAGGAATATACCTGATGAGACCAACTTTGTGCCTGAGATTTCACACGCCAAAAAAAAAAAAAAATTGTAGTACAACCATCCATGGCACTGAACTTGGGGAAAAAAAAAAAAACACAGAGTCAGCAGAGGAAACCTCAAACTTAGAAGGCAGTTTTAGTTTGCCAGAAACAAGGCATTCTCTTCAGACAATAATATAAAGCCTATTTACATAGTCAGGTCTTTGGTTAGTAATCAACAGTTTAAGCACAGCAGTTAATTTAAATTAAATTATCCATCACTGAGAAAGCCTGACAAACAAAACTGGCGTGTTTTAATCTCAAAAAATACATCACAAGGAAGAGACTCAAATCAACGTTCTGTGCCGTGGTGGTTTTGGCTGGGGGAAAGTTAATTTTCTTCATAGTAGCTGGTAAGGGGCTGTGTTTTGGATTTGTGCTGAAAACAGCATTGATAATACCAGGATGTTTTAGTTATGGCTGAGCAGGGCTTATACAGAGTCAAAGCCTTTTCTGCTCCTCACACCACCCCAACAAGTGGGCTGGGGGTGCACAAGAAGTTGGGAGGGGACACAGCAGGGACAGCTGACCCCAATGGACCAAAGCAATATTCTATACCATATGACATCATGCTCAGTAACAAAAAGCTGGTGGAAAAAGAAGGATGGGGGGACATTCAGAGGTATGGTTTGTCTTCCCCAGCAACAGTTATGCGTGATGGAGCCCTGCTTCCCTGGAGATGACGGAAACACCTGCCTGCTGATGGGCAAAAGAGAATGAATTCCTTGTTTTGCTTTGTTTCCACACACAGCTTTTTGCTTTGCTCATGAAGCTGCCTTTATTTCAACCCACGAGTTTTCTCACTTTTATGATTCTCTCCCCCTCCCATCAGAGGAGAGCAAGCAAGCAGCTGCGTGGGACTTAGTTGCTGCCTAAGGTTAAACCCCAATATGTGCATAAAACCCAAAAGTTTATCTTTCTTTTTTCCCTTAAAATTATTACAAAACCTGTATATTAATTTTTATTCCAAGTATCCCTTTTCCTCACAGTTGAAATCAGGTTCCTAGCAAAAAAAAAAAAAAATATCTTTGAGCACACTCTCTACCTAGTATCCGTGCAATCCTAAAATACCTGTAATGTCTATAACAGCGTAATATAGTATCTGTATAGATTAAAAATTAATTTTAAGAGTACAGCATAATCCAGAAAGCACTTACGACTGACAGTAAGCAAGGCGTAGTATGAAATGAGAGATATGGTCTTTTCTTCTTGCCTCATAATCATCCTCAGCCAAAGCCTACAGAACATAAGATTATTATTATTATTTCACAGAAATAATCTTTTCCAGATTAAAAATACACAATTAATTTATCATTGCTGTTCAACAGTGTATTAATACTCATCCTTAAGACAATAAATACAATATTAAATATTAAATACAATATTAAAGAAGGGGGTTGTCCTAAAGAAAGGAACCTATACTCTCAAACAAAAACTACAACTCTGACTAAATGACAGAATTTAAGATTTACAAACAGTATTTCATCACCTGTACTTTTATTCAGAGTTCAATAGTATAAAGAAAATGGAATAAAGTGCAAGAGAATTCCCTTTATTCATTTTTACTTACTTTGTAGGGAAACTTAAGTCTCCGGAGCTCAAGCTCCAGCTTAGATTTGTAGGTATCACTACTTCTTACATAGCTGACACCAAGGTTTTCAACTACTTTGAGCACTGGGGAAAAGAAAAAAAGAGGAAAGTCCATGTTAGAGACAATGTGTTGAATAGAAATCTAACAGTGTCACATCTTAAGAAATGCACAAACTGGGGTAAGACCACAGGAACTGCTTTTAGTGGTATGAGGAGCAAAAAGGCATGAAACACGGAGGATCAGGTTTGGCCCACCTTACCCTGTAGCCCACAAGCCCTAAAGAGCTCACCCAGCTCTAAGATCCACACAGTCAACAAGGAAAAGGAGAAACTTAACTCTGACAGACCAGTCCCTGAACATCAGTTTCCACCGTTTTCCACCCGCCAAAACCGCACACAGCCATGACAGGAAGAATCAAAAGCTTGTCGGGGGGGGGGGGGAAGAAGGAGGACACGAGCGGCCGGGGACAGTACTCACGCCTCAGGCGGTCAACGGCAAAGCTCTCAAACTCCACCAGCGAGATGTTTTCCGTGGGGGGCTCCAGGTAGAACTGCAGGCTGTGAGGGTACAGCTCCCGCCGGTCTCCCGCCAGCCGCCTCTGCTTCAGCCTCGCTCGGCCACTGGAGAACTCCATCTCCCCCCGCCGCCGGGCCTGGGGGCGAGAGGGGCGCTCAGCCACGCGGGAGGCAACACCGTGGGGGGGAGAGGAAGAAAGGAATAGCGGGGTGGAAGGCCGCCGCCGGCCCTCAGGTGGGACAAGGCCCAGCCGCCTCCCTCAGGCCCCCTCCCAGAGTGACCAGCTGCCCGGTTGCCACAGCAACAATGCCCGCCACCGCCATAAGGCAAAGACCCCCCCCCTCACCTGCCGCCGCGACCCGTCTTCCCGCGCACCGCCAGCCCCGCCCACTTCCGCCCCGCCTCACGCGCGGCTATTGGCTGGCGACAGCGAGGCGGGCGCAGCCCCCGGGAGAAGACGTCTGACTCCACCCACCCCACCCCCAACATGGCGGCCGCTGAGGTGATTTGGCTCGTTGGCGCAGCGAGCTACGTCGTGCCTGGCACGCCGTGCCCAGACACCTAAACCGATTAAAGCCTCTCTTTAAAAAAAAAAAAAAAAAAAAAAGGCGCACGTTTGCTGACGTTGCGTGACATGTTGTGACTAACTTCCTGTTGGTTCGTGGCTTTCATTGCTGAATATCTTTTAAAAATATTTGCCGCCAAATGAAACAAACCGTCTTCCACCTTTTTCACTTTTTTTCCCCCCACAACTTTTGAATTTCTGTGAAGCTCGCAGGTGGCTGAGAGTGTCAGGGTGGAGGTGGATTCCATCACCTGCCAGCCTGCAGGCATCTTCCACGTTCATAATCTTATATAAAATCATAGAAACATAAGGGTGGTTTGGGTTGGAAGGGACCTTGGTCAACTGGTCCCCTGCCCTGGGCAGGGACACCTCCCACCAGACCAGGTTGCTCCAAGCCCCATCCAGCCTGGCCTTGAACCCCT
>JAOQGH010000023.1:89889520-89903492 GCA_025769975.1 Gallinago jamesoni
GGGCAGCCACAGCTTCTCTGGGCAACCTGTTCCAGTGTCTCACCACCCTCACAGCAAAGAATTTCTTCCTGAGATCTGATCTAAATCTCCCCTCTTCCAATTTAAAACCGTTACCCTTGTCCTGTCACTGCACTTCCTGACAAAGAGTCCCTCCCCAGCTCTCCTGTAGCTCCCTTCAGATGTTGGGAGGCTGCTACGAGGTCTCCCTGGAGCCTTCTCATCTCCAGGCTGAATGATCTTCTTCAGTACGTTCAGGCTGCTGTAGCAAATATTCTCACTGCATCCCTGTTCTGTTACATATCCTATTTTTGATTCCTTAGCATCATTTTGCAGGCTACATATCAAGGAAGAACCTGCCCTGTGCCTGTGCTAGCCTTCTCCAAAAGGATGCCACTTTTCTGCTCCATTACAATATGTTCCATATGCTTTAAATAACACGCTGGGGTTTGGGGGAGGGAGGTGGGTTCTCTCGTTAATCTTCCTTTAATTGCTTTTGAGCATTCGATCAATGTTACAGGGAGAGGCCGAAGCATCAAAGATAAGAAGTACTCACGGATTTGAGAAATCAGAGCCTGGGTAAAGGGGAGAGAGAGAGAGAATTTCTACCACGGGAAAGAAAAGCAGAACTCAGCCTCTTTTGTACGGGGAGCAGCAGCAAGCAGGCAGTTAACACAGCCAGCCTGCCCATCAGCGTAAATACAGCTTGAGCTCAGCCACTGCTCCATCGTCAGGGGGAGGTTTGAACGATCAGGCATCTGGACTAAGAAAGCAGAATTAATTCCTAGACTTAATGTATTCTGATGCACAAGGATCTCCTTCTTTTTCCTACTCTACTGTCTTTACCATATTTAAATTGTGAGCTGCTGAAACCTGCAAAGAAGATTTCAGTCTTTCCATCTGTATAGATACTGATGTTTTCTTTTATTGGAAATGATTACCACTAAGCTAATTTATAAGAAAAAAATGCATTTGTTGCATATAACATTTAAGATTTGGTGCATTTCTAATACTCTCCTGAGATTAATCAAATTTCTAGCTATACAACAATAAAGAATAGGATCCTTTCTTATTAAGTAGTCTGTCGGTAATTGAAAAATTTCTTTAACCCCCAAAGTATTGCTATCCAACATAAAAACTAGACATGGCTATGTATCTAGGATTTTTTATCTTTTAATCATATAAGAATTAATTTTCAGGATTCAGAATAATGCAAAGAAGTTTTAAAATATCTTTTACAAGGAGAATCTCTTATTGTCTGAAAATTACAAAATTTTATTCCATCTCTATTAAAAGAAACCCACTGCAATTTTAAGGATTTTCTTCAACCCTTTAGATGTTTATTTAAGGTTATTGAATACTACAGACTTGGCCAGGCAGATTTCCCATATTAAGTCTATGACTTGATCATGAAAAAATGTCCTGTGCAGTACTAGCACGCAGGGAGTTTTCAAATACCCAGTCATGGTTGCAAAACAGTCTGCAAAATTCCAGCCTAAACCTAAGTGGTGAGCCACCTTCCAGTTGCTAATAAACCTCTGTGTTAGACCTACCCAGAGCATTTTCATCATCACAAGCAAAAACTCCCCAGATAAACACCAGGGTGGGATCCGGTCTCCCTCATCCAGCCACCAAACCTGCACCTACTAAGCTTTTCTTTTAAAAGGAATGGTTTCCTGTGGACTACTTGGAAAGAGGCGGGTATCCTGCTGGCCTCTGAAAGGACATCCAGCCTGCCTCAATTTAGGTGCCTGGGTGACCAATTTATTTTCCATTTGTTTCTCTCAAGTTTCTTTTGAGTTACTCGGGCGCTTTTTTGAGGTTTTCTGGGTTTGGATGTTGAGGTCTTTCTCAAATGCAAGTGATGCACAGGAGTGGAAACTTCAGTATGTTTGCAAGTCAGGGAAAAGAGTCTCCCTTGCATGTAATGCTGGGTCCTGGTCCCCGTTTTGAATTGATTGCAGCATGTGGGGTTAGACATAACCCCTACATTCCTTATGCAAGCAAAACTCCAAATGAATTAGAAGTTGCCTGAGCAAGACATATGAGATGAAGATGAATAACATACGAGCTAATTCTTGAGTCGCCTTCCTAGTAGAAAATAAATATAGCACTTTGTCTTAGCATTTTGTCTTTATATTATTTTTGTCATGTTCCAGAATTTCCTCTGTGGAAGTTGAGCCTGAAGAAGCAATGCCAACCAGTTTATTAAAAGGTAACAGTGAAATCTTCAAATAAAGGCTCCTCTTTCCGTCAAGTCTTGTCTGAAACTGTGTTGCTTCCACTGGGAGCAGGACACAGTCTCAGAATGTAAAATCCCAGTCCCATCCTCCAGCAGCGTGGGCATCACTTCCTACTGCAACGCTCCTTAAAATTCAGGGCTTGCTGATGAAACTGTTGATTTATCTTCAGGCTCCAGAGCGAGAACAACTACTGGCACCAGTACCTTGGCACTCCTTCTTCAGATCACCTACATGAATATGTAGAAATCTGGTACACACATTAATTGGTTTGAAAACTACACGATATCTTTGCATAACAAACTTCAGAAGCTGAGACTCACCCTAGTAACTTTTCAATTCCTCTTGAAATTGCCTACAATATAGCCACACTAAATAGGAGAAATTACTGTGTTTATACTTCCAATTAGAAAACACACTTTATCAGTTACACAGCTATTAACAACATATTGCTTTCAAAACCACAAGATATTAGATATATCGAAGACCTAACATTTTTATTACAAATCTGGTAGCAGTTAAATGGCAAGAGTGGATCACAATGAATCAAAATGAATCCAGCTGGTATACCTACCTTACTGTTGTATTTTAAATGCTTTCAAAAGTGACTCTGTTTTCTGTGCACATATTTTGGTTTAGTGGACCCATTACGTGGTTATCTGTGTGATGTTACAGCCTCGCCTTCCACGGAGCTCCTACCTTCCAGCCCCCTCCCCCTCCAAACATAGGCACAGGGCAAGTAGGCGACAGCAGCACGTTCCTGGCGCAGCCTCCTGACAGCACTGGAATTCGAATAAACACATCGGACATAGGGCTGCTTGGAAAATTCAGCGTTGTGTGCGGTGTCTAAAAAGAGGAGGAAGGAGGTAGTGATATTTTAGATAATTACAAATACATTTGCTCTTACAGATTATTGGCTTCAGAGGTAAAAGTCTAGCATAACTTCCCATTTCATTTACCCCTCTTCACAGTGTTTTATTTCTATTATTTTTATTGAGCTTTTTCCTCTAAGCCTGGTATAAAAATACCTGCATTCACTTACAAGGTTCCTGTCTCCCTCCGTAAGCTAAAGTTGGACTCATTAACTTTTTTTTTAAGACTGCTATGACAGACTCTTCAAAGTTCAAGTGTAATTGCCTGAATATAGATGTTCAGTAGCAGCCAAAGAAAATGTCAGAAACTCATTCCATCTGACATTTTTGAACTTCGAAAAGACTGAAAAAGGTGCCTGGCTGAGACTTTGCAAAACCAACCAAATTTTTATATTGATTTGGTTTTGCTGTCAGGACCCTCTACTGGCCGGTTTGTCAGCCACATTTTTACTTCGGGATATTATCTTTCCCACGTTGCATGAGACCAAGAAGTCAGTTGGTTAGAATCTTTGGATACCTGTAAAAAATCCTTAAGAAAGGAGATGGCTCTGGAAATTCAACAGTGCAATTTCTAGATTGTTTCTGTGATTGACAGATCCTTTCCCATCAGCGACGACCATCTATTTTAAATTGTGGTCTACTGATGATGGGCTCACTGGAAGGTGCTTGCTGGTTGTCTACGGAAAGAGACTGGTCACACAGTTAGGAAAAATAGAATACGCTCTATGATTTATTTTTTCTGCTTTGTTTTTCAATAGATTTTAGAGCCAGAAGGAAATATATTTCAACTGCCTACATACAACAGGCCATTGAATTTCATCCACAGTACGGATGTGTCCAACTAAAATTGGTCTAAGATACCTGCTTTAGGAAAGAGTGAATCTTAGGATCTTTCAGTTGAACTCAAATCCAAATTTTCTGAAGTCAACTTAAGTAAAAGGGAGATGTGATTGTGCCAAAACTTGGTAAAGCCCAAATGCTGTGGTCACAAGAATGTGGAACATATTCCATATCTGAAGTTTGCAGCAAGATGTTGAAAATGGTCCTACGGATCAATAAGTATTTATTCATATATGACAGCACGACTGGGGCTGGTAGAGACCACTGTTTTTTTTCCTGTATTTACCAAAACATAGGGGTTTTTTCCCCTATAGTTTGGCTGTAACATCTTACAAAGTCAAACTTTGTTTTCTTGCTTTTAACTAAAGGTAGCCTTTTTCTTTAGTATAAATTGCTTTCCTCTCTTTCTTTGGAAGAGAAATACAGAAGACTTGCATAGGGCAGCCTGGTAAACACAGACACAGAATATTTCCACTCTGATCTGTTGAAACAAGTTCTAAAGTTGTCTCTATGTTTCCCAGTTGTTTTTGGTTTGGTTTGGGGCTTTTTTGCTTTTATGGGTGCTAGTTAATTCCAACCTTCTTGCCTTGTTTTCCTCCTTATGGGTGTGGACATAGATTTAGTTTTTATGTCTACATTGACATGACCTCAGCCTGACAGTACATGATGGGAAGCTGGAAGATTTATTGGCAGATGAGAGCCTGTTGGAAGAAAAACTGGGTAGTGGTAATTGGAGAATGAGTCAGTGTCTGGAGTCCAGCTGTGCTTGCTACAAAAGCCTGACTAGAGAAATCCCGAGTTACTCAGATTCCTTCAACTATCTGAATCCGGCTTTTTTTTTTTAAAAAAATAGGCTTTATGTATGCTGGATGCATTTTTAGCTGAGAACATTTGTTTAAGGCAGCAGATTATCTTTCTTCCTTCTTATCGTTGCTAGTGTTGCAGTGGAGTGTAGGAGCTGTGCTCTTGGGGAAGCAATTTGTTTTACACACACAAACCAGCAACGGCTGAAAGAAGTCACGGCATCAATGTCTCAAAATGCACCAATAATGGTTTGATATGCAGTGAGTTCTGTGACTAATATTGTAAAAACACCTACATCCTCACCCTGGGAGGCAAAGCATTGCTATTTCTTATTGCACGCGTTCACAGTGGTAGAAGCTTAAGAAGCACAGTATCAGTTCCTGGCTGGTATTAACTAGAGAGATGAATTATGAGGCTCGCTTCATCAACATCCCCCCCAAAATTTGAAGTTCTAACCTTTGAATAATACATTTTTTAAAAGGAAAAAGGCGTTTAAATGTCTTTAGGTAATACCGTCACATTAAATACTGAATTTGAAGCAAATTTTGTAAAACTAAGCTCTAATAAATCCATAAGTTTTATCTCTTTTGCCATATGAATAAAAACAGTTACTTCTAATTCCTTCCAGATTGCAGCAAGAACCTCAAAGTGTTACAGTGGATATATGTTACCTAATTTTGTTGTCGAGACAAAAAAAAACCAAAGAGTAAATTCATTGTAATTTACATTTTTTCCATTTCTTTGCATTTTAATAATTCCTGAAAGTTTAGAAAAATAATTAAGGCGTTTTCTTTTTTCATATATAAGATTCATGAAAGATTCATTGAAGTGTGACATGGTCGCCCAGTTTCTCATTTTAGTTTTTGGCGTATTCATTGCAATTATAACTCTTGATAAGTGGACCAAAACTTCAGGAGAGCAAACCTGACAAGATGGTGCATCTTGTATTTGTTACAGGTGTTAATAACGCTATTTCTGGAAATTTTTCTCCACTTGAGAATTTAAATAAAATAAAAACAGAAGGGAAAAGATAACAAGCCATGTTATCCATTCTTCCTGGTCCAGTGTCTCACCACCTTCACAGCAAAGAATTTAAAGATGGTGATCCATAACAAGCCAAGTTGTATGTGGTCTCCTCAAGACAGAATAAGTGCTGCAAGCTTGCCCCACCACCAGGACTTTCGCAGTCTGTGAGCCACGGGCCAGCTCTGACACCATGGCTGCTCAGACTGCCGAAAACGAGCTGGGGGTCTGTACAGAGACAAGAGAATCAAAAATTAGAGGTAGAGCTAGAACTGGCGAGACAAGATTGTTAGCCATATCTCAAGGATTCAAGAGGGAAAAAACTAGCATGGAAAGGTGTTAAATGCTAAATGAGAATAGAGAGGGGTGCTTGTCAGCCCAGGGACTCATTAGGAGCCACTGGGTCAAGTCACCAGTGTCAGGGGTGTCGGTGGAGCTGGTGGTGGGTGGCAGCTCAGCAGCCCTGTCCATCCATTGCGGGGAGCTGTGGGACCACCCCCTGTCCTCTTCCTTGTGAGCGATGCCTGGCTGGGCAGCAATGCCCCTGGGTGCCATATCTGGAGCACTGAGTTTCTGAATCCTTAGCCTAAGAGGTCATTAAATCCAGGCTAATTTTTGTGTGAGTCAATAAGCACTCGCTTAGTGCTTGTAAGTTGTGCGTGTCCTGCTTGAGGCTACACACACCCAGAGAAACCAGCTCTAAATAGGGACCATAACAACTGATGTGTACTTAATTCTGAAGACTTAACTCTACTGGACTCTCAGCCTCAGTAATTTATTGAACAATCAAATCCATGGATTATGTGTTATATAAAACACTCGTGAGAAATGACACATTTCTGTGTCTGTGCTGCGGATGCCTGATTGAAGCAACCCTTTTTCAACATGCTGGTTTATATTCTTTTTAAATCTCTGTGAAAGCAGCCAGTTCCTGCCCCTTGATTTGATCATACTGCAGTGATTCAACCCTTGGCATTTTTAGCAGATTCACCACAGGTCATTAGTTGTGATGTGTGTGTACAGTTTATTGAGCAGATAGCCCACAACTCTGCCTATTTTGTTTTTACAAGCATTTTTGTTCAGTTACACTGGACAACGCAGTCAGCAGGATGATATTTCATGAGGTCATCTTTTGCAGTAGGTTGGTGAGGTTTTTGCAGTAGCAACGAGAATTTCTGAAACAAGGTATTGTTGCTAATTACTTTCACTCACCTAATTTAGCCATCTGAAGGCTAACTGTCTGGTTTAAGCTTATTGATGTGGCTGCCTCGGTGGAGGGGCCGGGGGGGAAGTCTCAGAGGGCAAAAGATCTCCAGTGTGTTTTTGACACTTACTTTATCCCAAGATGAATCACCCTCCAGGAGTCCTCTCTCTTTCTGCTGAGCCCAGAGGTAGTCAAAATGACAAATTCAAATTGGATGCCCACCCTTGCTTTTACGCAGTGTACGTACGAAGTTCTCTGCAGATGGACTGCAGAGAAAAAACATTGCATAGACCCAGCTTGAAATCACAGATGGCTGACACATATTATTTTAGAGATACAGGAAGCAAGCTTGAGATTTTCTACTCCAAACCAAACAAAACCCCAGGTCTCTTGTCTTTTGCATTGTTATAATGAAAGCTGGATGAAGCTTCACTGAACTTGGTGAGCACAGTGAGTCTTTTGCATGGCTTTTCAGCTCAAGGTAGTTCAGCTTCTTTTGTGGGTTGTTTTTTTTGGGGGGAGGGTGGAATTTCAGTAGAAGCCACCACCAAAAGCCCAGGCCACAAGTCCACAAGAGGCTGTGAATATGTTTCTGCAAATGGTCATCCTATTTGGAGAAATATGGAGAGTCTGTATTTCTGGAGAGTCCAAAACCAAGTAAAATCAAAAATCTAAAATTACAAAGAGGAAGACTGATAGGGAAGAGTAGGAACCTGATGATTTTAAAAAAAAACACCACAGAGGAAAAGCAATTATCACAGCAAGGAAAATTCCAGGGTAGACATCAGGAAAAACCTTCTCATAGTAAAGAAGTGCCTGGGGGGACTTGCCAAGTTTTCATTACTGGAGCTTGTTAAAACTAACCAAGAAAAATATCTTCACGAATGACTTAGGCATAGGTGCTCTGCCTCAGGGAAAAAGAAATAGAACAAATACATCCTTCCTCTCTAGTCTTTCATTATCCGAATAATTTCTTATTTATAAAAAAAAAATATTTCTTATTTCTCTGTTTCCTATAAATTTCTTATAAGTAAGAAACGGGTTGACAGGAACCTCATGAAGTTCAAAGAAAGGCAAGTGGAAAGTCCTGTAGCTGGGGAAGAACAGCCCCAGGCACCAGCACATGCTGGGGCCACCCAGATGGAAAGCAGCTTTGCAGAAAAGGAGCTGGGTGTGGGGATGGACATGAGCCATCAATGTGCCCATGCCACAAAGGCAGCTAACGTTATCCTTGGCTGCGTGAGGAGCAGCACTGCCTTTAGGAAGAGGGGGGTGACCCTTCCCCTCTGCTCAGCGCTGGTGGGGCCACACCTGAAGTGCTGTGTCCCGTTCTGGGCTCCCTGGTACGAGAGAGATGGACATACTGGAAAGAGACCAGCAAAGGGCCACAAAGATGATGACGGGACTGGAGTGTCTTCTCTGAAGAAAGGCTGAGGCAGTTGGGACCGTTCAGCCTGGAGAAGAGATGGCTCAGGGGGGATCCTACCAGCGTGGATAAATACCTGAAGGGAGGGTGCAAAGAGGACAGAGCCAGGCTCTTTTCAGGGGTGCCCTGTGACAGGACCAGAGGAAATGGAGACATGAACTGAAACGCAGGAGCTTCTGAGCATCAGAAAACAGTATTTCACTGTGAGGGTGACCGAGCGCTGGCACAGGTTGCCCAGGGAGGCTGTGGAGTCTCCATCCTCGGAGATATTCAAAAGTCATCTGGACACTGTCCTGGGAAACTGACTGTAGGTGGCCCTGCTCAAGCAGAGGGGCTGGACCAGGTGACCTCTGGAGGTGCCTTCCAAGCTTGACCATTCTGTGATTCTGTATTTGATGGGGAGAATAAGCAGACCCACAGAACAATTTGGAATGTTACTGGAATGTTATTGCTCTTTCCCTGGAGGTCTGTCATTTCCTGACACCTATACAAAGAGTTCAGGTGTCCATGTTTATGGGCAGGAGGGCTGAAGAACACAAACAGCAGACAGCTCCCTGGAGGCAGAGTCCCTGCTCAGCTTCCACTGACCTTCCTAGGAGTTAATGGGGTTAATCAGCCCCAAGAATAAAGCTTGCTTTTTTGTTTGGTTTTTTTTCTCCCACAGAATTTAAGCTTCTGCATAATGGGGGCTAAAACATAGCCTGTCAGGTTGCCAAGATTATGGTCTTTATTTCTCTAGAGCATGCCAGAGAAGAAAATCCTAAATTGAAGATTTTGTTATAACCCTCATAATGTTTAAGTAAAGCAAAGACTCTCTGCCTCATCCATGCTTCCTTTTTACCAGTCCTCAATTTAATTTAACATTAGAGAGAATATAACAAAATCTTCATTCACTGCCGTAATGAAACATAATGGAAAGGGGGTTGCCAGTGAGATAACTTTATTAGCGTGTTCGTAATACCTTTTTGCATTTCTGTAATCTTTGTTTTTCTTTTCTTCCTTTTTTTTTTTTTAATTTGGTCTTCTTCCGATTGATAATCGCACTTGCCAACCTGAATTTACTTTGCCTAAAAACATAAACTTTAAAACAAAAACTCCACTTTAAATCTTTGTCAGGAGCAAGAATCAATGTCAAAAAAAGAGATTTTGAGAGTCTATATTTTCCCTTCTGCCTTGTGACACTGAAACCCAAACTTCCCGAACTGCTTTGAACTTTCCCATCCAAGTTGAGGTTCCCTACACCACCTTCCTAATCCCACCTCCTGCAGAGCAATGCCTCCATTTTAGTCTATCACATAAATGCAACTCATTGATTTCTTTCTTGATAGGCATGCCACAACCTGCCCTGCCTTCCTTAAATTGTTTCTAATGCATTTACTGGTCTTCAAAGTGAGGTAAATATTTTGTTTCGGTTGTCAAAGATTCTTCTTTAAGTACAGTCATTGTGAAAAGACAGTCAATACCGCTACTGAGTGTGTTCAGTGGGTGGTGTCGAAGTGACGAGCGAGAATGTGCACTCTGGAAGCACAAGGAGGTTACTGAGGAAGACTGATATTTACCTGAAGGGATCAAGTATCAGTAAATAGGCATGAAAATAAGCAGCACAAAAATTATTGTGACTTCAAGATAAAATAGCAAAGTTCTAAGCCTAAAAGGAGCCACCAAAAATTACCTTTTCCATTTTCTACACATGAAATTTCAAGATAATCGAGCCTCTTTATGCCACAGCTTCACCCCACACACCAAGTAGATGCAGTATTTCCTTTTTTTCTCTTTCATTCTCTTTTTAAAAGACTTACTATTGCCATTGGCTATAAAAGCCAGCCAGATGAAGTGCTTCGTTATATGTCTCTTAATTAAGCCAGTGAAAACATTTAATCGAGCTGGTTTTTAATTTTCTCCTGCCACTCTACAGTAAAAATGCATTCCCTAGTCTCCCAGTCACCTTTTAAAAATCTCATATAATGAGAAAGAGATATATTGGGCTCTTGATCCTTGCCATTTGGCTAGTATATTTGGCTTTTATTCTTCCTTCGGGGGGTGGAGAAATTCAGTTAAACATTGTTAGTTAGAGTAGCCCATTTAAAAGTCTTTTCCTGAAGAACATTTTACTGATTTTGAGAAGATTTTATTTATGGAGTTTAATATGTCTTCACTTTTATTACTGAAGGCTGTACTGCAGCAAAGCTCTAAAAGACAAACTAGAAAGTAGATTAGTTATCCCAACTGTTCAGACTTTCCAGACCGGTACTGGCATTTACTGGGTTTCATTAGGGGGAGGAAAGCTTGAAAAGTAATCCAGTAATAAAGCCAAAACCCTCGGTACACTCTGGGAGCAAGAGTGTATGAAACAGAGGGGGGGAAAATACCGGGCTCTTATTTTATCCCTGGGCCCATATGGTGCAGACGCCTCGTGTAATGGATGCCGCGTCAGAAGAAAGGGGTTTGGCATAATAGTGAGGTCTCAAAATACAACTTGGGCTCAAAGAACACGTTCTTTCCATCTTCTGACAGCAGAATGCACAAAGGTGAATGTGTTAATAATGGAGATAAGCAACGTTGTCTGAGGGCTGTGCTCCTGTGGGCTTGGGAAAAGTTAGGAAGCGCAGTGTACCCCCAAATGAACAGCACTGCTAAGGGGCAGACTTGGAATTTGGATCTGCTGATCCCCTCATTTACAAACCCTCACATTTTCAAGATAAAGAAATCTCACTTCTAATTGAGCAATATAACCATATAGCTATGCTTGGCTAAATACAATTCTAAACTCAACTGAGATCAGAGGAGGGGTTATTTCTTTTCAGCCCGGAGTATTTTGCCATGTCAGTCAACGGTGAATTTCCACATATTAATTACTTACAGCTTCCCCTGAAGCTCTGATCTGCTCCTTTCGCAGACATTCACCCTGCCACTAGGAAGCTGAGCGTGAGCTGCATTCCTTTCAACGCAGCCGTGGGCAGAGAAAGTCAATCCCTCTGTTGACAGGAGCTGTAGACACCCCACCTGTGTAAGGCAAGCGGCAGCGCTCTACCAGGTTACCAGAGCTCTTCCCTCCTCTTTTCACTCACATTTCAGTTGACATCATTTTTATCAGTGTATATTTTCCATTAAATTACAGAGCTGACTCCCAGCAGGCATTTTGGGACAGTAACTTGTGAGCTTTTCCTGAAGTTTGTAGTCATCTGGCAATGCACTTGAACATCTGAAATGAATACTGAGGTAAGACCTCCAATTCCATCTCGGCTCCAACCAGCCATACAATATAAATAACCAGTGCATGAATGGGAAACAGAGAACAGGAAAAGTAAGCCTTTGAGATGACATTTAGGACTGAGTTACAGTTTCATGGTTTTCAGTAGCTTTGCTTCCACTATGATTTCTGATTTCTTAGACAGATATTTGCAAAAGCACTAGAAGATCTACTTTACTCTTAGACCACAAAAAAATCTTCTATACTTCATGAATAATTTTAATTATTTTCTTAAAATCAGCTAGATAGATATGTTCTGAGTCCTAGTACAATATAAAATCTACATGCATCAAAACAGTCCAGAAATAAACCCCAACAAATAGTACAGGTAAAAAAGGATAAAAGGCTGAGATGAAAAGAAATGTCTTCCATAAATTGTGAGAAGCAAAGAGAGGGCTGCTCCCCAGGGAAGGCAAGCGAGGAGCAAGTGTGACAGCAAGGGGATGAGACACCATCCTCACCAGCAAGGGCACAGTCCCACCGTGTCCGAGCAAGGAGAGCAGGGCAGGTCTGGTGACAGTAACCTGGGCCAGTCACAGCCCCGGCAGGTCCTAGGTGATGAGGGAGGTCTGAAGCCAAATCAGCAGGTCGGGATGAGGGCCAGGCACAGGAATACCTCCAGCGTGGCTCAGGCCAGGACTGAGGTCATAGAATCATAGAATTGTCTAGGTTGGAAGGGACCTTTAAGATCATCTAGTCCAACCATCAACCTAACTCTGATAAGAAAATCATCACTAAACCATGTCTCTAAGCATCATGTCAACCCGTCTTTTACATATCTCCAGGGATGGTGCCTCAACCACGTCCCTAGGCCCTAGTCCCAAGGACTAATAACCCTTTCCATGTAAAAAATTTTCCTAATCTCCAGCCTGAACCTCTCCTGGTGCAACTTGAGGCCATTTCCTCTTGTCCCATTGCCTATGACTTGGGAGAAGAGACTGACTTCCCCTGGCTACACCCTTCTTTCAGGGAGTTGTAGAGAGCGAGAAGGTCTCCCCTCAGCCTCCTTTTCTCCAGCCTGAACATCCCCAGCTCCCTCAGCCTCTCCTCATAAGATTTACTCTCCAGACCCCTCACCAGTTCTGTTGCCCTTCTCTTGACCCACCCCAGCCCCTCAATGTCTTTTTTGTGGGAAGGGGCCTGATTCAAGATTTGTCTCGGACTTCCATCCTTCATCTTCTTTCTCTGCCCATGTCTGTGATGAAGGTCACAAAACAAACTTCAGTGTTTGCCTAATCTTATATATGAAATTACCCTGAGTTAGGCAGAGGGTAACACTCCGCGGTGAGGATCTGCAGCAGCTGGTACAGAGAGATGACTGAACCAGGCAATAACCAAAGAAAGAGATGCACCTAAAACATTTTCCCCAGGGTGGGCCCATTTTAATGGCTTTAGACAGCAAAACTAATTCCTGTTTCCAAGTGTCATCATTTACTCAGGATTCAACAAATCAGCTGCCTTTGGAGAATATGGTCTTTCACATAAAGGTCAAATTTTTGAGCACCCGCCCAGGACGTGGGAAGCCCTGGGTTCCAGTCGTATTGCAGCGAGACAGGGTTTGAACTCACATCTAACTCTCTTAACACATTTGTAAGGTTTTTTTAAATCCCCTTTTGAATATGCACTACGAAGCAGGGGGATATGAAAGGAGCAGACCAAAAGAAAGGTATCTCCATAGGGAGATGCCTATTTCCCAGCATAGACATCATCTTCAAATTACCTATCTTCCTGTATATTTTCTTTCATTTCTGAGGTGATGTGTGTCCTTGGAAGGCTATAAAATTATTTTAAAGACTATAAAGCAGGATTGCATTTGCTGCCACCAAGCTAAAGTGCAGATGTTTGGACTGGCTAGGCTCTATAGAAAACGATGGCTTCTGTCCTGCTCTCATGGCAATGTGACAGCAGCTCAGATGGACACGTGCTGTCACTGTCACTGCAGCGCTCTGGATACGACCCTTCTGTTCCTAAGCTCAGCACTAGTCATCCCCAAAATGGAAGATATTACGGTCCCAAGGAAGGGTGGTGGCTTCTTACCCAAACCCTCTGCCTGGTCTAGTTGGGGGTGTCCCTGCTGACTGCAGGCATATGCCTTGTATCTGAATATTTGAAGGGAGCCTACAGGAGAGCTGGGGAGGGACTCTGTCAGGGAGTGCAGTGACAGGACAAGGGTAACGGTTTTAAATTGGAAGAGGGGAGATTGAGATTAGATACTAGAAGGAAATTCTTTGCTGTGAGTGTGGTGAGACACTGGAAGAGGTTGCCCAGAGAAGCTGTGGCTGCCCCATCCCTGGAGGGGTTCAAGGCCAGGCTGGA
>JAOQGH010000023.1:89921146-89983308 GCA_025769975.1 Gallinago jamesoni
CTGCTCTGGGTGGACCTGCTTTGGCAGGGGGTTGGACTAGATGATCTCCAGAGGTCCCTTCCAACCCTGTGTGATTCCCTGAAATTAGTGTTCAGTTATTTTTTGACTGACTGAGTTTCTTAACCCACCTTGCCGTGTTTAACTTACCACGAAGCCATTTTGTCTATTAAGAATAAATGCTGGCAAATCGCACAAATTGGGATATACAAATTCTTCTTTTTTTGTGCAGTGAGGAGGCAGAAGCACTGGCAAAAAAGCTAAAATTAAGGTTCTACCGGACATCTGTGAAGGAAGACCTAAACGTGACTGAAGGTAGGAGATAGCTGGGAGGAGGCGTCAGCCCTGCCCTCTGCCGTATGCCTCTGCTTTGGAGCTGATCTCTTACTTGCCGAGTTGTTGCATGCTCTAGGCAACCCTTTTGGTGTTTCTTAGCAGCACGCTTTAAATGTAGCTAGAATTATTTGATATTGCTGTGTTAGCCCCGTTTCTTTGGGTACATCTTCCCTTTCCCTTCACAAACAGTGCGTAGTTCGGTATTTAGAAGCACCAGCGTGTTAAGGCTGCTCACTCCTCATCACTGTCAGCAAGCACTGAAATAAGTGCTGTGTAAAAGTTCAGTTATTACAATATACAAACTGTAAGGCAAGTAATTTTGTAATTATTACTAACTAATAATTGATATAAACAATCATGTCACAGTTTAGTTATATTTAGACATGCATTATATATAAAATTATATTTAAATTATCTATACATATAAAATTATTATAATTACAGATTTATTTTATATATTTTAGTGTGTTTTATATATTTTTAGTATTATTGTATAAAATTATATTTAAATACACATTAAAAGATTGGGTCTCTTGCAGCCTGTTGTCTACTGGTGCTATTTTACTACTTCCCAAGTGTCACTTTTTAATGTAGATATTTAATTTCATAGGAGTACTGTTGTAAAATTAATTCACTGTCTTTTGTGGGGTAGGTTTGAATAATAATGAGTTGTAGCCTCTGATAGTTTATTTTTTTGTTTAATCAGGCAAACTTAATAGTTAAACTAATTGTTTCTGCTCTGTTAATGTCATTCACCTTGGAAAAAAGATCTGCAAGAGAAAACGTAAAATGTTTTTGTGTCGTCTTTACATGAGCTGTTAATTACAAATTTAAATGATGATAACACATACAGGGTTCTGAAAATTCCCTTATAGTTGTAGATTTTTTCAGAATCCTAGGTAGATTTGTGCTGAAGTCGTGCTAAACCTGTGGTGTCGAATGCACTTTTGTCACCACACAGAATTTTGACGTGAAGGTGTTATTATCGATACGAAGATTATTTTTAAGCATACCCTGATGTGCGCCTTTTTTCTTTTTAACATTCCAGTTTTTAAGTATTTGGCTGATAAATACCTTCAAAGGCTGAAGCAACAAACAGTGGAAGATCCAGAACTAGTGCACACGAGCAGTAACAAGATTGGTACGTATACTGTAATAAACAACCAGAAATAGTATTTTTTGCCATCAAAGCTTACGGTCTCCTTTGTGTCCTTATAGAGTTCATACCGTGGGATTTGGAATCTTTCTTACCTTCCTGTTTGAGAATATTGTCTCCTTTCCTTCTGTAAAATGACATTGTGACTCTCTAAAGCTACAAGGCTGTCAAACTGACGTACTAAAGCTTCTAGCTAATGTTTGGCAAGAGCCCTTTTATTGAATTTGTCTAAACAAACATTGTGTGAGGACTTGAGAGAGGATGCTTGTTGGGTTTTTAAATGTAATTAGTATTTGTGTTACTCATGGTGGTGCGGATTTACAAGAGACTCGCGGTGATAGAATCTGGCGTGTGATCAGGCAGCCTCTGTAAACTGCCTTTTGTAAGGGAACACTGAACTTCTGTAGTCCTTCTTTAAAGCCTTTCTGAGTCAGTTAATTTATTTTCCTTAAAACACTCCCTTTTTATTCAGGCTTTTTCCTTACCTTTATCTCAGCAAACTTCAAAATCCGTATGTTTTTCTTTTATTACATTACTCAACTAACCATACCTTTTGTTACCGTGCAATTAGTGGCATACACATGTACAGATGAAGATGCTGCCCTTCAATTACGTAGATGTCTATCAGCTTTAAAGCCTTCCTAGCTAGTAATTCCAGCTGGCTCTACTTCAAATTTAGCTGCAAAATTGACCCAGAAATAGATAAAGCCATTAAAAAGGAAGAGCGTGCGTTCTGAGGTGCGCTGCTGTGCCTTTGTTAAGCGTTGCCTCTTAATGTGTTGTGCAAGAAGTCACAGGAATACAAATAATTTTCTTGTCTTTAACTTCTGTAGGTGTTTTTAACACAGCCGGCGGAAGTCACTCCAGCCAGAATTCTAGCACTCTTAATGGCGGGGACGTCGTCAACCTCAGACCAAACAAGCAGAGGACCAAGAAAACCAGAAGCCCTTTCGGCAGCTGCAGCGTACCTTAGACTGCTTTTTGGGGGGAGGAGAAACCCGCCCACAGGGAATTGGATGAAGTTGTGCAATTGAGTACCGAATAAAGCCGGCCGTAGAGGTATTTTTACCAGTGCTTTAGCAAATCTTGTGCCTACGGGATCCTTGACAGAGGGTGGATTATTACCTAAACTTGCCGATACAGTGGGTTTTTTTGGTGTGTAGGGTGAGACACCTGCTGGCGAAACACAGAATCGTGGCTGCCCCGTTGCACTTCATAAAAAAAAAAAAAAATAATTAGGCAAGCTTCTCCTTTTTCAAGGAATTATTTACCGAGCTATGAACTAAGTATTGCTGAATTGCAAAGCACATTTACCATAAAGATAATACTCACGAGTATAGGTACAGACCATAACACTATGGCCCAAGGTAAAGTAGCAACCTGGCAACTAAATTTCAAAGAAAATATTAGCGCTGGTTGGTCAGTACACTAAGAAGATAAATAAAGAGCAAAAAGAAGACACTACGTTTTATGCCTGACTATAGTAATATGGATTTTGGCTGTTCTGTCGGTGCAATACACTTGTGCTATACATACGAGCTCTAAGGTATACGTGTAAGCATTTGGTGTGAATATTTAGGCTGAATTCCAGTGTCTGAGCTACTTGGAGATCAGCTAATGATCAAAAATTAGCAACTTCCAAACAAATTCCTTTAAAAATGTCGCATTTCAGATGCGGCTTTCCCAGCTGCCACTTGGACGTTGAACTTGCTATACTTTGGGCCTAAAAGCTTAGATTTAAAAATGTATGGTGCCAAAAATGCTCCTTATTTTTACCTAATGCTGCGCTACAGATGTTTTTGTAAGTTTGTTTTTCTCAGTCTTAACAGTTTGAACAAGTAACTCAGTCTTTGACGCTAGTAGTTATTCAGAGGGAACATAAAAATCATACTCCTGTTCAAATTTGATCGTTGTATCCTGTGTTGTCTATGAAAAAGGCAAAGTGGTGTCACAAAAAATATTTATCTCTTTCGGAAAAAAATTGTCATTGATACCATAAACTTAAGTTATGGAGGATTCAAAAAACTGCAGCTGATGACTGAATTACCTTAATGAGACATTCTTGAATGTCCTTTCCGAGTTAGCTGCTGGTTACAGAAAATCTAATTCTGCAAGATCAGAGACACGGCAAAAAGTTTTCCAAGTGCTTAAGTAATTTTACAGAATTGATGTAGATGTTTAGGAGCCCAAATCTAAATTGAAGTTATTTGGGCTTAGGCTCCTAAATCACTAAGGTGCTTTTAAAAATGCTGAGCAAGATATCTCTTCTTTACCAAAAATAAACAGTTTTTAATCGTCTTTGAGAGCATGCATGCCTTTTAAAAAATATCCATTTTGTTTACATGTTTTTGTATGGTATGATATAATTTTAACTTTCTAGAATTTCTACAACAAACCTGCCGGTGACAAATGCAAAATATGCTGCTTGAAAAAATTCAGAGTTTTAATAGTTTTTTAAGTGGTGTATGAGAATGAAAATGAGCTGAGTGATCCCGTATATTTTTGGAGGAAGGACTTTTCACTGTGTGAATTCCTGTAGGAAGTTTGACTTACTTTGTTTCTAAGTCAATGAGTACAAAAACTGAAATGTACTCTTTTTTTTTTTTTCTTTTTTTTTTTTTTTTCCCCTTGTCTGCAGGGAGAGAAGGGTGGCAAGTTATGCACAAACACTAAAGCTCTCTGAACTCTGTATTTTATGTTGTTTACTGTCTTAGACTTTCTACCGAGTGCCGTGGTTTCTTTGGCAAGCTGTCAGAGCATCTCCTGGTGCTGGCGAGAAGGTGGCCTTCAGGGCGCTCCATCCCCTTTGCTGTTGCAGCAAAACTGTGGGTTCTTTTCTCTTGGATAAAGGCCTGTCTTTTTTAACAAGTGCATTTAATCACTGTACGGATGGATGGATGGATGGATACATGGAGTCGAGTCCTATCCGTCTCAGCAATTTAAGAAGTAAGGTACTTAGGATAAGACTTAGGATCACGGGGGTCACCTTCCAGCTTCAGGAGGTAGGAGGGAGCGTGTGCATGAAGAGTTTTCACACCCGTTTTTAATATGAAAACTTTAACCTTTTGTCGTCTGCCTGCGAGTGTAACGTTTTGTATTCGTTTTTCTTGAAACAAAAACCACAAAGTGTCCGAAGCATCTTTTTTTGGCCTTGTTTGACTTTGTACAGAGGACTGAAAAAGAAGGCTTTGTTCCGTATACGGACCGTTTGTGCTATGACATGTAATACTGCAGACATTGGATTATTACATAAGCCGTTTGCATCTAAAGTCTGTCATTATAAACCCCTGTTTTAAGGACTGAAAACTCAGTAGAAATTTTCTTAGGTGGAGACTTGCTAAATTTAGGATAGGTTGAAATCTAGTACAGGTACTTTACTGTAGGAGTAGGTGTTGGCAGCATTGCGTGACAGTGTTGATTTCATTCCCTCCTTAAATCCAGAGTGGCTCTTTCTTCCCTGTGACCTTGTGGTGCTCGTTCTCCGGAATGACTGGGATTGGGGGCTGTCCACAGCAGCCTTTTTTCTGGAAGTGCTCCGCAGGCAACGCTGCTTGAAAATTAAATTTTTATCCTGCTGGGGTTCGTGTGTAGAGGTAAACCAGGTGACTTGCATGGTGGGGGAATCCTTTAGATGGCTACCCACCTCACTACTCAGCGGGAGTAACTTGCGCCTTTTGGGTGAAGAGACGTGCCTGGACGTTTAGCCCTCCCATTGTCCCTCAGGAATAATTTTTATTATAAACACTGCCCCATTCTCATTAAAATATTATATATTTTAGTTCCCAAAACCTACAGGTGCAGAGCTGGTAATAAAAATGCCCTTCTCTGTGCCCCTGTGTGACTGCGTGGTGGACACGGCTGTTGCTCTGTGAGACTGAGCTAATTGCACTCCTCGTTTGTCTCTTAACATCTCCCCAACAGCTCATGGGATGTATTATCTGACTCTGGCCAAGAACGCTTTGCTTTGGGCTGACAGTGCTGCCTCTAGCAGGAAACTTTGGTCCTGGTTAATGCCGTGGTGAAGGAAGGGTTCACTAAAGAGTACGAGGCTAAAGCATCTGTCGCTCCCCCGTTGCATCCATTCGGTGACTGGGTGTTCTCTCCCAGAAAGTGGGGCATCGTTTGATGCGAAGTTATTTCTGACTGGAAATAACAAACCTCAAAGTTGTAGGACTCATCACACTCTGACTTTTGTGCCTGTGTGTCTGTGGTTAATTTAAAAAAAAAAAAAAAAACCAAACCAAATTAAATATTCCACTTAAGACAGTTTTGGAACTTTCTTATTTTCTGTGTTTCTTAAGGCAACGCTTACCTTTTTGAGTCAAAATGCCCGATTGCCGTACTCGCAGTCTAATTCCCCATTTGATTTTTTTATGCTTCAGTAAAATTTGTCTTTTTTTTCCCCTCTGTGTTGCTGGGCTGCAGTGTATCTGACACCTCCTTTTCCTTTGCATCGCTTGTGTAGACGTAGGGAATTGAGCAGCTGCCTGGAGGAGGTGCGTAGTACTCAGCGAACGTGCACTTTGAACCTGTTAATTCAAGCTGATTGAGAGCTCCCAGTTAATAATAGAATTAATTATTCGCACTGCGGAACCCTCCTAAGCGTCCCCAAAGAGAAAATTTCAAGCAGCTCTGCAGGGAAGAAGTGTTCTGTGTGAGTCATCTCAAAGCCAGGTGAGTCCTCGTACCCAGCGAGACTCATTCTCAGGTTTCTAGTAGCAGGGTAATACCCATAAATAATTCGCAGAGCGAGTGTTCTTTCTTCAGCTGCTGAGGGAAATGTGGTTCAGCAGAACCGACTAAAGTTGATCAAAAGAAAAGAAAAAAAAGTAAATATTAATGTGGACCAGGAGAAATACCACTCTTGTGAGGATTAAGATGCATCGTTACTAATAAATGACTTACTCTTATTCGCAAGTTCACGGGAATCTGAATGGTTAAAGCAGAAAATGTACAGAACTGTTTTTATCACCGTTGTGTTCTCAAGTAAATGTAATATATTTTTAGAAAAAAAAAAAAGTCAACTTACAGTAAATCCTCAAGTGGAAAAATAAATGTTTAAAACTGAATACTCTGCGTATGCTGTTCCTGTAAAATCCCTACGAGTTCATTCTGCTCTTCTCTCGTAAATGACGTGAGCTGTAGCCTGCAATTTGAACACGTTCATTGGATTACTGTTGGGTCTGATACAGGGCACTGCTCCTCGGGTTCCATTAAATTGGCAGTGTATTAAATTTCCAAAAACAACTGCTATAACCCTGGATCTGCTCCGGAAACTCGCATGTCCGATTCCAGCTCCCGTGCAGCCAGCAGTTGGGATCTGAGGCAGCCAGCCGGCGTTGAGATGGTTTAAGATAGATAGCCAGTGTGAGTAGAAGGATCTGGAGTAGAAGGCTCACTGGAAGTCTCTTGCTGGGACTTGCAGGTAAGGCTGCGGAAGGAACTTTAAAGACGGAATCACTGGGTTTTAAAATGAAATTGTTCAGATCCGTGGGTTCTTCAATAGCTGTGGCGTGTCAGCATGGAATTGTGAAGCCTAGGAGAGGGTACTGCAGCCCCACTGTGGGCCAGGTGACACAGAATTTAAGAAAGAATTTAAAATAAAACCCAGAAACTTGGGCAAAAATAAGTTGAATCTACGCTATGAACTCAGCTGTTGATATCCAAATTTTGATCGCTTCATTTTGCCTTTGGAACAAAGGCACAGTTGCATGGTACTACTAAAAGTGCTGTTAAAAAATAAAAATACTCTTAACTATTGATACAGCACAGAAGATCTAAAAAGGAAAAAAAAAAAACCAAAAAACCCAAACCTTAGCGCTTCTGGCCTGAATAACCTTATAATGGCTTTAAAAAGAATATTAAAGAATATTTTAAGCACTGATAGGCTATTTCATAGCGTGATTCCCGAAAACAACCTCTGCTGTGTGTTACTGTCAAGGGGTTTAATGCTGTTAAACAGCTGGAAGCTTTACTTATTAAAGCCCCCAAGGAGCCTGGAGCCTGTTCCCACACGCTCCGAGCTCCAGGGCTGCAGGGAGGAGCCTGACTTCAAGTAAGAGCTCCCACCTTGTGCTGGTGCTCCCAGAGCACCCTGCTGTGACACTGGGGCTGGAACACTCAAGGAAACACAGAATCACAGAACCACATGGGGTTGGAAGGGACCTCTGGAGATCATCTAGTCCAACCCCCTGCCAAAGCAGGTCCACCCAGAGCAGGTCCCACAGGAACACGTCCAGGTGGGGTTTGAATGTCTCCAGAGAAGGAGACTCCACCACCTCCCTGGGCAGCCCCTTCCAGGGCTCTACCACCCTCAAGGTGAAGAAGTTCCTCCTCATGTTTAGGTGGAACTTCTAATGTACAAGTTTGTGCCCATTTCCTCTTGTCCTGTCAACAGGCACCACTAGGAAAAGACTGGCCCCATCTTCTTGACACCCTCCCTTTAAGTATTTATAGGTGTTGATCAGTTTCCCCCTCAGCCTTCTCTTCAGACTCAAAAGACCCAAGTCCTTTAGCCTCTCCTGGTAAGAGAGGTGCTCCAGGCCCCTCATCATCAAAGGAAGGGCCCTGCCATGGAGGGAGATGCAGTTAGTGGCATCGCTCCAGCCCATCCTGCGCCCACCAGCTGAGCTTTAATCTGAGCCAAGTTCAGACGGGGCAGGGCTGAGCCACCGAGCCCCCTGCTCCCTTCCGTGCCCACCACCCTCGGTGAGGTATCGCAAGGGCTGTGTAGAGAGGGGATTGTAAAATTCCAGGCTCACCCTAAAATCTGCAACTTTTGACCCACGGCCACAGAGGGTGATAATGATGAGCAGAAAGAAGAGGGAGCTAGAGGGTGGTAGGAAAAAAAAAAAAATAAAAAAAGATCACTCACCCAAAGAGTAAGTAATGTTAAACTTAAAAAGAGTAGTATCATCATCCCCAGGAAACAACTACGGTACCTGCCACTTGAGAATCCAACTGTTCCCTTCTGTTCCTGCACAGGTGATGACCTACAACAAATCTGCGGAGCAGCAGCTGATAAAATACAATTCCCCTTTATTATATTATCTTTGGAAAAAAAACCATACACAGCAACCTCAAACTTACAGGTAGATGGGAGAGGCAGGGTGGGCCATGGGAGGGGACGTCGTGAGATCTGGGGCTCCTTTCTAGCCTGGGTTGTCACCTTCTAATGGATGCATTGCTTTCCACGTCCTCAGTTGTGACCTGAAGGTATCCATCTTGTCTCTTGCCAGTGTTGTGATCTGCTTACGAATAGTGCCAAGTTATCATCACAAATGGTAATGAGTTGGACAGCGTGTTGTTTAGGAAAATATGCAGTTTATTAATGTTTTTGTTTTATTGCCACGATTTGTCTTTTGTCCCCAGAAGGCCTGGTTCACGCGCTAGGGATACAGCGGGGAAAAGCTGAAATCTCACTACCTGACAAAACAGCTTTAGTTTAAAAAAAAAACCAAACCAAAACAAAACAAAACCCTCAGGAGAATGGAGGAAAGGGTTAAGATTTTGAGGGTGTCTGATGTTCAGCAGAAGCACGGTTACAATTTGCAATAGAGCAGCATCCACTCTCCAGGAGGACTCCTGCTAGCGCTCCTTATTGCCAAAAGAAAATGCCAAGGCTCCCACAACCCACTAAATGCTTGCACCTCGCAATGAAAGACACTTGGGTGTGCCTGCATTCGCGTACACGCGTGTGCTTGTACAGAGACTTTTTTTTTTTTTTTACTTCTTAGCTTCTGTGTGCTTGTTGGGGAGGTTTGCTCATCCTGCCCTTTGCCAGAAGTTGCCAGGAGGAGAGTTTAATCCTGTTTGCTGTTGCAAGACTGTCGAACAGAGGATTTCTGATGCTCCAACAACGTGATTGACTTTTCAGAATTCTCTAAGTTTCTGAGCAGAGTCTCTAGCCGCCTTTTGATTTTCTTCTGATCCTCGATGGCACATCCGATTACCACGGACTGAAATTTCTGATCGATGGGTCCCGCCGGCACGTCCGATGTGCACGCGCCGTAAAGCGACATTAAGCGGATTTTGGCGTCTTCCAGATCATCTAGAAGTTTATTGACAATCTCATCGATCATCTTGGTGGCGTGCTGCAGGGATTCCTGCTGCTGGGCGTTTCGGATGGTTTCTACAGAAACCTCCACAGTGAGGGTTCGGCCCATCAGACGGTTAGCAGTCAAATTAAGTTCTTCTCTCTCACCTACATCAAAAACAAGAAAGTATTCCGAGTTACAGGTGAATGCTTTCCTTTGCAGACAACGTCGTCAAGACAATCAAACTGCTACAATTTTGCAATAAACGAGGCTGGTTTTTGGAGTAAGTGATGATCAACAGGATTTTCAAGAGCCAGAAAGGAGTTTTTTGCATTTGCCTGAAGTCGTACTTATTTCACAGGAGCTGGCATCTTCTGATTTGAACGGAGGCATTAAGCTCTACTAAAAATGCCAGTGGTGCTTTCCCGCTGCTGACACAATGTTCCTGCCTCACATTAAAGCAAAGTGCACACCATTATCAGGAAACATTCTTCGTTAACAGAACAGGCACGTTAAGGACCTACCGTGCCACCGTGAGGGAGAGATTTAGCCTGTCCCCAGAAGGCCATAAAGAGAAAACTGATTCCTGGCTACCAGATACAACTAGGGGCCACGAAAAAACTGGTCTTCTATTTTTTGAAAACTTTTGTTTTTTCCTAAAATACAGACACAACATATTTGATACGTAGGCTCTTGAAGAGCCAATAAAGCAGCAATTTAAAGCTCCCAATATAAAACATACAGATTTAGGAAATATATTTAAAGCTGTACATCACACAACCACAACAATGATCTTCATCACCGGGTTTTTGCAGGCTGTACGCTTTGCAGCGCTCATGCCTGTCCAGCAGTCAATGCCATTAAAATGCTGGTTTCTCAACTATATTTAATCATCAGCAGCAGCAGCTTCTCTCCCTGAGCTGAGCTAGGTCAACCCTCGTTTTGAAAATAAATCAGTGAAGTGAGTATGGGCTTTCAGAGACAACAGCAGTGCCATCCATGGCAGACCGTCCAGCTGAACAGTATGTGAATTCACACAGTCAAGAAAAAGGGGACCCCCAGGGTAAGGGGTGTCCCTCCAGTAACTGTAGCTGGCTCCAACGCCTGTACCTTTACCGGCAGCGAGCGAGCAAACGGAGCTGCTCCCTCCGGCACGGGCTGCTCTGATTTTGAGGGGAGAGGAAGGGAAAGCAGCTTCTCACCTTCACTGATGTGCCTCATATCCTGGCTGTTCTGTATATTGTGGATCATCTCCAGCAGGATTTCCTTCTCTTGCTCCATAGCGGATGCTGCGTCACGGAAAGCCTCTACCCTGCACACGGAGGAACCAAACAAAATGTGTCAGTGATAAAATAGCTGTTCACCTATACAGCTGCCAAGAACTGTTTAGTTTGGTTTTTTTTTAAACTTCAGCTTAAGAAGTACAGTCAGCTCTAAATTATCTGGGATCCAGACTCTGATTTCATGACCTTCCCCCGAATCTTAACTTCACTTTTCAAGACTCAACATAATTTTAAAAAACAAGTGGGGGAAAAACCCTATAACAACAGTTATTCGATCAGACTTAAATCTTTTATTTTACTGACAGTGCTGCTCTATCCTACTCAGTGGTTAGTCTGGATACCCAGAGCCTGATGGCACCACAGCCCCGTAGCAGAAGTCCTGTAGCTAATTGGCAATTATGATCAGCTGCTTAACGAGAGGAGAAACTGAGCTGGTCCCCACCAGGGGACTTGGGGAGGAAGGCTGCAGCTGCGGGGATGGAGGCAGCAAGGAGGCCTGGCTCCCCCACCGCTCCCAGGCCAGCAGCACAGAACCACTATGACCCCCCTACAAAGCAACCCTGGAAAGTTCCAGAAAATTCAAATGCCACCTTGAAGCCGAACAGCTCCTTTCACAAGGGGGGAAAAAAAATACAAAAACAAATGGGCGAGAGGGACAAAGCTCACACATTTTTATTAATATGACAAGGGCTTCCCTGCCGAGCATTGTGCCTCGGAGGCTGGAAGAAGATGCTGGATCGCCTGCCCCCACGGTCACTGCTGTTTTCCATGGAGTGATGCTCGCTGTGATTCACACAGGAGGCTTCTGTAGGAGCAGCTCCTATTTCTGGGCTTCCCGGGAAGCAGGAAACTTGATTCCTCCTGAAACAGGACCCTTACTCCAGTCCCGTTCACTGCGCTGAAGCTCGCATGTGCAGACCCATCTGGCCATGGGCAACGTGAAAACACCATACTAGAAATGGAGGGCCAGTCCCTTAATTCCTGCCTTATTCTCCACCACGGTTTTAAGGAGGGGGGGGTTGCATTCAGCCAGGTCATCTGGAAAAGCACATCTGGGAACTGTCTACCCTGGAGGCTGGGGACATGTCCCCCTGCCGTGGCTTTTGCCCTGCAGGCTTGAGGGCAGGTGCTCCTGGAGGACTTGCCAAGCTGCCACTGGCTGCAAAAGTTGTGCCAAAAAACGTCAACTCTGCATTCCCAGAGCCCACAGAAACGCGGAATTATCACGTGAACCCGGCTGACGGTTTCAGATGCTCTCAAGGCGCAGCCTGGGAGGTCCGGCTGCTGTAAGCAGCACGGGAATCCAGCTATCCCAAAATGTTTATTGAACCTGGCCAGAAAAAGGGAAACAAACCAAAACGTTGTTAAGTCTCTTAGATGCTCTTCAGCACCACTCTTCCTTCCTCAAAGGCTGGCTGAGGGCAGGTAACTTCAGAAAAACAGCAGTCAGAGAAAAGAGGGCAAAAAAAGGCAGAACGGGAGCATTTGAGGATATAAATAGGCACACTTCACATCCAGCCTGCTCATGAAAAAGCTTGTTTTACAAAATATTTAACCTAATTTAGTCAGTGAAAGCACAAGCTCCAGGCCCTGCCTTTAATGTTCATTCTAAGGAGGAGTGGGAAAAGTTAATGCAATGCAAATTCTTGCCGAGAGCAAATATTTTTAATTATTATTTTGGACTGGTTAGTAAGAGCAATGAGGCAGGTGGAGTCGTTTCATACTTCAGATGTCTGCACTTTGTAATTTAGGAAGTCTAGCAATATTTTAATAAATGCCTCACCATGACTTAAAAAAAAAAAAAAGCTAGTATTTTTACAACTTAAAAAATGCATTGTGGTCACTGGAAAGCTTAACATTAAAATTTGGAAGTGCAGAATTTCAATTTTAATCATGTTTGGAAATCAGGTTCAGTATATCATTGTACTGTCTTAAAAACTATAGGTCTGTGTGGATCAATCCATGATTTCCACAGCCTTTGCTGGGTCCTACAAAGAATGTGGAAAAACTGCATTGCAGAGGTGCGTCCTGAATTGGTGCAATTCTAAAGAGAGTGCCTAAAACATCACTGTTTCCAAAAGCCAACTACTGGCGGGACCTAAAAGCCAAATGATTAGAATTAATCATTGTATACGAAAAAAAAACCCACCAACAAAACCCCCCAAAAAACTAAACCTATAATTTACCGAGTAGAAGTTTGATTGACATTATTTTACAGGAAGTCATATAACCAAATCTTGAGAACTGTTTTGAATTCTTTTAACCACTTTTTCAACTGCAATACTGGCTGCCACACAAAGAAAATCCACTGAGATTTTACTTTCAGTGTATTTGCTTCCACAAATGGCAATGGCACCGCGTAACGGCACGTGAGGGACGCACACCAGCTCCTGACACTGCCACAAAGGGACAGGGAAGCATCATGCCAGGACTCCCCCCACCCCTCTGCTACCCCTTCCAGAAATTTCCTTCCTGACCAATTATTAGCAGCGTGAAGGGGCTAAATAACCCTCAAGAATAAACCCCTTGGGTTTTAGAGACTCCTCGAGGGCAGGGTGGAGGCACAGAGGGATAACTCAGCACACTCACAGCAAAGGCAGCACCTGAGCAGCCAGCTGGCAGGACATCAGAAGGTGGGGGAATGGGAAGACAAGGGAAGACAAGAGAAGACAAGGGAGGGGTGGAAATGGCCAGCTGTCACTGCTGGCGACCTGGATCCCATGGAGGTCACCACAAGGGGACAGGATCATTTCAGAACAGTGCTCTATGGGAGAAAAAAAACCCAAAACATGGAAACCGCTCACACCCACCTGAGGAAAACCGTTGGTGCTCCAGAGAAGATGGTGGGGAGCTTTATCAGGGTGAGATACCCACCACACCTTCGCCCTATCTTGCCTCCCTGGCTTGCACCAAGGCCTGTGGCCACCTGCCCCTGAGCTGGGGTGGGACCTGCCAGCTCCTCTGGTCCCTAGGCCACAGCCCAGGGGAGAGACCCCAGACTCCAGCAGTAACTGCACTCCTTTCCCTTCTCACTCTCCACAGAAGCATCAGGTCCACACCTTGAGGTCAGCTCTCATAACTTGTGTCCAAAGATGTTCTTTAAAACCATAGATTTATGTAAATCTTTACTTTCTTTGGGTGGGGGACAAAAAAAATAAAGATTAGAAGAGATAAACATCTAGCAGAGGTGACTTACGTGGAAAGGGGTGGAAACATAGTCCAAGTCTCAAAAACTCAACCAACCAAAGAGCAGAAGGCAACAAAAAGGGAACACAAAACTCACATTGATGCCCAATTTATCAATCATCTCAATGCAGCAGTGTGGTCTTTTTCTAAGAGATTAAAACATCCAATCATAGTTTGACTTGGAGTGTATTTGTTACTTCGAACTTCAACTAAATACTCCACTCATTACCCGAGACCAAAAAAAACATTCCTTACTTCTGATTTTCCCCAGGCCGAGAGCGATTAGCCCCGCAGTGCCTTTCTTTCCTACATACCATCGGCATGAGCAGAGCATTCCCCAGCGGAACAGGTGGACCAGCCTGTGCTTTTGTTTCCAGCTGAGAAACTCAATACCCGTTTTCTTACGACAGCTGCGATAGCTCCCTCCTTTAAACCACTCACTGACTTAAAAAAAGGTTGTGCGCTGGACGGGTGGATAAGTTTTCAAAGGAAACAAGGAACATCTGAAGATGGTGCAGCTTTTTTTCCCTGAAAGGGAGGTGAGCATACCGGATGGGGACAAAGCAGGGAGTTTCACTCCAGCACCCTCAGCTGCTTAAACTGAGTTTTGTTCTCGGGTGAGCGGTCCCATGAACATACAAATGAACGGTGTGGGGGTAGTGTGGTTGTTCCGAAGGAGAACAGGAAAAAAAGCACAAAAAAATTAAGATTAAAAAGAAAAAAGAAAAACAACAGCAAAAAAAGCAAGAGTCTGACTTATCTCATGTATCATTACAACCCAGCACTGCGTGTTCACTTAATACAACCACCAGAACATGGTGACTCACAGAGTCTCTGCTCCTGCTTCCAGCTGCTCCTGGGATGTCCTGGCATTCCCCAGCAGCCAGGGCAACACCACGGTCTGAGCCCTTACAAGGGACGAATGTGGCACCTGCCCCGCAGCCCCATTAATCCCCGTTTCCTGCTCACTTTCACCAACAGAAGAAACTCCCCCAGCAACCTCCCCACCCCTAGCGGGGGGGTACAAAAATACCCCTTTGCTGTTGGAAAAGCAGCTCTCGCGGTGGAAGGGAAGGGAGGAAAGGGAAGGCTGGTCGAACCACAGCATTTCCCGTTGAGGGTTGCCACCAGGTTCGGACGACCTTAAGCAACTGAGGGCTGTTGAGGGGTTTAATTAAAGGCTGTAGTTCACTTTTTGACAAATTTTCACCTATTGTATTTACAAGCGGCATCTCTATAGCCAGGGTCTCCAGCTGAACTAAACCGGCTGGAGAAGGAAGAAGTCTGGAAGCTCTTCCTCCTGTCATTCAAATAACATTGACATGAGGCACACTGATTAGATGTGCATAGAAAATAAAATAAGACTTTGAGCAACTTTAATCTAAGCAGTTTGACTTTTTTTTTGGTAACTGTAACACATTTAGAACTATGCCTGTTTGAAAGACCCACAGCAAGCTGGAAAGTTTAATTTGGGGTTTAGTTTCTGGTTAACCAAACTGTCTGCTTTGTTTCAGAGTTGCTCAGTGCACTTAAAACACATTTCTGCATATTCTGATGCTCATTTCGTGATTATACATTCATACACTAGACCTCGATGTGAGCAGCGAGACTTGTTTGCAGACAGTGATTTTGTTTAGTCAAATGGAGAGAAGTCTGCGAAGGACTTCAAGGAGATTTAATCAAGCTAAGTGAAAGGCTGATGTAAAGGCACATTGAGTCCACTCCTGAATAAATGCAAAGTAATGCAGGCAGAAAAGGGAAAACGCAACTCCTGTATCCTACAGAGCCCTTTTAATTACAGGAAAGTCCTAGAAACATTCTGGGTGGTTCTGTGAAAGCGGCTGATCAATGTGCAGCCGTAATGAAGGCAAGGGCGTGTTGAAACAGTACCGGCAGGAGCTGAATCAGTGGTACACCCACAGCACCCTGCGCATCCATCCACCTCAGAAAGGACACCGTGTAATTAGGCAGAGCTGAGAGGACAGGGAAGATGATTAAAGGCAAGGAATCATCTCTCATGCGGCTGTACTGGGGGAAAAAAAAAAAATCAAATGGAATTTTTGGGGGAACGTCAAGTAGCAGGAGGAGATGGGACGCATCTTGGTGCAGCGATGAAATACACATCGTATTTGCAATTACTTGGGAGAAACACACCTAAGCTGCCCAATGCAACACTAGTCACGTTATAGTTACATGATTTCTTACACTTCAGAGAAGAGGTTGCCCATAAACATGGGCAACGAGAACATCCATAGCTGGATATGCAAAGGGAGGTGTGGGAGACATGAAGGCTCATGCCCCGGCATTCAGCACTGTAGCTTAAAGGCTTGAAGAGCCTCCAGAGCCCGAATATCACCAGATTTTATCCTCGGCTTTCCTCTACCTTTGTATAAAACACCTACCCAAGATTTGCGGGACAGGGGCGATGGAGCTACTGAGTGGGACAACAGACATCATCTACCACAGGCCTCACACACACCGTGCCACTGCTGCCCCACCAGCAACCCACCCTCCTCTCTTGACTACGGGCTCCCCACAGGATAAAGGGCAGCAAATAAGAAAAAAAAAAAGTCTTTTGTGCTTTCCCTGAAAAATGCCTATTTTCATACAATCACAGAATAGCAGGGGTTGAAAGGGACCTCTGGAGATCATCTAGTCCAACCCTGAGCCAGAGCAGGTTCACCCACAGCAGCCTGGACAGGAACACAGCCAGGTGGGTCTTGGGTGTCTCCAGAGAAGGAGACTCCACAGCCTATCTCTCTGGGCAGCCTGTTCCAGGGCTCTGACACTCTCAAAGGAAAGAAGATTTTCCTTGTGTTCAGATCGAATTTGTTGTGCCTGTTGCCCCTTCTCCTGCTGCTGAGCACCACTGAGAAGAGTCTGGCCCCATCCTCTTGACACCTACCCTTTAGGTATTTATAAGCATGGGTAATATCCCCCCTCAGTCTTCTGTTCTCCAGGCTGAACAGACCCAGGTCTCTTAGCCATTCTTCAAAAAAAGAGGTGCTTCCATTCCCTTGATCATCATCGTAGCCCTCCTCTGGCTTCTTTCCATCAGTTCTCTGTCCTTCTTGAACTGGAGGGCCCAGAACCAGACACAATACTCCAGCTGTGGCCTCAACAGGGCAGAGCAAAGGGGGAGGATGTCCTCCCTTCACCTGCTGCCCATGCTCTTTTCGATGTGCCCCATATTGCTATCTTCACGTATTCCCAAACCACGCTATTTCACCTGAGCGCGGCTGCTGCCGTTTCTAAGCTTGCCCCTACCCCCGTGAAGGAAGGGGAATCCTTCCTCCCTCGGTTACCTCATGAAGTCCGCACCCCAGCGCCGTTCCCCTCCCTTCCCGCCGTGAGGGGCTCGGCGGCTCCACGGCTCCCTCAGCGCCGAGCCCCTCAGCACCGGGATAGGGTTCCCTCAGCGCCGATCCCCCCAGTGCCGGGCCCCTCAGCGCCAGGACGCCCTCCCTCAGGGCCGAGCCCCGCTTCCCCTCAGGGCTGAGCTCCTCAGCACTAGGTTGCGGTCCCCTCAGCGCCGAGCCGCGCTGCTCTCAGCGCCGGTCCCCCCAGCGCCGGGCTGCCGTCTCCTCAGGGCCGGTCCCCGGCCCCCTCAGCGCCGCGCCGCCCCCTCCTCAGGGCCGAGCGGCTCTCCCCTCAGCGCCGGGACACGGTCCCCTCAGCGCTGAGCCCCTCAGCACCGAACCGCCCCTCCTCAGGGACGAGCCCCGCTCCCCTCAGCGCGGAGTCCCTCAGCTCTGAACCCTTCAGCACCGGGATACGGTTCCCTCAGCGCCGGGCTCCTCAGCACCGGGTCGCGCTCCCCTCAGCATCGGGATACGGTTCCCTCAGCGCCGGGCCGCCCCCCCCTCAGCGCCGATCCCCCCAGTGCCGGGCCCCTCAGCGCCGGGACGCCCTCCCTCAGGGCCGAGCCCCGCTCCCCCGCAGGGCTGAGCTCCTCAGCACCAGGTTGCGGTCCCCTCAGCACCGAGCCGCGCTGCCCTCAGGTCCGAGCCCCTCAGCGCCGGTCCCCTCAGCGCCGGGCTGCCGTCTCCTCAGGGCCGGTCCCCGGCCCCCTCAGCGCCGCGCCGCGCCGCCCCCCCCTCAGGGCCGAGCGGCGCTCCCCTCAGCGCCGGGACACGGTCCCCTCAGCGCTAAGCCCCTCAGCACCGAGCCGCCCCTCCTCAGGGACGAGCCCCGCTCCCCTCAGCGCGGAGTCCCTCAGCTCTGAACCCCTCAGCACCGGGTCGCGCTCCCCTCAGCACCGGGATACGGTTCCCTCAGCGCCGGTCCCCTCAGCACGGGGTCGCGCTCCCCTCAGCACCGGGATACAGTTCTCTCAGCGCCGGGCCGCACCGCCTCAGGGCCGAGCCTCGCTCCCCTCAGCGCCGAGCCGCGTCCCCCTTCCCTGCGCCCGGCCCCGGCGCCGCCGCCGCCGTCCCCTGCGGTGTCCCACCTGAGCTCCAGCTGATCCAGGTTCTCGAGGAGGCGGCTGGAGCGGTCCGCCATGGATGTAGAGCGGTAGAAGCGGCCTCGGAGCTGCCCGCCGGATTGCTGCTGCTGCTGCTGTGCCGCCGCCTCACTGGCCTTGGCGCTGATCTTGGCCTGGGCCATAGCACCCGCCCGCTTGCCGGCGGCGGATCCTCGCTGCGGCTGCGGCCGCTCCCCCTTCCCGCGTCCCGCAGGCGGCGGCCGAATGCCGGGCACCTCGCTCATGGCCAAAGAAGGAGGCCCGCCCCACCTCTGTCAGCCCTGGGGACACCCCGCCTCCTCAGCCGCCAGCCCCGGGGCGAGTAAGGGGGTGTGGGGGGGTGAGAGGCCGGATTGATGGAGGAGGGATGAAGCTCCCAGGGGACAAGCGGTTCTTGGTTGTTAGGGTCACCTCAGGGTCTCTCCCTGCCCCAGAAAGCTCTTGGGGAGCAGCAGAGGCGCCATACGGCGCCTCTGCTGCTCCCCAAGAGCTTTCCGGGGCACGGAGGGACCCCTGGTGCTGTCCCTAGTCCCCCCAAAAAACCCTGGACCAGTCAGAAGTACTTGTTGGCCAAGAAGGGCGACTGGTCTTCACCTGGGGCACATCAAAAAGAGCATGGGGAGAAGGTGGAGGTCATCCTCCCCTCTCTGCTCTGCCCTGGTGAGGCCATGGCTGGAGTATTATTGTATCTGGTTCTGGGCCTCCCAGTTCAAGAAGGCCAGGGAACTGATGGAAGGAGGCCAGTGGAGGATACAGAGATGATCAAGAGAATGGAAGCACCTCTCTTATGAAGAATGGCTAAGAGACCTGGGTCTGTTCAGCCTGGAGAACAGAAGACTGAGGGGGGATATTACCCATGCTTATAAATAGCTAAAGTGTAGATGTCAAGAAGATGGGGCCAGGTTCTTCTCAGTGCTGCCCAGCCACAGGAAAAGGGGCAACAGGCACAAGAAATTCCATCTGAACATGAGGAAAAACTTCTTTCCTTTGAGAGTGTCAGAGCCCTGGAACAGGCTGCCCAGAGAGATAGGCCATGGAGTCTCCTTCTCTGGAGACACCCAAAACCCAAGTGGATGTGTTCCTGTCCAGGCTGCTGTGGGTGAACCTGCTCTGGGAGAACCACCCAGGGAGGTGGTAGAGTCTCCTCTGGAGACATTCAAAACCCACCTGGATGTGTTCCTGAGCAACCTGCTCTAGGTGAACTCGCTTTGGCAGGGGAGTTGGACTAGATGATCTCCAGAGGTCCCTTCCAACACCTGCCCTTCTATGATTCTGTGTAAACCAGATGCTGAGGAAGGAGTAATGAGTTTTTCAGTATCTATATTACCTGATATCATCTCACATGGAGTTAATACGAGGATTTGCCTTCCAGAACTGTTCTATACAGTTGGTTCAGTGGTTTGCCCTTTCGGTAAAGAAAGCAAGAAGCTGCCCCTTCCTACCACTGTTATGAAATTTTTATAAAAAAACTGAATTGAGCTACAAAGCTGAAACATCTAAAAATGCAAAAAATGGGAGGAAGACAAGAAAGATCATCATGGAATCATCTCGGTACCTTCAAGATCATCTAGTCCAACCATCAAAAGAAATGCTTTAAAAATCCAGAAGCCCGTTTGAGGGGAAAGAAGAGTTGGAGAAAAGGTAACCAGAGACAGCCCTTACTGCAAGCAGTACAGAACCTGAATCCTAAAAACAAGACAACTGGGATATTGCCACTTCCACATCTTTCTGAAGCCAGCTGTAAGAGGCCCCTGACTACCTGCAGAAAAGAAGCCGTTCTATTTGCTGTCATTGTCAGTAAGCCATCCACGCGGACTGGAAAGAAAAGTGCTTAGTATTCTCTTTCTATGCCAGAAAGAAAAAAAATATATCTATCTGTTTCATGGTAGCCAAAGTAATGGATCTGTCTAGATCTGGTAATGACTTGTTCTGAGGTTGTATTTGAGCAGAGGAAGTGGTACCTTCTCTCTCGCAGGCGCCCACCCTTCCGACTTGGCAAACATTGCCCTCAGAGTCCCTTGTACTTCAGGTTCCTGCTGGGAGCGTCGGTTCCAGCAATTCAAGTCACACGTAGCCTTCACTTGCCACTACTGTGAGTGTTTAAAAAGGAATTTGCTTATCCCAAAAGTCCAGGTTTGGGCAAATACCCCACGGCTCTAACAGACCAACTTTTTGGCACCCAACTAAGAGGGATTTTGTTGCACAGGGATACTGTTTTGTACGCTTATCCCACTGTGATTCAAAATAGCTGTTTTCTCAGGCTCGTCCATTCAGGATGATATCATGTCCCAAGCGCTCTCGTTAAATTAATTGCCCAAGTTTTCTTTGTTTTATGTAGCTGGATAAGTGAGGCTCACTGCCTGTGAGCTCATGGAAATAACTGCATTTGAACAATTGTTCCATCCATCTCCCTACAGTCTTTGATAATTAAAAACCGCTTCCCACCCCAAACAGAAACCCTTTGTAGCCACGACAGGCAGCTTGCAAGCACTTTTTTCCTAGGATCCTCCTATTCTTTCCAAGCCAACTTATTAAGCAACAATGAGATTTGGTTTAAAAAGAAGAAGTCAAAATAGCCAAACAGCTATTAACATTTTTTTTTTTCTCCTTTCACAGGTGTTTAATTCCACACGGGTAGAAGCTGCAATGAACCACGGGCACAGAAGACCTGTAGTTGTGCCCAAACACATCCCATATGACGTACCCTCTTTAAGAACAAAATGGCATTTTACCCTGGAAGTGAGAACAGCACAAACCCTGGAACCAAAACACAGGTTTAGAAGCAAAAATGGTCTTTGGTGACAAGCCTCAAGATTCCTACCTGTGCAACCCAAGGTATTTTCCCATTTAGAAACTTGGAAGGGCCATGAGAACTGGATAGATTGCCTTACCCCCTCTATTTCTTGCCAAGCTAAGTAAAGAGGCACTTATCACCCCTTTTCCAAAGTAATAGATGGCTGGAAAGATAGGAGGTCTGTCTGTGGAGGAAGGGAAGTGACTCACAGCTGAACTGAGAGACAAAGGAGGCAGGAGACAAAAGGCAGGAATTGGGTCCTTCGAGGCCACAAGGCAACAGGAGGAGGAAACAAAATGCAGATTTCATCCTCCACCTTGTGGTTTGTGGTGAACAATGGCGATGGACCAGCCAGAACTGCTGATGCTGCCACCCCAATGTTCCCCTCTCCTCATCTTCACAGAATCTGCATGGTTGGAAGGGACCTTCGAGATCATCGACTCCGTCTTCTCCATAGCTGTGTTCACGTGATGGACTGCAGAGCCCTGCTCTGGCTATGGGCAGCAGGGAGAACATGAGAAGGTGAGCATCTCATGGCTTCTGCTCTCCTGCCTCAGCCATGAAGCCACTGCCTGTCTCTTGTTTAAACTATAGCATCACAAAAAACAGGTACCAATTGCAAAACAGAGCAATGCACAGACAAGTCTCATTCACATGCACAAGGTCCCTTGAGGCAGGAGAAAAAAACAACTTTCCTAGGTCTCGGGCATCTGATCTGTAGAAGTCCTAAAGCCAGGGAGATGATCTACACTAAGAACAATACCAACAGCCACACTGCTAAATGGCACTTTAGTTCCAGCTTCGCCTTATTCCAAACCCCTATTTATCCCTTGTCACATACCCTAACGCTTACACATGAGCTGTCATGGAACGGGATCAAAGGCAAAGTCCACACCCAAGAAACGCCATGCCAGATTATTTTCCTCCCTGCACCTCCAGAAACTTCCATCTGAAGAACCTTCTTTATACACAGGTGTTACGGAAACACAACAGTTCCCATACACACCAGAAGGATGCAACCATGGCTCGGGCCAGCCCACCAAAGGCAGCTTGCAGCCTCCCCAGGACCACTAACAGCAGCAGCAAAGACAAACCAAGGTGGGTTTTCTAGGGTGTGTTTTCAATCAAAATACCCACCTGCTGTCACAGTAGTGTGACCCGCTCCGAGGTCCCAAGCCTGTTTGAAGCCCAAATGAAGATCTCTCTCTCAGAAGCGATCCCAAAGCTGGCGTGGCCAATTCAGGGCATTGCAGCAGTTCATTTTTCAGAGAGAGGGAAGTTGCCCAGTAAAAGAGGCAGTGAATTCTGTGCAGCTGCAGATGCTTGACCGATTGTGAGATGAAGCTCTGAGCCAAAAAAAAAAAAAAAAAAAGAACAACCAGAAGATCCCCCAGAAATTAGGATACTGCAGTCAGTGAAAGTAAACTCGCACAGATTTACAAAGGGAACTACATCAGATTTTCAGTGCATGCAGCTTTGCTGTCCAAGTGCACGCTTTGCCTGCACTTGCCATAAATTTTGTGACTTGTTTACATCCACCTTTATAACAACTCAGAGCGTATTATTTGACCCAGATTGTTACAACTGAGCTCTAAGCCACCTGAATTAAGAATTTCTATGGGAAACTTGAGGAGGTTTAAAAGCGTCAAAGAAATATGCAGATGAAGACTTTAATAAAGCTACTTAGCTGGAAAGAATTGCCAGAAAGTATCTTTGTGCTAATGTCAGCCAATTTTTTTTCCAAATCAATTTTGAAACAGTTCGTCATCCATCCTCACCTCCTTCCAATTTACAGCAGTCACTGTAAACATTGCTAGGACAGCACAAGCAGATGATGGAACACTTTCCTTTTAAGAAAGAAAACGGTGCAACTTCATACCTCTATAAACCTCACCATATTTGGTAAAGGTTGGGTGAAGGTTTGCATTCTGTGACTGCTACAGGAACAGTAGTGGTCATTTCTTTATGTCTTGAAGAGCTAAGACAACTAACCCACCACCCAAAAACATGTGCAAAGCCAGTAACTTAGAATAAGATAATTATTTTTTTTTATATTATTAAACTACAGAAGCAACCAGGCAAGCATGATGCTATAGTGCTCCAGTGACTTCCCCAACAGTTGCACTGACTTACTTGGCACCTCATCTTCTCTCTGAATATGACCAAAAAAGGGATTTTTGTTTGATGTGAAACAATATGGCAGACAAAGCACCAAAGAGATAAGAACCTTGTACCAATCTCAACTTGTCGCCATTTTAACTTTGTAAAACTTATACATGCACCATAGAGAAATTAAGAGCAGCTGGTGGTAGAAAAGTGAAGATTAATGAGAAAAAAAAATAAATCTAAAGATAAATAAGAACAATCACCAAATGGTTACTTTAGGTTAATGAAGGGTGAACTCAAACACCACCACAGAAGCAATTTCTCTTGGAAAAGGCAGGACAAATCACTTTTACTACAAAGGTAAAGGATGCTGGGCAAGCTCCTTTTAACAGATGGGCTGTGCTTGTAAACGCAGACAAATCTCTCAGCATATGCAGGGCAAACCTCAAGAATTTCAGCCAGTTAAACAAGACTCCCCAGCCAGAAACATTAAATTCTGAAACAGCCATTTACAAGACACCTTTTCCAGCTGAAGAACAAGGTGCAGCACCTCAAGATGTTGGTGAGTAACAAGTCACATGTCTGTGCATGCAGTGGTTTAAGAATCCAATTTTCTCTGTTCTTCTGGCAATAGAAGCATCACAAGCCTGCTACGGCAAAAAAATTTGCAAAGAAAAATTTCAGAGAGTTAAGAGAACCTCAAAGAGACCAAAGAAGATGAGGACGAATGCTTTGGTAAGCAGATGAGGAGGACAATGTGATGTGTTTAATAACTGGAGCTCCAAGTACAGAGAATGCGTGTGCACACATGGCTTGGTTTTTTTTTTAATGCAACCTATTAAGTCATAGCCCATCAGGTACAAGCAAACTTTACATTTATCACAAGATAAAGTGTTATGAGAAATAAAGCACATGATCAAAAAATCTAACGTAGCAGACTCTAGAGAAGACCACCTACCCAGGTTTTAAACATTTGTTGAACTGAGTAAAGAACTTTCTCTCAAGCTGAAACATCTTTTCATGTGAAATTTGCAACTTTAGGGTCTGCACTGAAAAAGAAACCACACCCACTCAAAAGCCTCTATGGTTTTGAGGATGAAAATTGTTTTTTGTCTCGTTCCACCCTTTATTAGAAGAACTTGGTGTGAAAAATTGTGGAACTGATTCAGCTTGAGTCAGTAGCTAAAGGCAATTCAGAAATCTTCCTGAATAGGTCAGCAGCACTATGAGCTACACACCCAGCTTAGAACAGGAGTGCAATTCATCTGAAATTTGCAGTAGGAAAGCAAGCAGTAGGCACAAGTTCAAAAACGTTAAGAGGTCTCATTCACTCCATGACACTCAGGTGTCAGAGTCAAGCGCCCCGGAAGCATTCAAACAGTTCTCTGGTGTCAAACAGTTTTTTCAAGTTGTATGATTGCTAATGAGCGCTGAGATAACTCATTAGATTCTTGATTACTTTCTATTTGTTTCAGAGATGACAATTATATCAGAATCACGACTGGAAATAAACTAGTGCCAGCTTCCCAGCCCTTCTAACCATGGTGACACACAGCTGTAGTTATTCTGACTCTCTGGAATCAGGAGTGAGAAAAAAAAAAAATCTTGCTTTTCTCATGTCTTACTCTCCACAAAAAGTATTTTTTTTGCATAACAAATATTTAGATCTACAGCAGTTAGAGACAAACTCACAGACTAAGGGATAATTATTAAAAATAAAACCAATAAGCTGGCATTTTATTACATTGAGATTTCTTACTGACTGACAGCAATCATCAACTGAAGTATAATAGGCTGGTAAAGCTGGACAGCTTGCATAGGTATTTTTAAACAAAGGAACTGAGAAAGGTGGCATAGATAACAGTTTTAAACACAGAAATAATTGTTCACCTTAAAATAAGGACAGTACAAAAATAATTAACGCATTTACATTCATTTATCCAAGGCCACCTCTTCATGAACAGAAGGGAGCAAAGATGATAGTATATAGGAATAATACAGCTTAAATTCTCCTCACCTGTTCCAAACAGGAACTAGAATGTTTATTTAACTTCTCTTCCATTAAAAAGTTGTTCCAGCCTCAGATCAAGGAGAAGAGCTGAACCCATTAAACTTTAAGCTATCAAATCCAACACTACCATACTACTATTGAAGAAAACACACACATTTATAAAAATAAAGCTAACAAACTAACTGTACAGCCTGTGATACCGATTCTGACATTTCTAACAAACAGGACGTAGACAAAATTACGGTCTATGAGGTGAGACTGGCCACAGGCAAGAGTTAGGCCAGATGTTCAACTTACAAACCTGGGATCTAAGCTTCTCTTTATAACAAGATTAGCTAGGCAAATCTGAGATAATTGGAGTTTACTATTTTTATCTGTTGCAAAGACCACACGAAAAAGTAAATAAAGACAATGACATTGTGACAGAAAAATTAAATACCAATTTAAAAAATAACAAAAAAAAAGACAAACAACAACTTAGAACCCCCAAATACCTAGACCAGCCTACTAACTAGGCAACAACTTATACAGCTAGACTGGAAAGACTTAGTCATCACCCATTAGAAACAGAATATGCAAACGCTTAAAAAATTATTTTAATAATAAACAATATATTGCAGCGGATATCCATAAACTCCAGCTGTTCAGCAGCATGACAGTGGACAGCAGATTATAAATCTAACAATTCAAGATACAGACGTGTTTTTGAAGTGGTGTTTCTGAACCTTTGTGAATAGATGAACAAGCTTCCATTTTTATGAGCGGCTCTGATGACGCGGTGTTAGTGTACTGAAGTCATCTCATTTACATTTCCTCTAGGCTTCTCTTGATAGCTTCTTCCAATTCTGCATCTTCCTCTGGATAAATACAAAAAACCCAATTATAATCTCAAACTCTGGTTGTTAACTAGTCATAAACTCTTCCCTTGAACTGTTCCAGGGATGGCCAGGCTGGATGGGGCTTTGAGCAACCCGGTCAAATGTTGGTGTCCCTGCTGGGCAGGGCGACAGGCTTGGAACTAGATGATCTTTAAGATCCCTTCCAACTCTAACTACTCTATACATTAATATTACTACGTAAAGCAACAAGTTACTTCTGTGGGCAATATCGATAGACTGCAAGATAAAGGTAGAGAAAACGAATTATTTCCCCCCTTGTCTCTGATGCTATCTTTTCAACACTTCAAAATAAAGGAACAACCTTTACAACCTCCCCCTGTATTAACTAGGGGCAGCCCAACGATTAGTTTCAGAGTGTTACACAACTATGTATTTACTGATCAAAATAATACCAAGATTAGAACCCATATGTATGCACTGAGAAAAATTAAGTATGAAAACAAAAAAAGACAGCCACACAAAACAAGCAGAGAGATTTCAGTATCTACATTCTGACTTGGCACCACTGTTGTCCCTCTAACTAAGAGGGCCAGACATAACTAAAGAAAAAAAAATTGTATCAACAATAAGAATAGCCTAGATTAGGGCTGTAACTTTTCTGATGGTGGGGCCAAAATCTGCATTGCACTCATCTAACTCAGTAACAACCTCTCTGAAACACCTTTTATAATACTCAAAAAAGAAACTCTGATACTGCATTAGATTTAGGTTGTTTTAGGCTCTAATTGTGTGGTGTTAGTGAATTAACTATGCTAAATTAGACAATGTTTATAAGTACAGTAAATATTAATAACAATGGTATAGTTGTAAAAATTAGAGTAGCTTTCAGACACATTGTCATTCTTGAATTACTCATCTTCTGCTCTAGGAAGACTCAAGCACATCCTATAACAAAAGCTACCCATTCTTATGGCAAAGGAAACAATAATTATATATATTAACAAAACAGATCTTTAAAATTTGATTATATTTGGGGTGTTTTATGCAAGGTCTAGATTTGGAAAAGAAATAGTATCAATGAAATCTCTCTCATGTCAGCCAAGTCATACTCATTCACCTGGACTTTCTTGCAAAATCTGATACTACTGATTAAAGAGATAAGTTATTTTCTGAAAGTTAAACATTACACAGTCACAAAAGTAAAAAAGAATTTTTGACACCAAAGTACATCAGAAAGCCATTTGCAGACAACTACTTGCATTAAATTATGTTGTCAATTATCCACTAAGGACATGCAAGAATCAAGAATAAGGTGCCAACTGTGACTGCATTTCTAGTGGCACGCAGTCAGCTCTACAGTGAAACCTGGATTGTCCTCTTTCTGCCTTTTCTGCCTCCTATGCTCACTTTTTGCTTTCTCCTCTTCCAGCAGCTGCTAGCGCTTTTTCCTTTTTACCCCTTTCTGGGGTTGATTTTACCTTCTCACTGCCTTCTACCCCATGACAGAACTGCCACTAATCACACAGGCAGCCAGCGAATGCAGCTGAAGCCAGGCTGCTTCATAAGGTCAGACGTCTCCAGTAGCACCAGAACTGGGACCTTCTGCCTGCACCAAATGCCACCACTACCCCTGATGGCAAGAGAGAACATTAGGGGACCTGAGCACAGCAGACTTTCAGTGCTGTAGGTAAATATGTTAGCCATTTAGTAACAGTTGGTAAATTTGTAACTGAATAAATGATGGGAATGTAAGTTACCAGTTTTATCACTGACCTTGTACAAATTATTTTTTTTTTTTTTAGATTCTTTTATTTCCATCAGGTAGAAGGGCAGAGTCAAGCCTTTAAGCAATAAATTATTTATTATTTTCAAAATTCACTGTAGTCAGTCCCCCAGAACAAATGATTGCATTGTATGAACACCACCACTAAGCACAACAGCAGAAGGATGAAAACAATTTCAAATAAGGTAAAATATGATGAGAGCAGACAGCTGTACTGTTGATTAAAACTTATGCATAAATCTACAGCTCTTTCAGGAGACCAGAGTACTTTGTTGAGCTGTAACACCCTATTTTGAACTATGTATTCAGAAGTACAGCTATTGAGTAGTTCTACTCTGAGTCAGGCTGCCCAGGGAGGTGGTGGAGTATCCTTCTCTGGAGATACTCAAATCCTGCCTGGGTATGTTCCTGCCCAGCCTGCTCTAGGTCACCCTGTTTTGGCAGGGGTTGGACTAAGTGACCTCTGAAAGTCTCTTCCAACCCCTACAATTCTGTGATATTAAACTGGTACAAAGTAAGCTCTTCAGTCTTTAATTGCACAATACCCTGTGGTGCACTGCTAAAATATATTTTGAGTCTGCTGGCATACTATTGAGGTTAGGACATTATTTTTTATTTATAACTCATCACGGTATTCTTAACTACTCAATATTTGCCTGGCATATTTTAGAGAGTATTCTTAAGACGTCACTTGCCGTAAAGCTGATTGTAAGTTTAATTTCTGTATCTTCCATAATTAATAGCACTCCTGAACAAAGAAAAGTAAAAAATTAACAGACCTTCCTGTTTCTTTGATTCTTCTAAGCTCTTCTTTATTGTTAATTTGATATCTTCATCCTCTTCACTATCTGAACCTTAAAGGCACACATAAAACATAAATTACACATTGCTTCTAATAAAAAAAAAATTTACCAGTCCCCTCCTGTGTTTCTCTTATGGTAACATCATAGGTTGGATTTGCAGAAATACACTTGTTATGATCTGAAAATCAAGATAAAAATGCATCATAGTAGTAGTTTAAGACAGTAACTTGAGACAGCATTATTTTTCAGCTACCTTCTTCCCTTTCTCCCCAAAATCTTAAGGCAGGCTGCTTCAATTTTATATTAAAGCAGTAACAAGAAATAGTAAGGGCAGAAGCTACTGTTAGTGTCTACTGCATTTGCTTTCTTGTAATAATTTTTTTTTTTTTTTTTTTACAAAGAGGCCATACTCACTTTCTACAAAATGTATCAAGGATTTAATTACAGGAAGAAGTGCTATAGCGCGTCTCTGCCTACACGTGATCTTCGCTGTATTTTATTGCCTAAATACACCGTTTGAACAATGGAGTGCTATAAACTCAACTGAGCAGCGTAATTTAGCAGATGTTGCTCAAGTCTCTCAGAAGAAAAAACAGTCAATACACTTAGTTTGAACTGCTAACTCATCCCAACAGCCAAACCCAGCCCAAACTCCACTACCTTTCCCTTTCTAAACAACGCTCTCCATGAGGCTGGTTTCCAGCTCCAACACGACAGCCCTGTTTTGAACTGTCTAGTAGGGATTGGTGTGCCTAAGCTGATTTTTTTTTCATTTGTTTTTAAACAGAGTCTCAGTAAACTGCAGGTTAAAAAATAAACAAGTCGATGAGTCACATTATGTATTCATTCTCCTGCTACGGGCTATTGCTATTTTGGGAGATGGTCTCTGTAATGAGGTCTTATAGCATTTGCAATCAACTAGGTCTCCTACGGTCATATCAACAGAAGTACTTCCCTTAAAGCCATCATGTTCATTAGTACACATTTATTAAGTCTATCAGCAAAGAACATTCCAATATGGGCTCCTCATTTAATCACTTTGCAACTTGAGGCATTTTAAACGACCCAAGTTAGGTATTCAAAGGGACAGGCACAACTTCTAGAATTTGTTTTCAAACCTCTGACACATACACCTTATTTGAACAGCAACGTTGCTGACTTTCCCAATTCCAGGAATACAAACTCCAACAGCTGGTATCAAACAGAGATCAGGAGTCCACAAAGACGCCAGAAATAGCTGGATATACACTGCAGTTAAAATGGTCTTTTTCTCCAGTCACCTGGCAGACTGACTGTAAATCCTTTTTGGAGCTGCCTACTATCTCTAGGCAGAAGAGATACTATTCTTCACATCATCTTCCAAAGCAAACAAAGCAAAAGAAAAAAAAAAAAACAACCACACAGCCAAAAGAAAGTCATTACAATCACTTATGAAAAGGAGGAAAAAGTGCAAAGAAAAGGCTTCGCATGAGTGGCTTCTCCCTTATTAATTTTTTTTTTTTTTTAATCTTCCAGCCTAGAAGACTGTTCTATAAAGTTTTGTACCTGTTAGAGGTGGAACAGTTGAAGTTATCACTCCCTAACTCCTTTCTTGGTATAAGCATAATGAAAGAATCGCGTTCTCGTGAGCAGTCAGGCATACTACAAGAGGGTCTCTGGTTTGTCACCATTTTAAAAAATAAAAAGCATTAAGAGCACTTTTCTGAAGGTTTGGGGGTTTTCAGGCAACTTGACAGAAGATGCTGGCAAACAGGCAAGGCAATATTCTTCTGATTGGCACCTTGCATAGATGGTTAAACAGCAAAGGACAGGAATAGTCTGAAATCCAGGAGTTTTTCAGATAGGAACCAAAGAAGTCCCCTTTGCTGGACGCCCTGACACGCTGCTAGAGGACAACACCTTCCTGCTCACCCCTGCCTTCCCCAACCCAGGCAACAGGCTCGCTTGACACCCATTTTTCAGAATACAGCAGGTAAGTCGACTTTACTGTCAATGAAGACAGGTATCACGAACACCAAAACAGGATTTGTAGATAGTGTTATTTTAGATCACTAACAAAGTTTAAGATTCATCTTATGTATTAACACAGGCCTCATCTTGCCCAAATTTTTTGCTAGTCACACCACCTTAATTATACCACTGTAATAACCCAGGGCACACATTCATATTGGAACAGAAGTATATGCAAACTGGCATGCAAAACATTTAAACGTTTTTAAAACAAGCTGTCTACCCCATGATTTATCACTGCACCTGATATGCAGTAACTAAATATTACTTGGTAGTTACAACATCACAGAGAACAGGTTTGCTTAAAGCATAGTTGAAGACAACAAAACTATGAAACTTGAAAACAATTAGTGCAGATGATCTCCTGTTAGTTTGGGGGAGAAATCAGCTCGCAGTCAGATGTGGTTATGAAGCATGATAAGAGTCTGACGAGCCACACTCACTCTGCCTTCACTGGTCATTATTTGCAAGACTTCTGGTCCCTGTATTAATGCACATCCATGAAGGTAGTTGCTGCATTCTCTCAGATCTTTTGAGTTGGTGGAAGTTAACTTAGTAAGGGGCTAACAAAGAGGGAAATCTTATTTAGAAGCCTTTCACACAAAGACTTGTCAGTATCTCATATTATACTGAAACTTTCCTTACCCAAACACTTGTTTGTCCTCATTGTTCCCCCTTGCTCCCACCTTCCCCAGATCTCCACAGAGGTAAGACTAAAGGCACAAAAGTAATAAAGATGAGAATTTTAAGAAGTTCTGGTACTTTTTTTTTGGAAATTAGGAACAAGACTGTAAGAGTCAGAAGAAGACGGGTCTGCAAGCAAAAATCCTAGGCAGAAACGTTCCAACAAATAAGGGGTGGGGGGCAGGAATTCATCTTCCTTAAGGGCTAGACAGCAAGAACTATTCATGTGGAACTCTCCACTTGTCAACCAAGGAGAAAGGCAGGCCAACTCATTAACCAGATGCATTTTTTAAGTCAGAAGACACCAGGCTGATTTTCCACATGGGAGAAGTCATTCTGCTTGAACTAATGTTGCTCATAGTGTGCACGTACCCTGTGTCTGAACTCCACTCTCAAGGAAAACTTGGATCCCAGTTAAGAATATACTCCATGCAAACATCACAGAATGGCTGAGGTTGGAAGGGACCCATGGAGGTCATCTTGTCCAGTCCCCACTGTTCAAGCAGGATTTCCTAGAGCTGGCTGCCCAGGACTATGTCCAGAGAGCTTTTGAGTATTACCTATAAGATATTCTACTGGGGAGCTCAGAACTTGACAGTTATGACCTTACTGGTGTTGAGTACAGGGAAAAGACCACTCCCCTCAACCTGCTGGCAAGAGTCCTCCTAATGCAGCCCAGGATACCATTGGCTGCCTCAGCCATAAGAGCACACTGCTTGCTCATGGTCAACTTGGTGTCCACCAGGACCTCAAGGGTCCTTTTCTGCAAAGTTGTTTTCCAGCTGCTTGACTCCTGGTCAGCATTTATCAGTGTGTGGGGTTGTTCCTCCCCAGGTGCAGGACTTTGCACTTCTTGTTGAACTTCATGAGGTTCCTGTCAGCCCATTTCTCCCATCAGGGTTCCTCTGGATGGCAGCACAATCCTCTGGTGCATCACCTGTCACTCTCAGCCTTGTGTCATCAGCAAACTCGCCGAGGGTACATTCTGCTCCACCATCATCAACGAAGATGATAAACAGGACCAGACCTAGTACTGACCCCTGGGATACACTGCTGGTTACTGGCCTCCAACTGAACTTCATGCCACTGATCACCATGTTCCAGGTCTGGCCGTTCAGCAAGCTTTCAATCCACCTCACTGGTGGTTCATCCAGTCCAAACTTCATCAGCATACACTCCTGGTACTGCTGGCATCTTCTGGTGATGGGCAGTAAATGACAGTGTCATTTTAATTTGAAGAAATCAGACATGCCCTGTCTCTCTTGTTAAAATGCTTAGCGCATTCTGTAGCTCCCAGCTCCTCTGAGGTCAGAGAAAAAGTTTCTCAGCCAAGAGATCTTAACACATGGCCTCCTCCATGGTGCATTTTGTTTAATTAACAACAGCTAAGTCACTGTGACCATATGTGACCATACCTATTTTCTCACTGAAAACCTACTGCTCACCATTGTCCTCACAAATTGACAAATTCCTGCTGGAAGAACGAAAAAAAAAAGGAAAGCAAATTCTGGATGAATATAGAGCTCAAAGATCAGAACGATTAATCCTAGATGAGAGCAAACATAGCGATGTTTTGACGCTGACTTTTTGACTCATTTTGATTCTATGAGTCTGTCCTAGAAGCCTATTCTGGGAAGAGCCTGGTTCACTTTTGCAGAATGCAAGCGCCACCCACTGTCCTGACACCAAAGCACCACAGCTTCAATTTGGACAGGCTGCCCACCCGGCTCAGCACAACTGCCCCCTATAACTGACCCTCTTCTCTTGCAATCTCCCTAATTACCACCATCCCCTTAATAATTTCCATCCAGTTGACTTGTTCCTCTGTCTCACCAGAGAACTGATTTCCCTTCCCCGGCCTCTGTCCTCCTCCTCTGCCACACAACTTCTTAACACACCTCCTGACAACCTCGCCCCTTGTGCGGTCTCACACGCCACCTCCACTTCTCTCTCCTACAATGCTCCTGCTCTCAAGTCTTTTCAGCAAACCCCAACCTCATCTGCCTATTTCCCCATCCTAACGTATAGTGACATTAATAGCACATTTAACCCACCGTCTCTCTGACCACTGAGCATCTTCCTTTTACAGCTGATGTCTGATGTACTACCTCACCTTGAGGACACCATTGAAGTTATCTTATTCAGGATCCAAGTAACTACTTGGGGTGGCAAAACCCCAATCCGCTTTAGGCCACTCAGTGCTGGGCACAATTTTCCCCCCCACCTGGCCAAGTAACAATAGAACAGACCAGAAGGTTGTAACAATCCATCAACACTTGGGACACACCACAATCCAACGTAAAAGCCAGAAGTGAAGGGTAACAGACCAGAACATTATGTTCTGCTCCGTTAGCGCAGCTGGCTCCTGTGTCCCCCATCGCTTGGAAACAACAACCACAATCGATCACTCCAGACAATATATGGATCGTGGCCCAAAGAGCCACACGTTAGTTTGTGCAAGTTTGTGTGTTTGGATCTTTTACTGGATCCAAATGCTTCCAGTCCATGTGTCTGTGCACGTGCAAGGAGTCGCAGGAGCACTCATGAGCTCACCAGAGCTGCCCACTGAGAAGAGACCTTTGGTCCCAACAGCCAAAGAATTAAGTCACCGTTCATTTATTTTGTTAAATCAGCTCACAAATCCTTAGGTCAGTTAATGATTAAGCGCCACTAAAATTCAACCTCTTGATCAGCCTCAAATCATTAATAAATTTTATAAATTGCTGCTAAATTATAACTGTGTCAAATATTTCCACCCGTGACACTACTTAGCCAACAACTTAAGATCATCCCTACCCTTGCTACCAACCACATTCAGTACGTGTGACCACGCTGCCTTTAAAATACTGGCCCTTGGCTTCCAGAATCCTTTACTTTATTCCTTCCTCAACGTGTCCCTGAAGGATCCTCACCACGTACCCCCCCCTACCCCCCCCGCAGTGCTCACTGCTCTAATCTCTCTTTCTTTGTTAAGGTAAAAATCTGTAAATGTAAGTTCAGCTACTCCCTGCTGAGGGTTCCCAAAGTCCTCTCTTCCACCATGCAAACTGAAGCTTCACTCTATATATCTTTCCCTGCAGATGCTCACACATCTGTTCATTCAAGTGTAGCATGACTAAAAATAAAGCTCTCAATCCCCCCCCAACCTCCTCCAATTGCATTTTTTGGAAACTGTGGCCAATACCACGATAGTCACGTAGACTTTTATTTAACCTTCATCTTCGACACCTCTCTAAAATTCACAGCCAGATTAAACTAAACCTTGAGGACTCTTTTTTTTTTTTTTATGATCTGAATGTGAGGTCTTCCCAGTTCATCCACTTGGCTACAATTCCTGCTCAGACCCATTATCATAGGTCTTCTAACACTGCTTTCTCCCTAGGGCACATACATACATTCAAAGAGGCACATTAAGAGATGCCACTGCCATGCCAAAGCCACAAGTAACTTCCTGTTGAAGCTAAAACACAAGGTTGTAACTCAAGGGTGACTTTCTTATCACTGCCTGGCCACTGTCATACCAGCGTGAAGGAAGGAACAGATTCTTGCTACTATCATTCATTCGTGGTGCATCACAGCACAGATGCTCATGCCCTTCACATTCCCTCTCTTTGGACAGTGGGGGCTGGAGGCTGTGGGTTGTCTTTCATCACTCACAGCCTGCGTTAACTGAAAGTTCAGAAAAAGTAGAGACGAGGTCAGATGTAGTATTCATATTAGACCTCAACACCCACAAAAAATTTGACTACCGAGAAGGCAGGCAATTACTGAGAAAGTGGAAGGTGGAAGTTTAATAGCGTTCATCAAAATGAACCGAAATCCTGCTCTTCCAAACATAACCTTTGATAGAAGCTGCATTAAGTAGTATGTAAACACTTCAGGCAATGGTAGCAGAATGAAGATTCTGGCTGACAACTCCATTTGAGCACAGTGGAAACGAAGCTTATGGGTCAGTGAATGAGGTGCAGTGGCTATTTGGCCGACAACATAGTACATCACTACACCATTAATTCTGATGGTCTCCTGACAGTCTGGTTCTTTAAAAGAAAGGAGAAAAAAATACTCCAAAAAAATGTGCTCCTCTTATTAAAAAGAGTCTGGTTTACTTAAGACCTCAATCAATAAAGCATCTCATTTGAATACGACTGTGAGAAATATAGTTAAGCTAAAGCCATCAACTTACAAAAAAAAAATAAATCACTTTTGTCAACCAAGAAGTTTTGGCATTCCTACCAGTATCAGGATGGGCATGATGTCCCCTAATCTACCATCAGCTTTGCACTCAACATTGTCAAGCACTCCCTAAAAGCATAAGCTGTAGCAGTTCAGTCATGATGGGATCTCAACTGTCCAGATGGGATCTCAACTGTCCAGACATAGACAAGGTGTTTTTCTGCATGCTACAAACTTTTTTTTTTTTGCAAAGGAATTACAAAGGGAGACATTGAAAACTCTTCTACCCTTCTCAAACCACATGCATGAGACTCCCATCATGTGTTGTGCCTTCAGCGTAAAAGAGAAAACCAAAAAACTTTCTGTATTTATGGACTCAGGTTTAGCAGCAGAAGAGAGCAAATAAGAACAAATGTCTTGTCTACCCTCAAAGGGAATCCATGCATCCACTACAGCCAATGGTCTCCTAAGGTAACATGTAGATGATCCTATTGCAACATACACAGGAACTTTTCTTTTTATTAATTTTAAGATGAATGTTGGTACCACAGTTCCCCTAGCAGTTCTGCTTACATAGTAAAATGGTTCCCAAAGCACAACTGTGAGAGGTTGCCACAACCCAAACACAGCCCAGCTGCTCACAAGCTAATGATAGCTCTGTGAAGGTGATTCACAGAAACAGCTTTTTAATTTTGAAGCCCATCCAATACCAACAACTGTCTTACATTTTTCAACACAATTCTCTGTGGTAACCTTTTCTTACTTATTTCTCCTTCCAGAACAACAGCCATAGGCTTGAGAAAGTCACAAAGCAAGCAATTCTTGTTTATATTTCCTTATATTCAGCTGCATTTCTGTAACAGGACAACAGGTTGTACCAGCCTATGATACACTGCACCATTTCCCATCTCAGCCCTCCAATACTGGTATTGCCACACTAAGACTTGCAAAATGCTTGCTGATGCTGCTGAGCCACCCAGTGAAGCATGTATTCTGCCATGTCTTTATCTTTTTTTAAAAAAAAACCTTATAGACTCTCGGTAACATCATCCCATTACACAGTGAACATAGGCCTACTATCAAAACTGAATTTTCTAATGTCCTGTTTTAATACAGGAACAGGAGACCAAGGCAGCTCTCATTATCTGGGTCCTCCTCTGCTGACACTGACTGAAAAAGGGACCAAGGATGGCTCAAGACAATTCTGTTCCTTACAAGTGTGCCAATGAATGCTGACAGCCAATGGACTCATGCACATTCCATCACTTTCCTTCTCAAAGTACTTTATTTTATTTTTTATAGCAACGACATGCATAATTTAAGCAGTATGCACAATGATCAGCCAGGCAGTTAAGGTCTGGGGCCTCTCAGTAGGGCCCATCATCATAATAGTAAATGAAATATTAATGTAGTAAAGGACATTGAAAGAAGAGTTAGATTAGGAAACTTCTGAAAGCAAGACTAATATTAAAAAAAAAGAGAAGCATAATTTATAAATATAAAATGGTTAGATTGAAGTCATCACCTCTGAGCCAGTATACCCAGGTGAATAAAGCTATACCAGCAAAACTACCCAGGCAGGGAGCTGGAGTGCCCTTATGTAGCAAAAGTCATTCCCCTCTCCTCATCGTCTCGTATCTTTAAGTTACAAAACAAACCGTACAAGAAAGAAAGCCCCTACAGCTAAATCGACTTAAATTGACTGGATGTTACAGCTCTCTTCCAACTCTTCCTCCCAAAAATATGCAAAGCTCTCGAAGCAAAAACAACCTCCCACATTAACATATAGCTATAGCTGTAATTACATTAAGAGAGATCTATCGACCTAGGAACTTCAATACAGTCTACAAAGAAAACATTTGTAGTGGGAATGCAATGATTTAATGTGTAGTTTTACAGATAACTGCAGAGAAGAGTCATCTTCCTCCTTGAGTAAATACGAACTGCACTAGTGAGAGTGTTAGTTCTGTGATTAACCATGCCAAGAAACTTTACTAGTATGGCTGATTCCGGCTGGGAATCACATCTCCATCATCCAGCTGAAAAATCTAGACCAGCAAATGCTTGGGGTGACCAGAAAAAACCCTATAAGCACCATTACACATATCAGCAGCAGATAAATCAATTCCAGATAATTTTTTCCAGGAAACCATTTAGTTATCCTGTCTTTATTTTTCCCTTTAGTCAACTGATGCCAATCCACCACCCAGTGTTAGCACTCCACTCTACTCTTCCTGGTAGAACAGCAGCGCCATGTGACAGCTCTCACACACCTGCACCAAGACCAGCAGCGTATTTTTCTAAAAACAGTTTAGGGCTAATCCAGAAACAACTTTCTGTAATACACACTCAATTTACAAGCCCCCAAAACCACAACAAGCAGCCAGGAAAAGCATTAATGTGTCTACAGAGACACGTCAGGTCTTCTAGGAAAACTGACTGAGAAGTATTAAAACTCATCTCGGCTCCAGTATCCTTTGCATGAAAATGAGCCGGCTCAAACTTCTTTGATTAGCCTCTATAAAAACCAGTGTGACCATTTTAGCACGCCATTAATTATAGATGACACTCTAGAGAACTTAAAAGCTTTCATTGATATTTTTCCTCCGCATGGATGTGTGAGCCATGTGCCAGTGAAGACACTTAGCAAGTGACTGGCAGCAGCCAGAAGGACAATCAGAGTTAAAACAGGCAGAGATATTTTGGGAAATAACAATGCTGTGGCAGGGTCATGTCAATCCAGACCAAATCAAGCAAAGCCAATTTCACAAATATGCACACAAAAAGAGAAGCTGTTTAGAGCATTCAACTAGAAAGGAGATGACAACTGAAACAACAGTGTTTCCTGCTGTAATAAAGAATACAGGGAGGACAGAGTTTGTTACGTTGAATAAAAATTCTGAAGTCTAGTTTCAAAGCTTGCCACATGGATTTTCTGATCTATATTGATTTTCTGATCTATATTTCATTGAAATACCAGTACAGTACAAGAAGCATCAAGCAATAGCTTGTGTAACCAGCACAAGTGTTCAATTCTTTTATTGGAAAGAACTATGGGTTTACCGGAAAGATTATGTTTCATGTTTACTTTCTACCTTTTGTGGTATCTGAAATGCTGTTTAGCAAGGCACACATCATGTCTCCTTCAACGTGGTGAGGATTTAAGATACGAGCTGGCCGCTGGGTCATCTTAAACTGACGTTCCAGTTCCAGGAAGCTTTTGTCTCCAGAAAGTACAGTGAAAGGAATTTGCTTGGGCAGGTGCTCATCCAGACGACCTGCCTGTATGGAAACAAACAAAAAATGTTAGAACTGAGATCATGTTTTTATCTTGTGGGGTTTGGCTAGCTTTTTGTAACACAGGTCACGGCAGGAAAGCCTTCTACAGAAGCTTACCTCTGCTTTTATGGCCAATGCATGTTATAGTGAAAATAGATATATATATATGTATAGTGAAAGCTATTATTTCAACAGCTTGACACCGCATTTATTCTACACATATGACAATAAATATAGGAAATGGCTACAAGAACAGTACAGACAGAGTATGGAACCAATTCCTAAAAAGCAGCATATGAGAAGCATCTCCACATAAAACGGGTCATCTGCGCAGAACATTTTAAGAATCATAAAAGCATAATGTAACATACAAACATGGTTGCAAAACACACTTATATGATATAATTAGATTCTCAAGCAGTTTTATCTAACCGATAAAGCACTATATAAAGAACATGAGTGCCCACAGGATCCTGTCCAGATTCCTGTCCTGCACTTCTCCCAACCCAGACAAAGCCCTAGGTCTACTAAAGAGGCACTGCTCTCTCAGCCCAACAGGGTTTCTGAAACTGGCACCCACCCAACTCCGTCTTAAAGATGCCTCTAGATTTGGGCTACCTGAAGAGAGAGGCAGGCGTTACAGTTTCCATTTCAGAGACAAATATAAGGATTGTGGGTTTTTTTTTATTCTTCATTCCTTAACCAGCCCCCTTCCCCTCCACAACAAACCAGTGTCTTATTTGGGCTAATTTTTTTTATTCCCATGGAAAGGTAAAAAAAACAAAAGTAAAGCACTTGTCAGTAGCAGATGTCATCTGCCACTCTTTTCTGGGTACAGAAACACAACAAGGAAAGCTGCACTAACTTACATGGACACAGATAGCAAAGTCTGCTGCTTCTCTTCTGGTACCGCAACGTGGATGAAGAAAGAAACATCCAATCCTCTTGAGATAATTGTAAATTTTGCACTGTACTGGAGGTTTCCAGTTGCTGTATCCTCCTAAAGAGTAAAGTAGAAAAATAATAATAAAAAAATAATAAAAACACCCACACAAATGCTGCCATGAATTAAGAATGCAAGAAGGCAAAAGTAAAGATAAATCTGGCTTTAAAGACAGAATGTATTCTGACCAATGTGAAAGATGAAGGAAACATACATAACCATAATCCTGAAAGAACCCTTGTTCTTGGGTTACACAGCAAGAAAGGAAAAAGTAGCTAGCCTAATCCTATACAAAGCCTCTCATTCAATTTTTAAATTTTTTTTCTTCTAATCCTGAAAAACTTAACTTTTAGCTTTCATGTGCATTTAGACACAAGGATGTATTTATTTAGCTTTAAGCACAGTTATGGTTAATGTGCAGAAGCAGAGGAGCCCCAGGAATGCAGCACAAGTAAGAGAAATGCTTCTCATAGGCAGTCTTGTATTAATGTAATGCCCAAGATTATTTCCAACAGACTGTAACTGTCTGACACATCACATGTCAGAACTCCTTAAAAAGAAGATCCAAGAACTGGAGCAACTGCTAAAACAAATGCTAGAGTCCTGACTAACACTTGGATGTAGTCAAGGATAAGCAAAATGAGGCTACAACTGGGGAAAAAAAATAAGCGCAGGAATTTTTTCGACAGTATCCTAAAACATGTAGTTACTAGGTGAGAAAATTGTTGGATAAAAGAGACGAGCTGAGTAACAGGTCTGCTACAAATCAAAAGAATAACAGGCTGAAACAGGTTGCAAGGGAAAGGAGCAGCGAGTCTCTCAAGAAGAGGGAAAAAAACCCCCACAACACAGAGCTTGCAGTTACTATGACAACATAAGAAGACAAACAAATGGAAGGACAATTTGAAGGGGTGAATAAGAATTTCATGACGTTCCCAATTGCTGAGAAATAATGGGCCTGCAAGGGGGGAGGAAAAAACGTTGCTTTATCTGCCAGATGTCAGAGTGGCTGGATGCAGGAATGGATTTTGAAGGGAAAGTGAAAGCAGCCCTTGATGGCACTTCATGGGAGGACATGAGGCTCAAGTAAACAGGCTGCAGAGGATTCTGCCTGACAAAGGAGTAGAAGTAATCTTCAGTGGATTTTTCCTGGGGGTGGGTGGGTGGGTGGGTTTCCCCCCCTCCTTCCCTTTCTCAGCCTAATGGCTATAAGAGAGTATCAAAACCAAAGGTTTAATAACAGACTACACAGAAACAATGTCCATGAGAAAAGTGGTATTTGCAAGTCACCCTCATCTGTTGTGACAGCCTTGGTCACTGCTATTTGGGAAAAGCTTGTAATCACCAACCCTGGCTGCAAAGATGTACAACATAAACATGTGATCAGGGCAGCAGAAAACAATGGCAGAACATTTACTGTGGGGGAGCCAGAACACAAATTGGTCAAGGACAGCTGACTATCTGAAAACAGAAACAATATAGTGTGGGCAATACAAGGGAAGAACTCAAAGCAAAGCTAAGACTGTATTAGCAATAGGAATAACAGAATTAAGGTAAAAGTATAATACAAAAAATACTTTTTCGAGTTTGGGAAATGCAGGGGGAGGGGGAAATCAGAAGAGACAGGGATGTCACTATATTTGCACAAGCTAAACAAACACGAATAACATGCATCAAGTAACTCTGTAAAGAGGCCACCTAAAACAGTAAAACCAGATGGGCCAGGAAGCAAGAAATGGGGTGGCTCTGACACGGGCTGGGCTGTGCCAGCAGGTGCCTGTGTTTGGAACATCCCTGGGAACAGTGTCTGAACTAGCACAGAGGTACCTTTGGGTAAGATTATCGTATTAATAGAGATTCCTAACAATAGATTAATAATACTAAGACTGTACTATGGATTATTTCCTCTCAGATAGGTCAGAGAAGAGACATTTCTGACAATAATACAGTTCAGACATTCCCGAGTTCAATCAATTTTTTTTCTTACTGAATCAAAACAGGGCATGGAAATGGAAACCTTGGACAGAGTAATGACACAGAAGACCCTGTCGCAACAAACAAATTGGGTCAATTAATGACAAACCAGCTTTGAGTTAATTAAATAGAATAGCAAAGTATGACTGAAATCAAGTGTCTGAATTCAAGGCAGGAAAGTTTGACATGTTTATAAAAAATTATTCTTTACTAAGCAATTCTTTATAAAACCCAGACCAAGTAGGTTTTTAATTTAAATGTCAAATAGGCTCGACATTTTTTCCAAACAGATTCCTGACAGTTTCTTATTTTTATCTGTAGGGAAAAAAACCAAAACACATTTTTCCAAGGCCAAGCGGATTGCATAACTGTAAACAACAAGCCTTCAGCCATTAAAAACCACAATCAAACCCCAAGTCACAATAGCTTTAGAAGTCAAAGAGTGCAGAGGTGAAGTGAAATTACACCAGAAGTCAAACTGGGCAAAGCCTCACAAAAGATAAGAAGTACAAACAGGTTGTTCAGCCATCTAGAAAACAGAATATAAATAAATGCAGCAGCCGGGCAGCAAGGACAAAATAGAAATTCAGGATAATTAGGTATAATCTAAACCTTCAAAATTAGTATTTTCTGTGGCTTTGTGCATGTATGTGTGCACGTTGAAAAATACTGTTAGTGTACTGAGAGGCCAAAGGCAGGTAATGACAGTAAGGTAACGATAGTACAGGTAACGATACAGGAGTGACACCCGTGCAGAACACACAACTCGGGAGCATAACCCACTTGAACAGAGAAAACAGAGGATTCATCCCCAAATCTCCTAACAACCAGCCATCAGACTGCAGGCCCAGGAGCACAGCTGACTGTTTGAAGAACTTACACTTTACATCAACAGACATACTTGCTCTGCCTTCATCAGCTAACTGGAATATTTGTTTCTAATGGAATGGGGGAAGCGATTCAGGCATCAACATGCCTTTCCATCCAATCTCAGCAGCACGAAAACTCTCAGCTTTCAGGATTTCCTTGATTGTCTTTTAAAGGAAGAGATAATCAAGAATATTTAGTCAAGAAGAAGTGCAGTGCAATGGTGCTTACTAAGAGTAAAACACATCTGGCAATTTCTACAAGCCTGTTAAGATGATGCTCATGTTTCAAGCAAAAATATTTTTAAACTATCCCTTACCTAGACTTTATGGAAGTATTCAACATACCACAGGCAAAATTATATGAAGGCAGATACAGAGAAAAACAGCAGAAAGAAGCATGAGGTAAACAACATGTTGGTTCAAGAATAGTCAGGTTAGAAGAAGTATCAAGTTAGAGGGATGCTATTCACAGACTTTGCAAAGTTTTCTTACAAACCCATGACAATGTGAGTTCTATCAACCACCTTGTATGATTACTAGTATCCTTCCAGATGTGAGACACGCTGATACTTATCAGGTATAGGATGACCAGGGACATCCTTAAGGAGCAAGCTAGAGACAGAACAAAATTCAAGTACAAGAATGTAAAATCATGCCTTTTAGAACTAGAAAGAACATTAGGAGAAGGACTTGGGACTTAGAAGGAAAATAATCTCCAAGTATTATGGCTCTCCTGATAATTATGAAGACCTAGTATGACACAGCCTAAGTAAAATCAGCAGGGAAGCCAGAAGGATCCCTAAACCTTTGAGAAGGTTAAGACAGAGTTAGAAAACCTCAAGAACATTTCCATTGCATGGTGCCTGTGACACTGTAATTTAAGATGACCGAGTGGCTGTTTGCTCCTGTTCTTTATTCTCTCAGATTCAAAGTATTCTCAGGTATTTGTGTAGACTTGCTAATCTTATTTCCTTTAAACAGTTTTTACCTTGAAAGCCCCAGATAAATGTCCCTTGGTTCAGGTTAGCTGGCAGCTGAGTGAATAAGCTTCCCCAGTTGTCCAGATCCACCAACACAATGTGGGTCATGGTACTCAGGTAGTCAAGATCAGGAAGTTCATCATCTTCAATGGGATAAAAAGGATGCATTTAAAGTTCACCTGACTTTATGCTCAGCCAACATACATCAATAGAAGATATGCTTTTGAAAATGCATGTTTTCAACTGTTTTGTAAGCTAAGAGTTATAAAATATGATCCTATTTGGCGACTGCATTGTTTTTTAAATCAACTGAAGTAGCATTTAATAACAAAGCAGACAAAATTAAGTGGAATCTAGTTATACAATGGTATAGAGCTGGATAGCTCTGCGCTAAGCACAGAAATCAGTTGTCCTGCACTGAAACATTTTAATAGTCCATTTAATATCCATTCAGCTGTGCACTGCCTACTACAGCAAGTTTGTGACATTTAATGGCTTACATGCATAAAAGCACGTAAAATGTTTAGAGACACACTTTTTTGCTGTATATCTAACATAAATGTCAACCTTTTAATCAAAAGCATTGAGACACCATGAGTAACTAAAAACACTTCCAATTTTTGAACACAAGGTATACATTTAGCATTCTTGATGTCATTCACAGAAGTGACACGAACTTAAAAAAATATTTGCACGCTCAAGGCAAAAATAACCCTAACACATACTGATAATTTCTCAGCAGAAATTATTTTCTGGCAAGCTAAAGAAACTGTGAAGATGGTGTTATAATAGGACTGCCCACACAGAAAGCAATACCAGGCTCACAAATATTTGTACATACAAAGAAGGCATGTTTCTCTTGAATGTGCGTGTATTATAGACCACTTTTACATTTTGAGGAGTTAGATCCTTATCTGGGGTCCTTGATTGTCCTCTTCCTTTTAACACCAAATTATGCTCCCAATTAATTAGAAAATTAACTGTTTCAGTCCTAAGGTTCTCACATCTGCCTGCATACAGCAGTAAATTTTTGAGTCCAAGTTGTGGAAACTCAAAAATTGAGAATTCAAAATGCAGCTTTAAAAAACAAGTACTAAATTCTAAGTTGATATACAGACTGGATATAAGCAAATGGTATGCTACATAATTGTACTGACATTGAAACAGTGTGTTAAGGACAACAGTATTTTTCTAATGTTAAAAAAAAAATTAAGTAATTCTACAAACCTTCACCAGACTCTTCAGAGTGTGCCGAGTTCTCTTTTTTTAATTTCTTTCCCTGTGTTGGTCCCTGAAGAGGAGACGACTTTGGTCTTCCCTGAGTCTTGGATGGAGATGCTTCAAGTTTTAGCTTGTGAGGCTTTCTGTCCGCACAAGCCCCACTTGCTGTGAACTTGAATACTGTATTTTCTGATTCTGATGAGAGACTTGATAAATCAGGTTTCTGCAAGAAGCAGTGTTTCATGTGATAGTGCTGATGCGCGCTCTGAAGATCATCGAAGTTTTTGTTGCACGCAGCACATCTAACAACATACATCTCTTCTTTATGTCTCAGTGACGTGTGACTGTTGAGATGCCTGTTCAAATCTGCAAAATTCTGTGCAGTTGCAGAACAGACACAGCATCGAAACCATAAGTTTCCTTTTTGCAGCATGGCTTTCTGACAATCCACATAATCATTCCTCCTGTTTATTTTGGAGGCATAAGTTGTCCGGCAACCACAGGTTAAACGGTCCCCTTCTTCTACTGGGAGGAAGTCCTCCTCTTTTTTTATTGACATTTCCATCTGCTCAGGCACAAATGAATAGTCCATGCTATGAATCTCCTTATAATGGATTAGAAATTCTTCTTCTGTGTCAAAGAAGAGATTACCACAAAGGCCGCAGAAGTATTTAGTCTGTACATCCTGGTTATGGTGCTCTTGGAAGTGTCGCTGTAGTGTTCCTACTTTCAGGAAATGATTCCTGCATAAGCCACAGCTGTATCTGTGAAATGCATGGCTTTCTAAGGACATGCAATGCTGTTTAACACTCTCTTCAGATTCAAACATCTCCTCACAAATACGGCATTGCCATTGTCCCTGAAGAGGACTTCTTTCAGGGGAGAGCTCCATAGGACTAGGAACGCAGTTTTTCCTTTCACCTGCAGAAATGCACTCCATATCAGAAACGGATGGCATAGGTTCATCTTCTAGAGCTTCTTGTTCATAATAATAACTATGTCCACCATGAGATTCAGTCACGTGTCCCATAATATCCTCTTCTCTGAGATCTACAGAGCACGCTCTGCACCAGAGAAGAAAATTAGTCAAGTGTGCTCCTCCATGGAATCGACTCATATGCAGGCGGATAATGCTTGAATTTTCAGCAAGCTTTCCACACACAGCACACTTGTGACAGATCCTATTTGCTGATAAAATGTGCTTTTCTACTGACTCTTCTGTAAAAAACTTTTGAAGGCATTCACAAAACCAGGCTTTTTTTTTGCAAGCATTACCTTGACTTTGGTTTGCTACACGATCTTCCATTTTATCTTCTAAATCGCTCTTCCGTTTTGAAGGAGTAGACCCCCTTTCACTGTTGGACTCACTCGGAGTCAAGTGTCTTTTAAGTAGTGGTCTTGATCGATCCACGATGTGGCACAAATGAGACAGATTTTTATTTTTTCCGTTGATATGGCAGAACATCAGGATGGACTCTTCCACTGTACTAAGAACTTTAACGTTATGTTGAGTGGTTTGCTTATGCTGGGCGATCTGACTCTGATCAGCAAACAGTGTATCACAGTTCTCACAGTGACCTTTCGTTTTAAATATCTCTGCAACTTGGGAGATGCTCTTCTTTGACACTGCCATGGGCCCAGAATTACGACAACGTACTCTGGAATGGATTAAAAAAAAATAAGAAGTTGTTATAATTTAATGACAATAAATTGTTCTGGGTGTTTTAAAACAATCACTTTTACCTGGGAAGGGGAACTGGGGAAACCAAGGCAACGTAATAGGATAAGGCTAAACAATTAACAATAATACTAAAGAACCAGTATTAATCCCGATACTAATATAAAATATACCAGAATTGTATCAGCAGAAAGCTGTGCACTCCCAGCAGTGGACAGCAAATGTCAGACACTGTGTATGCAATGGCTTTGGGAGGAAGGGATGGCCTCAGGGGTCCAGCACTGGGGCAAGAAGTTCTCTGGACTGCTGCCGTCAAGGTAATGAGAGACTATGCAGCAAACTCTCTAATTTATATCAAATGTGAAGTTCATGGTGTGAAATAATCCTGTGGGTCAAGTGCCTGGGTCTCACTCCTCCTCATCCCTACACCTGGCAAGGCTTGAAAACACCGAGGCCTTGAATCCCACATAGCCTAGCTGGATATAAAGTAAATACGTTCACAAATTCAGACACTACAGTCTTCTAAAAGCGCAGTTTTCCCAAGCATTAGAAGATAAATCAGTCCTACTATATCACAACCTGAAACATTTTAAAACTTTCACATGTGCTTTGAAATATTACCTACTAGCCACAGCAATCAGCGTGTGGAAACAGCATCCTCTGTACACTTTTACCTCACCAGCAGCTCGCCTACAAAGACATGCAATGCCTATCTAATCTCTGCACTTTCAAGAGAATTAAATGCTAATTTCTGAAACCAGCACTTAGATTGCTGCTCACTGTGTTGACTCAGTACATTTTAGAAATCCAACGCTGCCAACTTGCTGGGGTCGTTCAGCCCAGACAAGAGAAGGCTCCGAGAAGACCTTGTTGTGGCCTTTCAGTCCTTAAAGGGGGCTTACGAGGAAGATGGGGACAGACTTTTTAGCAGGGCCTGTTGCGACAGGACAAAGTGCAGTGGCTTTAAACTAAAAGAGTGTAGATTTAGACTAGATATAAGGAAGAAATCTTTTATAACAAAATTTTTTTATAAACACTGGAACAAGTTGCCTAGAGAGGGTAGATGCCCTATCCATCATGGTCAGGCTGGATGGGGCTGCGAGCAACCTGGTCTATTTGAAGATGTCCCTGCTTATTGCAGGAGGGTGGGACTGGCTGACCTTTAAAGGTCCCTTCCTACCCAAATTACAGTGGAACAGAGACCAAGTTCTATTGCTGTGTTCCAGAAACTAACAAAAGGGATACATACGTTGATCAGCATTCTGCAGTGGATTGTGTGGGATAAGGTAGAATAAAAGACATGGAAAGGGGGCAGGTTTTTTGATAGTTTACTCAGGAAGTCAACATCCAGATGGTCCTAGATGCCCTGAAGTCCACTCACAGCACTAAGAACATACCTGCCTACCCGTTATTGACCTGTGGATGACTGCATTACAAAGACAGCTGTTGCTCACAAACCTGAAATGAGCCGTTAATTCCGTATGAGAGCGTAGTATCTGGGAGCAGGATATACACTTCACTTGGAAGGGGACCTCTTTGCACAGAGATATCAGAAGGTTCTTTGCATACGATGGGAAAGGTAGAGGAAAGCCAGCCTTCATTTCATCTATAACATGGAACAGCAGAAAGTGTAATCATAATATTTCAGCTCTCAGATGATAGTTACAATTGTACTCCTTTGTTGCAGCTTTTGGAAAACAAGTTCCCATTCGTCAGCTGAGCCACACTAGTTGTGCAATGGAAGTTTTAAGTTAAACTGCATTAATTTTCTTAAGTTCTGCTACAATCTGAATCTGTTTGCACCTTGTTTTTTCACACACCTGGTGACTAACTCTATTTCCCTTGTCCTCCTTCTACAAGGTCAGATTGGATCTCTCTCTTAGAAAGGTTCTTATTGACCTTCTTCCCCTCCATCTATCACCACCCATCTACTCTCACAACATACACTTTTGTTTAAAGCCACAATGTGTTTGGTGTTTGAAGAAGAAAAAAGTATGCATTCATTTAACAAATTCCCACATATTCTGACCATCTCTCTCTTTCCCATCCTCAATGCCAATTCTCCTTATATTTCCAGGTGCAGGACTTTCTGTTGATGCAAGTTACTGCTCCGTGTCTAACTCCCAAATGCCAGCAGAATAAAAAATTTTCTATTGAAAAGGGAATGGGAATGTCTTATGAACCATATATTGCTGTTAATGTTCTGCATTTTAGGAGGCAAATTCTCTTTGGATTTTCTGTTTTGTAAGATATAATGAACAGCAAGCAGTAATTTGAGGTTATGCCTTTCAACTAACTTGACTGCCAGATCCTACAGACCATGCTGATAATATTTATCATGAAGACCTGACAATGCAAAGGAAAAAAATGGAGCACCACCTTTTTTTGTTCTGAGTTAAGTGCTATCCATTTCTAAAGAAGAAAACACCATTTTGTGCTCTTAGTTTTTTCAAAGCAATAGCTCACCAGCAATCTTTTTAAAAACTTATGGCCTGATTTTGAAGGCATGTACGTACACAATGTACATACCATTCAGAATTAATAACCTCTTTGAGAATAAAAGTACATTAGATTTACAATACATAAGAAAACTCAGAACCATGGAGCTGATTGTCACTTCTACAAAGACGACAGTACTGACTCGACATGCAGGAGGATTCCTGTCTTCACTTACAATTCTTGCAGCCACCGTGGGAGAGGGTAGAAGATATAATCATGAACACGAGAAATAACTATACCACTCCTTTTGGCCATGTAGGCTTAACCCAAAAGATACACTGTCTGAAATACGGCAGCTTCTTGAATAATAAGTCAGCTCCATCTCTATCTCATCTGTCTCAGCAATCTTCCTAACATTAAAGTAAATGCTTTAATGCCTATTGCTCATGTCAAAGCTAGAAAGTCCGTACAGCCGCAATGGTCATTAACCCTGTTTTCAAGACCATTACCAGACAGATATCACAACATAAACAGTATTTTAGCCTTCAGTAGCAACACAGCCAGTGCAAGGCATCAGACTGGCAGCACCGTTCCAGCTAAGTAGGCTAAATTTGCAATTATACAGAGAAAAAAAACAAAAGACTTTCACACATCTTTTCCATCAGGAATGCCAAAGAAACCAGCAAGAAAAATAGCCTCCAGCAGACTTCAAACAGTACAGAAAAGGGAAGGATCATCACAGCCAGTCTAACTGGAATTAAAAAAAAAGAAATCTGTGTGTTTTGGTCTGAGCTCCTATTGAAATGCTAAATGATAAACTTATTTAGGGCAGTAGTTGCACAGAATCACTGGAGGATGAGAAGCTTATACAAGAGACCTGGAGATAAAGGAAAGTCTGCTTCTCATACAGCACCTGTGATGGAGGAATCATTTCTACACAAAAATATAAATTTCAAAGCATCTCCTCCCACAGAACTGTATCACGTTTAAGACCTTAAAGGAAAAATAAGAAATTAATTAAAAACAAACTTTAAAATCTTAGGCTTTTTTACACAGCAGAAAATATAAGTCCCTTCACATCCTAAGGATCAATCATCAGAAGGAATGAAAAGCAGTACACTTAGTAGCAACATACCATGCAATTTAGAAACCTGGAGGAAGTGGTTCTTTCCCGACATATGCTGCAAGCATTCCTCTCTTTTGGTGAAAAGGAGGAAGCAGTTTGGGCATGCAAAACACTGAATATGCTGTGGAGGGAGATCGTTTTTATGTCCGTCATTTTCACTGAGCTGCAAGAGAAAATGATCTAATTAGGAAAAATATTAAGTAAAGAAACAAACCAGTCCCAGTTCTCCTTGTGTCCTTCCATTCCTGTCTCCCCTTCGTGCTAATATTTTCACTTTTAGGTTTTCAGCTACCACATCTATGTTTATCTACAGCCTCCCCCTATGTGCTTCAGCTCCCGACTCACAAGGGATGGGCCAAACTGCTGTTGTCAAACTCAGCTACTCAACCTTGTGACACTGGCAACTTTTCCATTCCCTTCTTGCACCACTGGCAGGGGCCACCTTGCCCAGGAGCTAGGAGTTCCATCAGTTCCCAGCTAGTCCCTTGACCCAGGCTCTCAGAAAAAGCTCCTTCTGTCACTAAAATATCTCCTTTTCCTCATGTAGGTTCTTCCCTAATCTTGCTAACCTCCACCTTCTCAAAATGCTGCTCCTCAGAGTAGCCTCACAGGCCTATGACCTTGATAAAAGTCAACTCCCTTCACCTCCTTTGCCTCTACGTGAACTTCAGATCTCTATCTTCAGGGTAAAAATATTTATGTTTTGCTTCTGACATTTTTGCTTACTCCTTTGTTACGTCACTCAAAGAATCTTCACGATAAGCTTATGCTTTCCTCCACAGCTTTGTTTAGGACATCTTTCCATACCAAAAATAATCCCACCTTCTTGCCTGCTGCAAGAGCTGCTCCCTTTCCCCAAACTTGTCTGGTAATGGCCCTGGACACACCACAGACACACACACAACTTGGAAACAACATGTTAAAAAGGGGGGAAAAAAAAAAAAATAATCACTGCATAATTTTACATCTTGAAAACCCTCTACTACATTCAGTCAGGTGAGTTACTTATCCTTATGGTCTTGCCTTAGATAAAAGATGATCGCTGTACTGCTGAGAGGTTGAAAATCTTTCGCAGCATACCACACAGGCAAAAGCATTATTTGGGGGTCCATGTAATGTGACTGTTGGGTCACAAGGAGAATGATCAAACCTGGAGAGGAGAAACAAAAAAAAACCAAACAAAAAACCAAACTAGTCCCCTCTAAGTAGTCAAAACCATTTTTTTTTCTAAATGGGGAAAAATAAAATCTGTCTTTTGAAGCTGTTGGACAAAACCCAACCAAATCAACATAAACTGTAGAATTCCTCACTTCCCCTATCATTAACTATATCAGTTGAAGTATCCTGTACAGAGGTGATTCTCCCTGCAGCTTACCTGTTACAACGATCACTTTGCAGAGGAATCATACCGTTTTTCAAAGCAAGAGAACTAACAAAGCCTCGATTTCCTATAGAGATTTTTATTCCTACAGAGGGATGTATTTATTTTTACCTCCCTACACTAGTTCTGGCTGGGATGGAGTTAAGTTTCTTTGGAGCAGCTTGTATGGTGCTGTATTTTGCACTTTTGTTTTAGCTGTTGCTGAGCAGCGCTTGCACAGCCTCAAGGCCACCTCTGTTCTTCAGACTGCCCTGGCCCAGGATAGGCAAGAAGCCAGGAGGGGGACACAGCTGGGACAGCTGATCCCAACTGACCCGAGGGATATCCCACAGCAGATGACACCATGCTCACCAATAAAAGCTAGGTGAAGGAGGAATGTTCAGAGTGATGGTGTTTGTCTACCTAAGTAGCTCTTATGTGTGATAAAGTCCTGCCAGCTGAGGGGAACTCCTTACGTTGCTTTGCCTGCACGCACAGCTTTTGCTTTACTAATTGAACTGTTTTTATCTCAGCCCAGAGTTTTCTCACTGTTACCTTTCTGATTCTCTTCCCCATCCCACTGGGGTGAGTGAGCAGCTGTGTGGGGCTGAGCTGCCCACCAGGGTTAACCCACAACACTCTCCTCAGTTTGTCTCCTTACCATCTCCTCCACGACACAGTCGCTATTTAAAAGGCAGTATATGCTGGAATTGACCCCAGACACAGTTAGGTGTTGACTAGCAGCGATCAGCTATGACCAAATGTCTGGCCTATAGCTCTTGCTCCTCTTTCCCTTCATCAGGGGCATTTTTTTAATCTTGCCATCAAGATATATACGTTAACTTTTTGCTCTTTTTCAAGTTTGCATGAAGAAATAACAGAACTGGAGATTAAAAATCTTGTTTCCTCAAAAAAAAACCCAGGTATTAAACAAATGCTGCACATGAGGAAGAAATCAATTCTGAATGTAAAAAAAAAAAAAGGAAAAACAACTCATCCCCAAAGAATCCCAAGCAGGAGGTTCATCACATCATCTATATAAAATCTGTAATATATTAATCTGCTCTCCAAACAGAATTTTGTCACTATAGGAAATAGACTTGATGCTGATGCCCTAAGTTTGAGCTTATTCTTTCATTATTATTTCTTGCACTGACCTCTTGCATTGGGTCCTTACCTTTGAAGGTGACCTAGGAGAAGATATCTATTATCAAACTCTCTGTTGCAATGGATCACAGGACAAGATATGGGGCTGTTGTTGACTTGTTTCTCATCTGCCCTCCTACAAATACCCCTTTTTCCACTGTTAAGGGTGCCTGGTTTGAGACCTGTGATATAAAACAAAGCACTTAAGCCTCTATCATTCAGATTCTGGTTAAGAAAACAAACAAAATAACACACAAGCTCTAAAACATTTAAAAATAAAGTTCTACTGATTCTTAACAGCAAGCTAACAATGCAGTGTAGCAGCCCTGCTACACAGACTGAAGCATCTGTCTCTTCAATCTCCAGTAGAATTATTTTTCAAACACTTTGAAACCCTTCCTCTAGGTCCTCCAATGATTGAACTTCCTGAAGTTATATTTATTTATGTAGACGTTCAACTGAGCAACAGTTCAATAGTAGTATTTTTCCTTCTAACAACTTGCTTATAAAAGTAGTTAACGTTGCCTTAGTGGTTTTGAGACTTTGTATATTACATTTCCTAAGCAACAAAGCATTAGAAGAATAGCTTTTATGGCAATGAGCCCATAAGAACTTTCAAATGCCACACTCTAGCTAAGTGGTACAAGGCAACTGCAGGTTCAATGTCAGTACTGATCAATGCAATTACCACATGTCCTATTCTGCAATGCAAGACTTAGAAAACCCATCACTGAAGCTTAATTTCCTATTCTTACCTGGCATTTTTAACCACTGGTCCACACATAATCTTGCGGCTTCTGTGTCACTGTGTTCCCGAATGAATTCTAGCTCTTGCAACCCGTGAGCATATTGGGAATCAACTTTCTCCTGAAGGGGAAAAGATACCAAGCAAGGTGAAATCAAATTTAAAAAAATAATAATAATAAAAAATATTCAAGGTTACGTTTGTATACCAAACTTACACATGGGTTTCTAAAACCTGAAGAAAAAAAAAAACACTTATAAAAACCTAAGGGGGGAAAAAGCTTAAAATCTTCCAATGTGACTGAGTTCTATATAAAACAATGAAGATGTGTTATATAATAACAGCAATAAAAAATAGTGCTAAGTTTTGTGGCCCAAATAAAAGCTACAACCTCTGTCAATTAATTTACTTTTATTGTACCTACTGCAGTTTCTGAAGCATGTACATAACCAAGAAGATTTTTAAAGTTACAAGATTTTAAAAAGAAACAAACAATAATGAGATTTAAAAAAAATAATAAAGCAACACAAAATGGTTACTGAAACCAAAGAGTCAATTTCTTCCACTGCTAAGGCAAAAAAAAACCAACAAAACCCATAGTACTTTCACTTTGAAGAATAATTTTAATTCTGCAGATTGCATTACCTGATGAGGAATAAAGAGCTGCCCAGCAAGAAAATACTCATCATCACAAAAGGATGTTCTAGCCTTCACTTTCAGACTACGTAGCTACCTCTAACTCCACTTAACAGTTAAGAAACTGTATGTGGAGACATTAAGAGACCGCAAAATCCCAAGCGGTGGAGACAGGAGAGGAATATAGGTCTCTGGACTTCAAGGCTATCTTGAACTACATATAACAGTCTTTTACTCTGTTGTATTACTGTTACATAGTCTATTGTAGACCATAGCATGCGGTAACTATAATATAATGTGAGTGACTGACTTCAAAAGCCATTAATAGTGTTTAGAAAGTTGGGCTGGAAAGTCAGCATGTTCCAGAAACATTGGATTTGCATTTTCAAGCTGCCCAGGTCCCACTGATAGCCCTACCCCTAAGCCTATTAACTGCACCTCCCAGTTTGTAATAAGAAGTCATGCCTTTTAAGTACCTGCACAACACAATTAGTAGGATTCAACTTTAAAATTAAGCCTTAAACGTAGAAAATTTTATACCATTATAAAATATTACTTGATACAGAGATTCAATGTTGCAAATGGCTTCCCCAAAATCTCAGGCAAACGCCTGAGGTAGATAACTAGGTTTGCTGCGTGGTGGTTTGTGATAACTTATTTTTCAATTATTTAACCAGAATAATTTATGCTAAGGTCCCTCTGCTATATATACAAGCAAGAGAACCAGGTTTTGCTATTGGTTTGCATGAAGTTAGGCTTTTTCCCCCATTAGTCTTACTGTATAAGACTAGCAAATTGATAAGTTAAAAGCCACCAAAGAGACAAAGTCCATATCGTGTTTCAAATGATGCCCCAGAAGCAAAAATCTCTAATTATTGGTTCGAGGTCTGGCTCATCAATTCATTTTTTTATGGGGTTTTTTTTTTTTTTAATTTAGTAGCAAAACCAAACACATTCGTGAATACAACGCCTGTACCACACAATTCTACTGAAATAAAATACGTCCAATACCTTAAAGGCTTTGTTTTTCTCTTCTTTTTGCTGTTTCTCTACTTCAACATGGCGTGCCAGACGATCCAAAGTCGATGCCACTCGTTCTTTCTGATAGTCAATGTGATCTTTACGTTTAGTATTTCTCTACAATTGGAAAGTTCCACTTTTAGCTGGTAATTGTTAAGTAACAGGCACTTTTCACTATGGTGAAAAGTGACGCTCAAGCATCAGGACATAATTCAGTATAGATACTCCGATCCTGTTCCATCATCTACCTTGCTAGTTTTCATATTTACCAGCATCCGTAACTTCTCCTAAAAAACCAACCAACCCCCACTCCCCTTGTTGTGGTCTGGGCTACCTCAAACCAGGACACCCTTACATATTTAAGGAAATTCAGTATCAGCCTCACCAGAGCACTAGAAGGAACACAGATGGCTCTTGCTGGGTGACCTAGAAGTCTCCAACAAATTACAAAATAAGTAAATTTCTCTAAGTAGGTAAATAAAATTCCTAAAGATTTCAAAGCAGGACACAGACTTCTGAAGCTGCTTGTAAAGTGGTATTTTTCTTCAACCACTTGCTAAAAACCGCTGAAAGCCAAACAAAGAGTTCCAAGTCCATTTGAGGAAGGCAAAAAATGGCTCTGGAAAAAAATAAAGTGTTGGCATTCTTGCCTTCCACTCAACAGTAGGTAAAAATCAGAAGACTTTAATGTTGGTTTGTTTATTTATTTATTGCTTGTTAAAAACTTTTTTTTTTTAAAGTAACTGATGGGACAAAATGTGCAGAGAACTAATTTTTTTATTCAACCAAGAAGTCTCCAAATACATTACAACATACTCACATGAATGTAAGAACTGCTGTTAGGCTCTTCATCCTCACTACTGACAAGATCAATGCATTCAAGCACAGGTCTTAAAGGTCCTTCCTGAAAGAGTGGAAAATACACACAAAAAAAACATTAAATTGTCTTCCTCAGAGATAAAATGTCACATTGTCAGCATAAGCAATGCCTGGAGAATTTCACCAAGGTTCCAAGAGGGTGTAGTAATAAAATTTCTGCATGGTAACTTTTCCACTTAACAGACTACTCCACAAAACTGTTAAAACATGCAAATAAATCAGTATTCACAAATACTTAAAATATCACCATCTAGATATCAATTAGGGAAAAAAAAAAATCAAATTAGCAGTCTTCATTTGCTTAAAAATTTTATATACTTCACTTTGTCAATCAACTTAGACCTACATTTTTAAAGATACTCGATTTGCATCATTAACTCAATGGTTATAGGGTAGTAGGCTGTTACCAAGAGAGGAACAGCCTTAGATTTAACTGAGCAATACTAAATCATTTTTGTGGATTTTTTTGGGGGGGTTGATTTTGTTAAAAGACACAAATTAAACTTCAACTCCAAAAGGAATTAAACATTTCATACATTATAAAGTGGGGAAAAATGTCACACACATTTAAGCCATGTAGGCTACTCTTTTCTGAGGAGATATCCTATAAGCAACTCCCAAGTGATTCTCTGCATTGGATTCATAATCACTTTATTTAAAAACAAACAACACATTTCACACATTCATACCAGGTACTCAAAAGTGCAGAGACACATGTCCAAATAGTCTGTCCAGCATTCAGTTGCAAACACATGCATCCAGGAAGCCTGATCGGGACTCTGAGCAGCTATATGGAGGATAAGGGACCCTGTCAACAAGTTCTCATTGATCTCAAATCTCAAATCAACATTAGGTTCTCTAATAAAGAGGACCTAAGCAATTCCCAGCTTGGCAGCCACATGCTCCTTTTGTATATTTCCCCATCTTTTGCCTCTCTCCATGCTGCCCCCCTCCTCTGTGAGTCACTAAATATTATTAGTTTTGTCTCCTTAGGACATCTTAAGGTTTTAGCCCCATTCTTTGTCTTCTGTAATCATCTTAATGGTTTAAGCCCTGAACGCTGTCCCTTGCTTTCTTGATCTGAGTGTCTTCAGAAACTTCATGCAGATGGTTTGTGACCTCAGTGACCTGCTAGTCTAGGCAGTATCACATGTGTTCATATGCCTCCTTTTACTCATTCTGTCTGGTGCTTGCACACACATGTGTGTATATTCCTATTCACCCCCTATTTATACCAATTTTAACATTTCTACTACAAGGTTCTAGCAGATAGTAGAATGTTGACACAAACACAAGAAAGCAAAAGGAAAGGAAAAATTACAATCAGCAACCCAAACTATGTACGTAAATCATAAGTTTTTTTAAAAAGTTGTACAAAATAACATCTGGAGCTCCATCTACACTCACTGCAACAAGAGTCTTCAATTGTCAAAGGCAAACAAAGAGGCACTATGTCCACATAATCTGATGTCATGCAAAAAAAAAAGCCTGTATCGTGCTGCAACATTATCACATGTCAACTAAATAATCAGTATAATAATGTGAAACAGGATGAGTAAGTCTACATACAACAAACAAAAATATTCCTAGTGACCCTAACTCACATGCGTGGTCCCACTCATACTCATCTTCAGCGAGAGGCAAAGTTAACTAACATGCCAGAAGACACTTCCCATCCAAATCCTGAAAGTTATTATCTAGCCTCAAAGTAAATAAAACAAAACACAGTTTAAATTTTGGGGGTTTTGGTAATGAGGAGGGGTGGTGGTTGGTTTTGGTTTGGCTGGTTGGTTTTTTTTAAAGTCTGTATATGCAATGCCATCTACATCATATGACAGCTTTTGATTAAACTGCAGTATTAGCCATTTGTCTGGCAATATTGCTGGCAGATACCACAGAGCTGTTATATACTCCAAAGGTAGTCTTTATTTGTTACGAAGTGAAGTTTTCCAGGCAGAAGGAGGACTTAGGATAGTCAGCAGGCTGACTTCTTGAAAACATGCAGTACTATATCCACCATTTCTGCCACACATTGGGTAGCGTCCTCAAGATCTTAAGAATCAACAAACCAGGGTGGGCTCGAAATATTTATTGCCTCATGAGAAGTAGTGGAGAGAATATGCATGCAATTCTCTCTCTACTGTCCTGACTACATCTCATTCTTTACATTCTTCCACCTTTCAAGGCCGTAAGGCAGTTCAGCTGGCCAGGCATAAACAGTCCTCATTGTCCCACTGGGGAGGAAGAGGGATGAGATCTTGGACAGATGACAAAAGCTTATATAAATCAAGCTGCAGGCCTCAAATTACCCCAAAAGCATGCTTAATTTTTTATGATTAAATAAAGAGAATAGGGTTTTCTAAATGAAATCTTAAAGAAAAAATAAAAAATATCCATGACATTTGCTTCTGTAGAAACTGACCTCTATAAATCTACACTTTATTAAACAACAGGTGTTAGCAAGTAACAAAGACACACTCAGACCACCTGACTGTCCAATCAGTTCAATGGTGTGTTTTGAAATATTCAACTCTGATCCTAACAGCTGTAGCTTCTTCAAATGCAGAGATTTTCCTTAGTTCTGTTTAAAAGTTAGGAAATTGACAGGTGAAAAGCAGAGTAACTTGCTTTCAAGCTTAGGAACTTCTAGTTCAATTTAACACAAGTAATACACTTTTTTAAATGTTGTTTGCAAACACAAAATGTTCTTTTTCTCCTTTTGAACTTTGTGCCTCTTACTACACAATTTTTCTGTACAACTTTTTGGGTTGCATTCCAATTTGAACACAAATGAGTCCTGTGAAGCTCATTTTTACCGCCTCCAGAAGTTTTCTCAAAAAGTCCTAAATTGTGGTCTTGCTTCTTCCCCCCCTCCCTCATTTTAATCAATCTTTGGGTAATCAGGCCTAGCTAACAGACACCGAGTCAACTAATACATCATGTAAGGTTTTTTGTTCAGTTTTTAGTTTTACATGCATTCAGAACAAGTGCTCAGTTTACTTAAAAAGCACAATTAAACTTTTGCATAATTATACACACACTAGCATACAGAAAGCATGAAAAGAGCTTTCCATATATGTGGCCACAGACTTACCATATCTTTGACAAAATAATTATGCAAGCATAATTGTGTAGACACATTTAAACACACTAATTGTCATGGAACAAGCTTATGGGAAAATAAATTTTAAAATCCGACACAAATTATAATATTTGTGCTCAAAATTTTTGTCCCAGCAGATTCTTAACTTGAAGAGTGCTGAGTAACTGACTGACATTGTGAACCAACATGCACTTAAAAAGTTTTAGTTTCCTTGACCAAGCAAATACAAAAATCCGAGTCCTCAGCTGACTTGGGTTGGGGGCAAAAATAAAAGTCCTGCTTCAGAGATGCTTCGTAACACCTCTACAATTTTATTCTGTTCCTGCTGTGATGCCAGAGAAATACTTGAGTTTCTATATCTAATATTTAACACCTCAGGGGGAAAGGAAACAAAACATTTAAATGGTAATGATCATGTTTCAGCAAACCACTTCATTTCAGTATATCTCAGGGCCAAGTGTTCTTCAGATATCACCTTCATTGGAAAACATCTTCAAAGAAATTAGGAAAAAAAAAAACCCAGACAAAAAGAGTGGACCATTAAGAAAACCCAAAACAATTCAGCAGGAGCCCAATGCTTTCAGTGGAAACTATTGCAATTTGAATACTCTGTCTACTTCAGTGCTACAGAACACATTAAACCCATTCTCTTCACTCTTGCCTTATTCTTCCCAAGGAGACAGAACAGGGGCCGGACCATCCTATCCTAAAAAAAATCAAGCCATCAGGAATAATGGATTGCACTGTAGGTTAAATTCTACTTTTCTTCTGGTGTGCAAAACTTAGAATTTAATGATTTTAAATGAACAAAATACATTGCAAAGCAGAATTAAAAGGTGGGAAATTATGGCAGAACAGCTGTAAGCTTCCTGAGTAAGGGTGAACCTGACTGTAAAAGCTCAAAAACTCTGGCAGCAGCAAGATTGCTTTTGGACCCTCAAACGAGAGTTACTTGTCATAGTCCTACAGTAAGAACTCAAACACCTTAAGTCAAGTGACTGAAATGGAAAAAGACACAAAAAAACCACCAACCCACAAACAACAAAAAACCTCACACCAAAAAAACACCCAACTTTCAAGAAAAAAAAGAAAAAAAGAAGAAAAACACAGAGATCGCACGGCCTATAACTGTTTGTTTTCTGTCAAAATGAGCACAGGTTGAGATATCCAAGTGGCTTCTCTAATTCAATTTATGCAGTGCCATCTGTGCACTGGCTCCTCAGGACATGCAGAAAATAGTACCTGAATGATCGGGTAGCATTCATACACAACATTCAGGAAGCTCATACACTTCAAGTCATACACACAATTATATGGAAATTATGATCTAAAGCAAGGCAAATAGTTCCAAAAACCTTTAGCGAAGTCTAGGTTCACCCTCACTCACTCAGAGGAGCAAATTGGAGATTCAAGGACATGTTGCTGACGTGAGGTGATGGCCAGGGTCACACTATTTCCCCTTGTGATCATCAATGGAAGCTCTTCACCCCAAAATATCAAACCTGCACAAACCAGCTTAAGCATAGTCATCTTCCTATACATACCGGCCTCTCTCAGAAGAGATCACCACTGGCACCACAAGGGCTCAATATCATCCACAGGCAAAACCAAGGGGAAAAAAAGGCAGCAGAAGCGATGCTTTTAGTAAGTCTCCTTTCTTTCAGTTATTGCTCTTGGCACTCCAGCAGCCCTTCAATCACTGCACATTCAAAGCTACGCCAGCTTCCTCATTCTTTACCCAGTGTTTCAAGAAAATTAAACTTACACAATTATGCCACACATAAATGCTTTTGTGTGTGTACAATGAACGTTGAACTCATTAGTCAATTTTGACCAAATCATCTAAAAGACCAAGAAGTCTCAGAGATAATCACTTACAATTTTTGCAAAAACATACGTCCCTCATACTTAGCCTAAATACCCCTGCAGAAAAAGTCTGTATATTGAACTTAGGGTTTATTCAAACACTGGGCAAAACAGGAAAAAAAATTAACCATCTAGTTATTCTTCAGCATTAATACTGAGACAAATCCATAATAAACAAGCCATTATTAGTCCTTGCATCAATTAACCACTTGATCTTATTCACATGACTCTTTCTTTAGGGAAAATTATATGGTACGCATCCCTGCCATCCAGTACCACAACGATGATGGACTGAGGCCAAAACACAGGCAGCATAAAAAACACCTTTCTTTTCTTGGATGTTCAACAGATATAAGTGTCTTAAAGTTAGATGCACATAAGCCACATGTCAGCATTAGACTAGGTGTTGTACTGTAGCTGTTATACAGTGCTTCACAGTTTGAGAAGTCTGTTTAAGGCCTCTGACCCATTACTTCCTCTTTTACTAAACCAAGTATAGTGTTTGGCACTGTTTTGCAGAGTGAGCAGTGCTTTGTTCCTTCAGTGGGACTACTCATGAACACTAAGTTGCAATATGATTACCAAAACAGTCATCTACAGTTGCTTCTCATATACCTCATTGATCACTGTGATCCCCCATTCACCTGTTCAGATACTCAAGTCTATATTCTCTCTACAGCACCAACAGATATCATCTTATACACTTCCAAGGAAGGGGTAGGTAGAGCTTCAACATAAACTTGTTATCTGCCAAAGTTTTACAGATTAAATTACCTTCAAATCCAAAAGTAACATTTTCCATTAAAATACAATCAAGATCATCAATACAGTACAGAAAGACCCCCTCCCACTTCATCAGGCTACTGAGAGCAAACAGGCAGTACGTTTCCAGTTCAAGATCCACTTACTCCAACGAACTCAATCTCATCTTCACTTTCAGAAGCTGCTGATTCACTCTCATGAACGTTAACAGGGCTACAGGACTCCATTATCTAAACAGAAGCAAACCAAAACATTCTTCATCATTTTATCTTGCAATTTTATTTAATTACACAGCATTTCCATTTTATACTTACTTCAGCTTTACAGCCTATTTGCACTCAACAAGGCTCTCTATATCATTCACTAACAATTTTTTCTGATTATCAGGAAGGAAATCCTTTACTGTGAGGGTGGTGAGACACTGGAACAGGTTGCCCAGAGAAGCTGTGGCTGCCCCATCCCTGGAGGGGTTCA
>JAOQGH010000023.1:89983408-89993896 GCA_025769975.1 Gallinago jamesoni
GGGTTCAAGGCCAGGCTGGATGGGGCTTGGAGCAACCTGGTCTGGTGGGAGGTGTCCCTGCCCAGGGCAGGGGGGCTAGAACGTCATGATCTTTAAGGTCCCTTCCAAACCAAACCATTCAATGATTACCAGTAATGCCAGAGTAAGTGATAACAATTTTCACTTGAATCACAGTATACTGTTTTCCAAACATTCAAAGCCTGGGTTGATCTACAAAGCGTCCCAATACCCGTATTCCCCCAGCAGCCACGGCTACAGCGCCCTGCCAGAGCTCATTAACACGCCTAATTCCGAACACCTCATCGACCGCTGAGGCCTTCCGAGAGCTCCGGCCCGCGGGCGCCGCACCACCGCCACCACACGCACACAGGAGGGTTTGGGGACAGGCGCGGGGGCGAGTTCAGGCACAACCACCGGCTACAGGTATTTCTAACGCCTTTTTGGCCACTTTAGGAGAGCAGCAGCACCGGAAGGCTCAGCTTCTCGCTTCAAAAGCAAGCGCCCTCTTGCCAAACGGACGGCGTCCATGAGGGGCGCGGAAGGGAGGCCAGCCCCGTGCTGACTCACGCCTCCTTACCCGCACCGACACCCCCCTCAGCCCCGCCACGGCCCCGGCTGGGAGGCAGGTGAGGACGAGGCGGGTGAGGACGCAGCGGCCTCCCCAGGCGGCCCGCACCCGGCCTACCCGCCCGCCCGCCCGGCGGCGGTTGGGGTCGCTAAGCGACGGGCCCCCGCGCCCCTCACAATGCCCGGCCCCCGCTCACCCCGCCGCCAGCGCTCCAGGGGACACCGACGCCCCGACCCAGCGCCCCTCCGCTTCCTCTTCAACCCGGGGGCGGCGGGGAGGGGAGAGGTGGGGCGGGAGCGCGGCACGGCTTGCCGGGATTTGTAGTTGCCGCCCGCTTCGCCTGGCTCCCCCTCCTCCTCCTCCTCCTCCTCCCACCGCCTCCCCTGCCGCCCCCATGGCGGGTGCCGCCGCTACCGCCCCGGCGCCATGGCGCAGCCCCCGCCTCCCAGCGGCGCCGCTTCGGGGGGCTCTTTCCTTCAGTAGCTTCCTGCCTCCCCTCTTCTGCCTTCGGTTGGGTGGTACGGAGTTCCTGATGGAAAGAGGAAAAACCCCCTGGTCGCTTCCGGGGGAGGAGGAGGAGGAGGAGGAGGAGGAGGGTGGCGGCGGCGGCCATCGGGGCTGACGGGAGAGGGAAGGCGGGAAAAGCGCTGAGGCGGGCCCGGCGGGGCCTGGCGGCTGGCAGTCTCCCTCAGTGACCGCCCGGGCACCAGCCGCTCTGTGAGGGCCTTATGATACCTAAGGCAGATTTTATGTGGCTTATAAGTGGTTAAGCTGTAGAGAATCTTCTTTTAGAGAAGAAACGTGGCTATTTTAGCAACCATCCCAAATGGTTTCAAGGACTTAGGAAGCGGCCTGAGAACATGGAATCATAGAATCATTCGGGTTGGAAAAGACCCTTGGGATCATCAAGTCCAACCATCTACCCTACTCTATAAGGTTATCCCCTACACCATATCCCCCAACACCACATCTAAACGACTCTTAAACACATCCAGGGATGGTGGCTCGACCACCTCCCTGGGCAGCCTATTCCAGTGTCTGACCACTCTTTCTGTGAAGAATTTCTTCCTAATGTTCAGTCTAAATCTGCTCTTTTGCAGCTTGAATCCGTTCGCTCTTGTTCTATCACTAATTACTTGTGAGAAGAGACCAGCACCAAACTCTGTACAATGTCCTTTCAAGTAGTTGTAGTGATGAGGTCACCCCTCAGTCTCCTCAGACTAAACAGTCTCAGCTCCCTCGTTCTTTGTACGATTTGTTCTCCAAGCCCTTCACCAGCTTCGTTACCCTCTTCTGCACCCTCTCCAGCACCTCGATATCTCTCTTGTATTGAGGTGCCCAAAACTGGACATAATACTCCAGGTGTGGCCTCCCCTGTGCTTAGTACAGGGGGACAATCACCTCCCTACTTCTGCTGGCCAAGCTATTTCTAATAGAAGCCAGGATGCCATTGGCAGGATTACCACCTGAGCCCACTGCCAGCTCATGGTGACCTAAGACAGGGGTGCGTTAAATATGGACATTGTCTGACAAACAGGTGGTAGCAGGGAGATCGTTAGTTTTAATGAGCAATTAAGCAGTTAGAATGTTTGCCAACATGAAAAGTGAGCCAAAGGACAGGTGAAGAAGATGAAGATGGAGGAAGAAACGACCCTCAAAATGAGGACTACCAGAAGGCACAACTATGCATGCCCCAAAGCTTATTATAATATGTAAACAAATTCTTGGAAATGTGCTGAATATGCTAATGTTTCCTTGGAATTACATTGAATATCTATCCCTGTTGTGTATAAATTTAATTTGACAACAGCATTTGGTGTGCACAACAGAAGGAGTGATCCCCTGTGCACCCAGTGCCACAATAAAGAATGCCTGGTTTCTGAGCTTTAAAATGAGTCTTAGAAAGTTTTATCTGCCAGTTTGCAGTAACATTACAGGAGACAGTACTGGGGGCCTTAGTGAAGCCCAGATGGACAAGGCCCCTTGCTCTCTCCTCATCTGCCAGGCCAGCCACTTCATCATACAAGTTTATCAAGTTGGGCAAGCATGGCTTCCCCTTGGTAACGCCCGACTGATGACTCCTGATGATTTTCTTGTTGCTGAAGCGCCTCAAAATGGTTTCCAGGATTAGGTGCCCCATCAGCTTCCCAGAGATGAGGGTAAGGCTGACCGGCCTGGAGTTCCATGTGAGCTCCTTGAAGATGGAAGTAACATTCCCTTTCCTCCAGTCCTCAGGCACCTTTCCTACTCACCATGGTTGATATCAAGAGTGGCCTCGCAATGACATCTGCCAGTTCCCTCAGCACTCGTAGGTGCATCCCGTCAGGGCCCATGGATTTAGGTATGTCCAGTTTGCTTAAGTATCCCCTGACCTGATCCCTTTCTACCAAGGGTCCATCTTCCCCAGTCTCTCCGACCCGGGATTCCTGAAGGCAGATCTTGCCAGCAAAGAATGAGGCAAAGGTGGCATTCAGTAGCTCAGTCTTGCTTTTGTAACCAGATTTCCCCTTTGGGTCGATGTCTCATACTGCCACTTACTCTTGATGTAGAAAATTCAGATGTCACATGGTTTGGGGTTTTTTGACTCCCATCTGTATACCATAATAAGAAAGGGCATGAACTTCGCATGCATTAAAAATGCTGACTTCTTATTCCATAGCATACTTTTTCAGTGAGATTTTTATCCCATTCTACACATATCTCAATATTCTTCCCTCCTTAGAAAGCAAATGTTCTTACTGAGCACAATAAACAATGATCAAATTTTTTTCCATGGTAATCTTCAAATTCAATCTAAAGTGAGTAATAGAAATAAATAGTTCAAATTATTAGTTTAAGCACTGCTTACCTTTTAAGTACTAAAGCTCCAGTTACTAAATGCTGTACAGTCATATAGCTGTTAGATTTTTTCTGCAGTCGCGGTTGGCCTTCTCTAATTCTGAGTAATGTGTCCTCTGTCACTCATAATAGAAGAATTTTACATTTTGTGACACCACACATTTACACATCACCAATTCATTTCAATTTTAGTGCAGATTTGGGGGAGAAGCAGCATTAGACTGCTCTGCTCTCCCTTTCTGTTACTTCTGAAGTTTCTAATCTGTAATAATTTAGTCTCCAATTCTGCGTTCTCAGAGTTTGTCAGTATCACTTTGGAAAAACCACTTGTATTTTCTTCTTTTTTGGTCATACTGCAACAAGTATAGCTTTTCCGTTAACCTTGTAGTTGCGTAAAAGCTATCTATCTTCTTTCATCCAGTGGGATAACATCAGTCCTATACTTAAAGAGGGATGAATGATTCTATCCAGCCTGATCCCTCTTTACCAAAGGGTAAAATGTTAAAATGTCTCCTTCTCTCTGTTGCTTTTTGTGCAGAACACCCATTGCTCTGCCTGGCTCATGCCTGGGATTAGGACCATCACCCTACCACCAAAATCCTCTTTTCCTCTTTGTGGTGAGCCTTTGACAACTCAGCTGGTCAGGTGAGTCTCAGAATAGAAGCGCCTGTAGTACACTGTGATTGATCTTCAGTGCTGCACCAGCAGCAGGGAGAGGAACCACTCGTGTTGGGCTCCCAAGTGCTTCTCCACCTCCCCAAGTGCAGGAGAGCTGCAGCTGTGCCTTATCAGCTGTGACAGCTTTGGGGTTAGAGAGGCCTTGTCAGGTGGGCCAACCCCTTTCCCCAGCTAAAAATCTCAAGCTTTATAGAAGCTGGCTACAGAACAGTTATTAAAAAAAGAAAAAAGAAAAAAAAAAGGTGAGAGAAAAAACCCAACACCTTTCATATTAGAGTTTGATGTAAAAAAAGGCCCAAAAGACACTAAGGACAATAAAATAGCACTAAGATGTAGTAATGTTTCATTTTATTTGATAGAAAGTTGCTTCAAAAATATGATTAACTATATACATTCTTATATGCTGTACATACAGGTACATATACAAAATATACATAATAGTACACATCTTCTGTTACATTTTATGGATGGTACTTCATAACATGAGATAGAACTTAAATCAGATTTCATACCTGCTTTCATCCTGATCCTATCTACAAGGAACCGATAGACATGGAGATGAAAAGGCTAGCAGATCACTTCATTCCTACCCCAGCCCCCACAAAAGTCTTCTCCACAGTGCATTTTATTAGTGCATTGTTCTAGTGCAGTTAGGTTTGCAGCACTACCCTTCAGAGGTATTTGGCTGCTAGCCTTATCTTCAGATTTTTTTCCCGGCATTCACCCCAATACTATTTCTAACATATTTCTATAACTCAGGTCTCCTGAGTTACAGAAATCCTCCTCTAGTCAAGATAGATTTCTTCAACTTTTCTTCTTCCCCCCCACCTCCCTTCATCTTGATTCCTTAGTTGCTTGTTTGCCACATCTGAAATAGATTTAACTATTAGCACTTTGTGTTCTGGGAGAAGAACACTCAAGCACAAAAGCTATAATCCAAGTGTTCTCTCTTTCCCATGCTCTCAGCACACTATAAACCTGGAATCAGTCAGTGAGGAAAAAAAATGTACTTTGCCTCCTCCTCCTCCTCAGGCAAGTACGACTGCCAGCTGCTCCCTGGAACAAGTGGTGTTAGATCCCAAGAGGAACTGCCCCAGTCACCGGGATTTTTCTGGTCCCAGTCCCATGAGGAATGCTCTACCTGTCCACGCTCTAGGCAAGAGGTAGCACACCAAAATCGAAACACAGGGAGTAGAGGCTGGCAACTCAGCCCTTTACCAGTCGCTTCCAAGAGACTGGCCTCCATTTCCCAACTGGAGGGATCTGGCACCCTTATCCTACAGACGTGATGTTCAGGGAAGAGGAGAGAGGGAGAGATGCCAGACCAGCAGGGGTCTGGCAGCAGAAGGCCTGTGAGAGAAGCCACGGCTTCCACAATGACACAGGCTGACCTGGAGGACTCTTCCCTGAGCTATGAGGGAACATGGCGTCTTTCATTGCCTTTCCAGCCTTCACAAGTTAAAAATGAGCTGTTTCTTTCCTACAGACATCTCAAGAGCTGCAGCTTCACTACCCTAAGAATGTTTTCTTCTTTCCAAGTTAACAGCATCCTTAAATATCTATTTCATTTCTTCTTTTCTTTTCACGTGGCCCTGTGCTGGCCACAGTCCTTATTTCACTAAGAAATTTTTCTATTCTCTTTTCATACCTCTATATCTTTTTTGTATTAATACGCAATAGCTTTCTCTGGTCAGTAAAGCGGTTTTCCATCAGCTGTCAAGGTGAGAGCAAGGGGATTAAGGTTCCTCTTATACATTCATTTGGTATTAATTTAAATAATGATTTTTCTAACTAAGGGGAACTCTTCTTATATTCTTCTGAGTAAGTTTATATTTTTAATTACCGCATAACATGCATATATTTAATAATATCTTAAAGCCAAAGATATTAATATCCCTTCATATTTTTATAGGCTGTGGGATTATCATTTTTTGAGAAAATGGTTGTCAGGCTTCTATGCTGCTTGCAGCATCTCTGTCCACTGCTACAAGGCCCATTTAGATATTCTTTCTTTTTAAATTATTTATTTATTTTATACTATTCTTTAATCTCAGTTGAGACTTTGAACTGATATGAAATACCTTCTGTTATTCTTTGTCTGAATTCCTGAGATCCTGTCCGCAACCCTGGTTGGGAGAGGGTGCTGGTGAGCTTCTGGTGAGGTGAGACTCCACCTTGGAAGAAGTGGGTTTGAAGCACTCCTGCTGACCCTGTGTGGTGGGAGGTGGAGTCAGACAGCTGTCACTTCGCTGAATTTGTGCATTAGCAGCTGGTGATTCATCATCCTGCTGGTCTTGTGTGCTGAGAGGAACTGCAGAAGAGACGATGCCCTGAGGAGCAGCTGTTGAGCCACTGTTGAGACAATTTATAACGAAGCTTGAGATACTACCATTAAACGTGCAATTACTACTGTGCTTAGTTTCCGAGCATCAGAGTTTCTTTATTAGGTAGTGAACTAGTTTTCTGCATTGACATATTCCCCTTTTCCTTGTTTCACCTCAGCCATGTGGATCTGAGATGGTGACTTGTCTGTCTGGTTGGACTTGACTCCAAGTTGCTTCTCCTGAACTGTAATCATGGTCTGGGGAAAAGCAGAGCAGGTGGGCAAGGAAGGAGGAGCAGCAAGGGAGGAGATCAGAAATGCAGTATCACCACTTTTAAAAGCAAGCAACGTGGGTGTATGTTGTTACTAAAGGTACCACACAACAGGATTTTCTCTTGACCGCTCTCTGTACTTCATTGCTGGAAGGTGAACTGTGAGCACTTTTAAACTCTCCTAATTTTCTTACAAAGAAAACTTGTGTTGTCTGAATTAAAGGAATCATCGCCATTATCTTGATTACTTACAAGGTGCTTAAGTGCTTTTACAGTGAGGAAATACTGAGCAGATGTAAAATGAACCCATTATAAATGCATTCTAATAATTATCCATTCAAGAGAGACCATGCAGGCAATATCTGCATTGGTTTCAATGGATGTTGGACTGGATTTTACATAAACACTTATCAATAACAGACATAAAGACATTTTTAAGGTACCAAGTTTAAACTGAAAGGTCAATAGGCAGTATTGAAAAATAACCCAGAGCTGTTTGTGTTCTAGCTCAAGATCCTCCTGTCAAGGCTTCAGAAATACTGTGGCTCTACATCAGGAGACTCAGGAATTAGCAAAATTTATAAATTTATCTGATAAAGATTTAAAATATAAAATATTTAAGATTTAATACTTTCAAAGACGACAGAATCTGTGTTTCTTAGTTGCTATTTTTACCTCCTGTTCATGGACAGGAGGTAATACTATAGTGAATTAATGCATGCTGTACGTTACAAATACAGAGGACCTCTGCTTTATGAAGCCTTCTCATCTCTGAGAGAAAAGCATTAACATAGTAAACTGTATTTTAGCCAGGCTAGGGCATATGCTTATTGTTTCCAGATGGCAAAACCCGTGTATGTGGATTCTTCCAACAGATATTCTCTGAGTATTTATCAAGTAGTAATTCATAGACTACTGGTGGTCCATGGAGTAGTTCCAGTCAAATATCTTGGGGTGGGTTTTGTTTGTTTTTTTTTAAATTATTATTATTTTTTGTTATGAAGTGTCATACAGTTGCAAATACGCATTTTAAAACATGCACAAGATAACTGAACTAGGAAGAAGTGAAATACTGCTTCAGTATGGAAAGTCTAAGTAAGGACAAATCTGTTTTCCCTGTCTCACTGATTTTAATTTCTCATCCTGTTCCTTGTTAATCTCTCATCCTGTTTCTGAGGAAAGGCTGAGAGATCTGGGACTGTTTAGCCTCAGTAAGTCTGAAGGGGATCCTATCTACGTGTATAAACATCTAATGGGAGGGTGTGAAGAAGATGGAACCTCTTCTCAGTGGTGCACAGTGGCAGGATCAGAATGTCTGTAATAAGCAAGACTTTATTTAATAATTCTTCTATCTCAATAATTTTCAGTCTTCTGGAAGCAAAAGAATGATAATTCTCCTACAATATTTTTGTCAGTAGGTACAAAAGAGGTGTGATTTTTCCTTATCTTTACTTGTGGGTTAATTGAGGCACAACAGGTGACATGAAAATGGAATTGACTGGTCTCTAAAAAGTAAATAATGCCAAATCTAAAATAGACGTATCAATCAAAGTAACTCCATGTGTTTACTTCTGTATTCTCTTCCTGTAATTTAATAGCCTTGTGCTGCTTTGTCTGCAATAAGCAAAGTTTTTTGTGCTGTAAAGTTAAGCTGGATAGCTTCTGTCTTACATGATTTTGTACAAGGTTACAAAAATATTTACCTACTTGGCAATGAGTATATGAACATGAATCTTCAATGTAATTTTAAGGTTGCTTTTAGATTTTGTTACCACAGGGTAATATATGGAATTACACATTGCAGACTTTTTTTTTATTTGTAAGACTTACCAAAAGCTATGCTTCTGAAAAGCACCTGAGTTAAGATCTTTGCTTAAAATTGGCTTCTTGGTGCAATTGTTCAGTTTTTGTCCCATCATTCGCCTAATTAAAGCGTCATCTGTGTTTGGAAACAACTGTTTTGTGATTCCTGCAACATAGAGACATGATATATAATGAGGCTTCCAAATCAGGGAAACAACAGATCTATGATCTAAAATGCATTTCTTGCATCTTTAACATTTTCATCTCTAGTTAGTTTGCTGTCTTCACACACACCACTACTTAGATTTTGCATATGCCAGCCCTTGCTTTTCTCTATGCCTTCCAAGGTGCTGTGCCAGCTTTTGGCAAACTCCAAGGGAACTCCAGGGCCTCCTGTAGTGAGTGATTCATGTTTGCTCATCCTCTCTCCCCTTGTTCTGTTCTTCATCAGAGACTCCCATTCCTATCCCAGTCAGTGCTCATGCCTCTGACTCTTACAGGCTTTGTTCATTAATGTTCATTTGCTGGTGATATCTCCTTCCTTAATAATTTCCCTTCTGTTTTGCCTGGCTAACTGCTTTTTTGAATGCAGAAACCCAAACATCAACATCAGGAATGCAACTCCTGCCCTCCTCTCCTCTATCATCTTCTTTTCCCTTGATTTCCCCCCCCTCCCCTTTCATTTCATTTTGAAGTCTTACAGCTTCCATCTTCTTCAAATAATCTGATCTCTTTACTCATTTTCTACCAACCTAGAACTCCCAGGCTTCTGTCTTATTTTTCTTCTCTTGTATAATTTGACACTTTTCTATTTGAATTCAGGAGTGTTATCATTTCCCTTAAACTTCTTTGATTTCTCTCTCGGCTGTCCTTTGTCACCGAATTCTCTGCAGCGTGCTGTATTAGTGTCCTGATTATCTTCTCTGCTTCCCTTTTCAGTTTTGCCTAGACCCTTCCCCAGAATCCACTTTCAGAAAAGTCATTAGTAGCTCCTAAAATCATAGAATCATCTAGGTTGGAAAAAATCATTAAGGCTTTCGAGTCCAACTGTTCTTCTCATACCATGAGATCTTTTTAATTTTCCTCCTACTTCATTCTGAAATTGTCTCATCTTACTGCCTCTAAATATATTCTCGCCATCTTACACACTCATTCCTTTTCTCTCTCTTGACTGTGGGCTTTTTTCTCTAGCTAGGTTCTTAAGGAAAAGACGTTTCTGCAGCTGGTGACTTCCAAAACTGCTGGCCAACTGCAACAAAACTGTACTAAGGTACAGGAACTGGAGCTAAGCTGGGAAAGGAACTGAGAGAACTGGGTATGTCCTAGGGAACGGCAGTAGGCGAGGGATTCTTGTCCAGGAATTTAGGTTGTGTTGGTCAAGTATTAAGCTATAGGTATGAATCCAATAAAAACCAGGCTTCATGTGCTCACAAAATGCTGTTTTCTTTAAAGCTGCTACTTCCATCTGGAATGGATCCTCTTTCCTATGCACCAAACATTTTTTTGCTTTAAACCTCGGCATAAACCAAATTTTTTTTGCTTCCCTGATCGCTACTCCTGTCTTCTATGCTTACTGTCTCACTGGGCCTCCAGCGCTATTTAAAATGTCAGAATTCATAACATTCACTAACTTCAGAATATAGCAGACATTATTTTAAATTTGATCCCAGCGTGTCCTCTTTTTGCCTTCCCTTATCTGTTTTTGCCGTGTTCCGAGTTTGACTGACGTAGATTAGCATCTGAAAGGCTAACAATATTTGTAGTATTACTGTGCTGAGTAGTTACTGAAGTAAAACCCACAAAACACACACAAGAGAAATACAACTACTTGGCGTTTCACTGACAGTATTTGGAACAGAGGGGTTTAACAAGGGTGTAGGTGAAGAAGGAACTATGAAAGAGCACATCATCTGGGTCGACAAGCGGTAAAGTGTGCTCTTGTGGCCAGGAAGGCCAACAGAATCCTGGGCTGCATAGGGAAGAGCGTGGCCAGTAGGTCGAGGGAA
>JAOQGH010000023.1:89993996-90006940 GCA_025769975.1 Gallinago jamesoni
GCTCTAGGCAATCCTGCTTCAGCAGGGGAGTTGGACTAGATGATCTCTGTGGTCCCTTCCAACTCTAAAAAAAATTCAGTGAAAGCATTACAGCCCCTCCCTCAGAGAAAGCCCTCTGTCAAGGCAGTGCCCCACCGAGTAACGTTACCAAGTCATCACCTATGATTTCCTGAACTTCATTCTGATTCATAGCTGGTTTCGCCGCTTTGTCCTTTGAAGAGGAGGATTTTGCACCTGTCAGGCTGTGTGTAGCCATGTATTCATGTGTATAAAGTGCTTGCATCAAGTCATTTATAAACTTTTGAGGTTTGCTCTTGTTACAAAGTGCAATCTGCCACTTTTCGATCTTGAACTGGAAAACAAAATTGGTCACAGGCACCATTATTGCAGTTCTCTAGAAATATTACATAGCATTACCTCTGAAATATTTTTTCTTTTTTTCTTTTTTTTTAAAGCCACAATTTCAAAAGTGATCTCTGCCCACTGTATGCTTGAGGTCAGCGCTAAACTCACATATGCAACCGTACACAAGGGTTGATTTTTTTTTTCAGAAGCAAGTGTGGGGCAGAGTTAAGGACCCCGTTCATCCAAGCAAAGGCTTCACCAGGCCATCCTGATGACTCACCAGCAGAGACAGGACACATTGAGACCTATCTAAAGCCTTCTGCTTGCACTCCACTCAGGCTGGCTGTGATCCAGTTCTGGCATGGATTCCGTAGAGCCTCGGGAGCATGGCTCTGTGCCCAAGCCAATATTCCTGCCTCCGAGCAGACATGCCCTAAGAACTGTGACATCTGGTCCTGGGCTTTGAGAGTGACTTCTACACACAGCAGTCGTACAGCCAAAGTATTTGAACTCAACTGATGGGCAATTTTTGAGCTACCTCTGTTAAGTAAGGCTAGGTTGCTGAGAAAATTAGGTCTTTTTTATTTCTTTGGAGATGTTAGGTGAAATTGTGTGTATCGCAACATTCAGTAAACACATCGTACCTTGGTAATTCTTCATAGATTTCTTTGGGGTTTAGGACTCCATGAGAACACACGAGAATGATTTCCACTGACTGGCACAACTCAGTGCATAACAATATTTATGTAAATTGTGAATGCAGAAGCTAGCGTTATTCTTTTGTATTTTGTATTTTTCATGTACAGCCTCTGTGCCTCAGATTTCTCAATTACTCTCTGTTATAATTACAGAGAATAGGGGAACATCTTTACTCAGCATCTATATTTATATAGGTGTTTCTACTTAACTGCTGGCCAGTGTCTGGAAGAAGAGCAGAAAAATACCATTTCTCCATTTACTTACTAACAGTTTAAACAGACTGCTGGTATTTTTCTTAGATTATCTATCTCTGAAACACTACCAATTCCCCTCTGGCATCCAAACCATTCGGCTGGAAGTGATCCCTGGATCTTGGTATTTTCTTCAGGCGCCCACATTCTGCCCTTAGTCACGGACGTGCAAAGCCACAGCAATCGAAGCGAGCCTGAGCGTACCAGCGCACCGAGGGCAGTCCAGTGTTTCTCGTGGAAAGAGCTTTCTGCACAAAAGGAGCTCATTAATCATGTCACCAACTGGATGATGATAAAATGATTTTTACCGATGCATTTATATTTTTTTTTTTTTTAAATATTTGTTATACCGTAACAGTGAAGTTTGTGCTGTACCAAGTTTTCATTTTTATGCCTGAAATTGCCTTTTCACTGACCTGTTTTTCGGTCTGTTGTTCCTCATCTTCCACATTCAAAGTTACTGGCGAGCTGGAGTTACTGTGCATGGCTGCATATGAATCTGCTAACGGATGGTGAGATGCTTTCCAAACAGCATGTGAGTGCAGGCTGGACGCAGATGATGTCACTCCCCCTTTCAGCAGCGCTTCTGCCATCCCTACCAGTTCCTCAAAATGGGTGACTGCCTGTGGCAACACTGAAATCAAATGGAAAGTGAGGGATGAAATAGTATGGAAGCTTTCAGACTCTAATTGCATAAGCATGTATATTTTTGCAGTAAGATTCCTGTCATCATGAAGGAGAGTCAAAGCAGTCAGCAAAGATGCTTTAACATCTTTTTTCCTGTTTTCTCAAAAGTTTTCTTGCCATTGTGTTGTACCCACCCATGAAGATCTGGCCTCTATTTCTAGAACAGGATAAATCAGTTCTCTGCAAGGCTAAGAGGAACCACCAGTTTATGCCCATGATGGCACTAAGCAGGCTATTTATCTTTTTTATTTTTGCTATCTGAAAATCTGTACAAGTCTGTAAAGCTACTGAATATGGGCTAGGTAATGTTATGTCTGATTTTTTTTTAATTTTTTGCTTCAAAGAAATTACGTCAACTGCATAGGCTTCTTTTTTCCTTCTTTTTAAATCTATAGATAGTATCTTTTAATACCCTTTTCTCCAACTAATATTTAAGAAGATTCATTAGAATTCACTATCATTAAGAAGAATCAATTCAGAGCAAAAAGGATGCAGGGGATAAAGAATCACCAAGATACAGAATCACTAAATTACAGAAAATCTTGTAAGAGACTAATGCAAGTGCTTAAGATACAAGGCAAACGCACCTAAATGTGTAAGAAAAGTTGTCAGACACTAACAAAATGTTTAAAAATAGTATTCAAAGAGGTGGAGATGAATGATTCAAACCAAGCTGAATAATGTATGAAGTGGAATCAGGTAGGCAATGAAACTGCTAAGCGTGAGCAAAATCATAGAATGGTTTGGGTTGGAAGGGACCTTAAAGATCATCGAGTTCCAACCCTCCATCATCAGAGATGATCACTGAGCAATGAAGGATTCATTTATAAAAGAACAAAATGGAAAGGACTAAATTTGTCACACCTGGAACTAACTCAGGTTATCAACAATAAGGAATAACCAAATTAATAAGAAATTAAATCATTCCAGAATAAATAAAATTTCAGTAGATCAAGAAAGACTGCTAATAAGTAAGGCTAGTTGAACTGGTCAGTGGAGTGTTTGAGCTGAGCCGATGGTTATCCACAGCTACAGAAAGGTTCTCCTGGGAACAACTGACAGGATTCAGACAGATTTTTCCATTTCTGACTCTATGATTGCATGGCCTCCGTGTAAGACAGTTTTTTTTCTTCTGAGTGCTTCTGGAATTAAATGTTGCCATGTATCAAAGACTTCGATGCTAATGGTAAGGCCTTGATCGTGTCAGGTGCTTGAGCATCCATAATTCCCATCCAAATGGCCTCTTATAAATCAAGCTTTTCATGACCTTCAGCCTTTCCTCTTCATCACAGTAATTCCCCTGACTTTACCTTGAAGCATCACCAGGGACTGCCTTAGGCGGCAGTTCTCTCTCATGGTGTCTGTCAGCTTCCTCTTGAGGCTTTTTATTTTGGCACACAGTTCTACCTTGGATAGCTGAAATAAAGGCTCTTCATCATCACTGCTACTTTCACTGTATAGAAAGTTGCTCCCTGAATAGGGTTCTCTCTAAAAAAAAAAATCAAAAAAAAAATCATGCTCTCTAGAGCAACAACAGCATAAAATTAATTCATTACAACTAACATTCAAATAATTTGGCTAGATTGGAATATTCTCATCGTACACAGAATGCATAAACAGATTCAGTGCATTCTAGTAATAGCTGCTACTGGACATAGCTAGTACCATTCCTATTAAAAATAAAAATGAAATGTCAGTGTAATACATAACTGTTAGGCACTGCTCTCTCTGTTCTGCATTTGCCAGTTTGCTAAGGTGGTGTCTTTGAGAACCGTTAACCTCACCAAAACAAAAGCCTTACACTCCCCTAAACAAATACATTTCTGTTTGCTTTTGCTTAATACATTAAAATTGCTGAAGATGAGACGTTTACCTGTTTGTTAATTAAAGATGTTTCGAGCTGACTCAGGATGTTGGCAGGAGCAGAAGCCTGCAATGATTTCTTTCTTTTTATATGCTTCAGCATCTTCCCCTGTAAACAACAGTAAAATGGTGCCTTTGCATTCCTATGGAGCCTTCCATGACAGTATCTCAAACTATACCATAAACTTGTATTCACTTTGCACTTGACATTTTTGGTTAGTATTTCTGGAAAACAGGTTTGTAACTTCTTGTTAAGATTTATGTTTTCTTTCCCTACAGTTTGTCATGGCAGATCTCAGTGCAACGCAAAGCTCAGAAAACCTGGTCCCTTCCCTTTCTTACGCAGTGGTCAGATTTCTGTCTTATGGAAGAGAAAGTAATGAAGCTACAAAGCATCCAAGTCTCAGACAACACTCTTCTCTTTAAATAGCAAAGGGGAAAATCTATTGGCCTACTCTGAGAGGTTATTGTGCTGAGGTACCACGTGAAGACTGCCTGTATTCCTACCTTCACTATATATTGTAATGCACTATATTTTGTGCATTAGATGGTGAAGAATCAATAGCTGCAGTCTATTTCATCCCATTAGGAGCCTACCAATATCAGGCACAGATAAAGACACAAACTCACCTGTTCTTTATCCAGGTCACTGTCCTCACTTTCCGAGAATATCATTTCTATCCTCTTCCTCTTGCCTTTTCCAAGGACTTGTATTTTTGTAATTTCATCTGCTCGTAATATCTTTTGCATCATTTCCACCAGCTCTTGGGGGTCATCTGAAGTAATGGGAAAAAAACCAAACCGAAACAAAAAAGGCCAAAGCACATAAAATCAGGTAGCAATACCTTACAATTAAGTCAAAATCTATCAGACAAATGATCTGGAACTGCACTCACCACTCATGTACACAACTTTCACCAGGTGCTTTTCTGTCTTTCTTTCGCCCACAGGCCAGTTCACCAACACGTGCTCGTTTGGTTTCAGAAGCCTTTCTAGTTCATCCTCATCACTGGGAAGGTCCTGTATCCACGACGTCTCTCCAATTTGCAGTGAATTATCATTTACAAAATCAAACAGTGTGAATTTTTTCATTGTTACGTGGTTTTCTTGTCACACAGACACTGCCTGCAGGACGTCGTAGGAAAAATAGCTGTTACTGTGTCGTCCCACAGGAATGCCACAGGAATACTTTAAAAAGCCCCTGTTCCTGGATATTGATAATTACCCATTACTACTACATTTGCCCCAACAAACGTTTTCACTCCAGCCTCTGCCTAAAAGACACAGGTGTGATAAAAACTTGCCCTAGAAAGAAGGAAAGTACTAGCTATGCCTGCCATCAAGAGGGATGTATGAGTTCCAGGGCCACGTTTGTCACCCCATGGGCAGCGAGATGAACTGCAGCCCCAGAAAACCAGCCCAGGACCAACTGGGTCCTGGTGACTGGATGAGATGTGACCCGTTCTGGCAGAGGAAAGCTGGACGTCCAAGAGGAACAACAGGCTGAGGACTGGAAGAGAGCTGGGCTGCTTCAGGAAGAATAACAGCAAGGAAGAGACCCCAAACCCAAATACACAGCTAAATCCTTGGCTTACATAAAACAATATTTTTAAAGCAAAAGACTGTTTCTGGGCTTTTTAAAGCACTGAAGTTCTATACTGAGAGAAGGGAACAAGTCCCACTTTGTGCTTTATTTTTCTAATGAAGCTGATACACCTTATGCAAAAGTGTGAAACATAACACACGTTATTAAACTCTACTGGAAATGTAACTGGGTCACTTAAGTGTTTCCATTATACTCACGGAAGGTATTTTCTACTTTAAGATTATTAAATCAGATAAAACCAGTGAACGGAAAATCTGATTTTGTCAAACCTTGGTCTTCTTTCCATCAAACACATGGTTTAGCCTGTCAGTTCACAGAGGTGAAGAACTTCCACGGCACTGAAAACCCAGATTTGTGATTCGCTTGGCCCCAATCAGTCGGGAAAGCAAACCCAGCCCCTCGTGCAGAGGCTGTCAAAAAGGTAACCCGGAGCTCGGGAAGGAGAATTACATGGGGTTGTTCTGGCAAAGTGAGGAGATCTGGTGGCAGTGCTCTTAAGAGGCGGCATCGCTTCGTCTGCAGCAGCCCAGGTTGCCACCATTCACCACGTCTGGTGAGTGCACCTCCACCGAGCTGCCTTTTCACATGGGGGGGAACTTGCTCATTTGTGAGACAGCTGCCCGCTTGTCAACGTGTTTACTGAATACAATCAGGCAAGCGGCGTTAAGGAATCACCACTTAAAAAAAAAAAAAGAGTATTAAATCATGCTTTTCCGCAGAACGTGTTGAGTGCGGTAGCAGTAGGATTGTTAAGGACTACTCTGCTGGAGAAAGGAGACTGTGCTTGCAAGAATTTGCATGAATTTTCTTTAAAGAGAGTTAGAAAGATGGAGAAACATCCATCCCGTGTAAATGCTGGAGAGGAAGCAGCTTGAACATCTACCTATGCCTAGCGTGAATCGCTGGAGACCTCATTCTGCCACCGATCCACGCCGAGTGGACCCTCAAACCACAGACAGGGATCATTCAAATGAAGAAACGCACAGACTAAGCAGAACCCAAAGGAAGAAAAGTTTCAGGACTGAGACCTCACTAGAAATAGGTACGTTTAGATAGGTAGAGATGGCACCTTTGTCCAAACAACAATATACCAGGTTTAAAACAGCTGGTGTATGCAATCACACCGGGCATCTATCCTGCCACTCAAAAGCTAGGAACAGTTTTCACCATGGTCACAGCAAGACTCAGAGCTCAGCAATTTTGTCTACGTTATCTACAAAGCTCTTTTGAGCTGTTGAGATTCTCGCCTGTGGTGGGAGGGCGTACTAGTAAACAGCTAAACTGATTTCACCAAGAGTCTTACCAGCTGCCAAGTTAAAATGTAAGCTACACAGGAGGCTGAGAGAAATAAGGAATGGATTTCACAAATAGTCATGGGAGGAGGGATGGGTCTGAGGTTGTGGAACCTCCTTCTCTGGAGATCCTCAAAACCCACCTGGGTGCGTTCCTCTCCAGGCTGCTCTGGGTGAACCTGCTTTGGCAGGGGGTTGGACTAGGTGACCTCCAAAGATCCCTTCCAACCCCTGCCATTCTGTGATTCTGCAGTCCACTCCTTTAGCTCCTGGTACGAGTCCAAAAGCTTCCCGGCAGCTTTCTAAGGCTTGGGGCTCACTCCTGTTGCTCCTGCTGCTTTTGAAGGGACCAAGGCAGCAACCGGCCAGGTCCCTGCTCTTCTGGTGCAGCTCTGCTGGGCATCAGCTCAACTGCTTGCCTCATACATAGAGTAACAAAACTGTGACATCATTGCCAACTAAAAGGACAAGAGTGCAGTAGTTGATGGTTACTATTTTCCTGGTAGGGAGCTATGGCTTCAGCTCACCCCACAGACATTAATCAAACTGCCTCTTGCCTCTTTCCACAGAATTTATTGTGACAATCCACGGGCCCTGGGGATAATACCTAACTGTCTGCTGGCATCATCTCCAGCCAGTGATTAAAGGGAATGGAAAGCTAGAACAAAATGTCTTTAATGAAGGAAAGGAAGAATGAAATACTTCACTTGCTGGAAGAGAAGTCCCGCAGCGTTTTCTCGCCCTGTTCTCCCACTGGAGCCAGTGTGAACCTTGTCTGAGCCAGCACTGCTGCAGATGCCTGCCTCTAAAAGGCTTAATTTGCCAAAACAGATCAAAAGCAAAATTTACGGTATAATCAGGAAAAAAAAAAAATCTTGGGGAGTGGGATTAATCTTACCAAACTTTTACTGCCTTAAAAGTGAGAGGTTGTCTAGCCACATTTGGCTCAGTCACCGCAGAGAGAGAGGTGATTCATCTCACCCTAAGACACGTATCTAGCAGACGGCAGATGACTTACTGTCTGGGAGAGCTGAGTTCTCTCCACTGACAATTCAGTGACTGTACAGGGGGAGGTATGTCTCCTTACAGAAGCTGGCTTGGTCCAATCCATCCCGTATTAGCTTTTTCTAATTTTGAACAGATTTTGAATAGTGGGATAGATTCCAGTAGACCTTCTGCTATAGGCAGCCGAAAGGACGGAGTATGAAGTCTGTTAAAGTTAAATCTTTCTAACACAGTTCTGCAAGTCATCCAGTAAGATTTCTGACATCGGTTTAATTGGAAGGTATATAATCGTATATAATAGACATTACCCCCTGTGCAGCTACTAATCACAGAGACAAAATTACATGACCTTTGAAAGCCACTTATGTGTTGCAAGTTACTTAATTCTGCTCTATTCTTCATTTGAAAACACTCGCTACCTATTTGAGGGGTACTGAAATGCAAATTTATGATTTATCACTGTTCTAAGACACAAATCTGTCCATCCTTTTTCTAAAAGCAGGCAATTTGTAGAAAGGAGAAAAAAAAATGAAGGAGCCATTTAATTTTTAAAGCTCTGCAGAGGAAACATTAATTAGACTCAATTTTTACAAACATGTTAACACCTTACGTTCTGCACAGATGCTACAAATTTGCACACAGAATATTGTTACTAAGCAACCCAAAAAGCCCCGGGAGGGGGGAGGGAGAAAAAAAAAAAGAAAGCAAAAGTCATTTAAAGAGGTATCACAGCCTTTGACTGCCATAGTCTGTTCCATTCAGCTGGAGAGCTGGCAGATGGCACGCTCAGACCATCACTTCTCTTTCCTTTCCGTAAACGCGGTGTAAAGTATTACACATTTACAACACGAGGCTGGGAGATCGTGGGGCCATTGGGGCCAACGGGCCTGATTCTGCTGCGGCTTAAAGCAGGGCTTTGCTAAAGCTACACAAGAAACTGTACCACAACCATGCAACACAGTTCCATAACAAAAAGTACTAACATTTTATACTATCCACGCTCTAAGTTCAGCCTTTGACAATCCCAGTTTTCCTTGGGAAAAATAAACACCACCGTCAAAACCCCCCAAAAATCCCACAGCCTTTACTGGGCTAGAAATTCATCCTCCTCACTCAAAACTATTTATTGCCAATTCAACATCTTGAGTGGTAATCACAGACTTGGTTTGTGTTACTTAAGACTCTGGCATTTTACAGTGAACTCGTCAGGACATTAAATACAATGTCGGGGTAAAACTCTCGAGCTGCACTGAAGTCTGAAAATTCCCTGTTCTCTGTAGCGAGGGTTTGATGGAAAACATGACCATATTTAAATAATTTATATATTTATGTTACATTAACATGTTACCTATAGAAACCTGTTCTAATCTTATTCCCCTGAAACCAGTAAGATTTACTAATAATTTCAGTGGAATTAGGTACTGTCGGAAGAACGCAGAAGCGTTGTTACTGCTCAAGAGATTTGCAGGGCGATATCTTAGTCACTGGATGGGGAAATGTGACTTAGAAGCAGAAATCTGCTGCTCTCAGCTAAGAAACACAGAGTACAGATTTTCCAGAATCATCAGGATCGCTGTGTTCCAAATTCAGCTGGAAATCTGGGGGAGCACCTACCAGAACATTACTGCAACTTTCAAGACTATAAATGCACAGAAACGATCACGCTTGCCTTCCCCAGGAAGGATAAAAATGACATGATTTTTATTACTGATGTGCAACAGCTCACTCCCTGGCTGCCGATCGCTATCCTGGTGTGACTATCTATGAAATAATCTGAGATATTTTTCTGTGAAGTGATGCTACACATGGTAAAGCAACATCTTCTGGCCTTATTTACGCAGATCTCGTCGTTGACTTCAAAGCCTCAGCAGCATTTACAACCCACAGGATTATCTGCAGAATTTGTCCCACGTGCTAAAACCCATGTGAGTGGCCCAAGCAATTAGTGAAGCCATCATCATTTTTCCAAAGTAGTGCCCTCCATGCTGTGAGTTTCAGCAACGTAACAGTTCTATGAAATAACATTAATACAGAATTACATAGGGTTGGAAGGGACCTCTGGAGATCATCTAGTCCAACCACCTGCCAAAGCAGGTCCACGTGTCCAGGTGGGTTTTGAATGTCTCCAGAGATGGAGACCCCACCACCTCCCTGAGCAGCCTATACTTAAATATACCAAAGCTCTTTGTCGGACTGTGGGTTAAATTAAAAACTTGAATAAGGTTTATTGGAAAAACTCTGACTTTTTGCATCAAACCATTAATTTTATTTGTAATAGTGATAGGAAAAGATGAGTAATGAATGCTTTTTTAAGCAGGTATATTTAGTATGTCTAGAAGTACTAAACTTTTGTTCTAACTCATAATTTATTCAACTAACAGTAAAACATGAAGATCTAGGGATCAATTGGGCTTCCTAAACATAGGCTGCCAGTGCCAGTGTCTTCTGGCATTCTGCTTGCTTTCCACTGCTTCTCCAGAAAAGCAAATCTCCCACAGGTCTTTTACCACAACTGCCGTCCCTTTGGAGACGTCTCAGCCTTGAGCAACTCCAACAGCCAGGAGTCAACAAGCCCCTGTTGAACACAATTAAAGCTCCCTGGGGAGCAATTCGATTTATATTTCAAAGTGAGCTCCAGGGCTCAATTCAGTTGCCTGAAAATAAACGCCTGGTGCAATCTTAGATACCATAAATTATCATGCCTGGCCTCCAGCTGCCTGTTCCGATGGGCACCTACCTCACATAGGGCCTCAGACCCCCTTCCAGGCTCGTGAGGGTGGTTACTGACTCCAGGCACCTCAAATAGCACCAAACACATAAATTTAGGGAAGCGAGTTGTTCTCTGGACGTTAACCATTGAATTGAGTTTAGTGATTAAACTGAATTTTAAATAGGAGCTGAGATACCTCCCGTGCCTATAAACCACATACATTTATTTATCTGTATTTTAATCCCACACTCAATTAAAGATCCCCATAAAGATAACAAGATGCCAATTAACAAGACACAGGAAGTTATCTTAATTCTACATCACAGATCAGTATCTTTATTAAGTAGCTGTTCCACAGCCGACAGATGGAAAACTAATACCCACTTGGATTTGCTTCTTTGCAAATGAAACGCTCAACAAAATGTATTAATATATAGACCAACAAAAATCAGTTTATTTATTGAACTGGACGAGACACCTAAGCTACAGGAATTTGATTAGTCACGTGAAAGCTCTTTCCATGCAGGTTAATACATCCAAACTCTTGGAAGCAGCAAGTAGCCTGGGAGGAGAACCAAGTCAGCATGGCTCCGTAGAGTCCAACGCTTGGCCGTACTCATTCTGACCTGCCTCGGGTAACTCAACACAACAATTCTTAACAGCTCCCAAATTATGAAGGTTTTAAAGACCAGTGATGTATCCACTTGCTTCATCTAAAGATGTGTATGGGAAGGCAATATCATTAGGGAAAGTCTGACCTCATGCAAATCTGTGCCGAGGTGCAAAAGCCGTGCAGATGCTCCAAGGAGCCAAATACGGGACAAGAGCCTTCTCCTAAAAGGCTGAAATGTCAGACATACTTTCCATCTGCAACTAATGTACTTTCAAATTGGACTTGTTCAAACAAACTTGATGTGAGAGTTTATAAGAGGATGCATCTTAGTCTCGTTACAAGGTGGCATAAGCTATCTTCTACCTTTCCATGAGCTGTGTGGCCCCACATTCTCCCTTCAGCTCTGAGAGCACAGAAGTGAAATAGCAGCTAGGAAATTCCAGGCTTGACCTATCTCTACTCGTATGTCTTTATTGGCTGGCGTGTTGGCAGGAGGGAATGAACTTGAGGATCTCCAGTTAAAAAAGAAAAAAAAAATACTATCTGCATTACTATTAAAGGTCATGGGCTAGAACAAGAGACATAGGTGTTGCCCTCTTACATCAGGGAATGTTACTGCAACTAAGAGCAGTTCTGTGTGCAATTTGGAGACCTGAGAGAAAGGATAAGAACCTCAAACCTTATTAAAGCTATTTTCCCCCCTTCCCGTAAAGTTAAATGTCTTTTTAGCATATATGGTTCAACCTAACTTTATAAATTAATATAAGAGCTGAACGACCAGTGTTGTATATCATTCTGAAACAATCCTTAAACAACTTCCAATTACATACATAAAATACTAATGAAGTGCAATTCCCCCTGGGGTGCAAGGCTGCATTCAGATTGACAACCGCTACATTAAACACTGCCAAAAAATGAAGACAGAGCACATTTTAACCAAGGACAAAGGGACATACAAACGCTGTACTAAAAAAAATAGAAACAAAACACCCCGCCATAGGAGCTACAGCAGTATATTTCCATCCAGCTCAAGATCAGCCTGTCTGCAAAGTCAATTTATGCCGACAGAATTCCTGCCAGCATTTTTCCAGCAAGGCTGTAAGCGGTGAGCGCACAACTGCATGGCTCACACTCCATCCGATTTACATTCGGCCCAATAAGCAGAGAGTGAATCAAAACACGCAAGTCGTGCGAGTTAATGAACGTGCAAAATAAGGACAATAACCCCTATATATATATATAAAGTGGTCAGGGATTTGGTTTTACGTGGTCACCCAAGACACCTGCAGACGGCAACATGTTCCGCTCATGGAGGGGTCTCGTCTGTAGCGCTGGAATAACACAGTTTGATCTTGAGTAAATCAATCAACCTTTACAATTTAGCTTCTCTTTTCAAAGGATCTTAAGTAATAATACAGACCTCCCTAATTTCAAGAATATCGTGAGAATTAACTAATGCTATTGTGCCTTCCGAACACACAAAGCACTGTACGGAGCAAACAACAAGTTTTGCAGGAAAAAGATTTGCAATAACCCTGATAAATTTAGAACATATCATTTCACATATCAGATTATTATTTTTTTTTAAATGTGATGCCTATATCAAGCTGGAAATTTTTACTCTTTCAGCTGAAGAATGTATTTTATAAGGTTTAATCATCTACCAGAAACTCCCATAACATCTTCTCATACAGAATCACATGGGATTGGAAGGGACCTCTGGAGATCATCTGGTCCAACCCCCTGCCACAGCAGGTCCACCCAGAGCAGGTCCCACAGGAACATGTCCACACAGCTTTTGAATGTCTCCAGAGAAGGAGACTCCACCACCTCTCTGGGCAGCCTCTTCCAGGGCTCTGCCACCCTCAAAGGA
>JAOQGH010000023.1:90007040-90020774 GCA_025769975.1 Gallinago jamesoni
TGGTCAGGCAGGACCTCCCTTTCATAAACCCATGCTGGCTGGCCCTGATCCCTCGGCTGCCCTGCACTTGCCTTGAACTACTGGATGATTAGAGAACCCTTCTAACCAGTTAAATAGTCCTTTAAGCAGAATATTTTACTTAATTTTAATTAATTAGTAGAAACACGGTCCTTAAAGCATATATACATACCAGTGAAAGGAAATGATCTTACCCTTTCACTGACTCAGCAATTCTTCTGAACTTGTATCACGTATCATCTCCTATTCTTACGTGGGCATCACCAGATCTACCACATGACCTTTTCCTTTCGACTCGCTGATACAAGAGTCTTATAATTGCAAAAGGAGGTCCTCGGGGCCCGAATCCGTAGGAGCAGAGAGGTGCCTTTGCAGAGTTGGGGAGTGTCCTTGCATCCCACAGCTCACACTGGGAGAAGGCAGCAAATCTCTGCAGGTTTCTCCGCTCAAAAATACCACCGTATTTTCTTTTGGCAATATTTTTTTTCCTTCCCTCCTTTCAGCCTAACTCACGGCACGCCGCTAGAATTTTTAGTTTCTTTGAAAAAGCTTCGCTGAACCTCACGTAAATTATCAAGGAGTCGTCGAGAGATTGTACTGCCATTCTGCATCCAGGGCAAGGGAAGTATCTTTGCCTTCAGCCCTGCTGGGCAAGACTGCCAAATCAGAACAGGTTATCATGAGAGACTGGATGAAAGAACGTTTTAGGACAGCGCTGCCTTGTCTCCCTGCTGGCAGGAGGGCTGCTGCTGCTGCAGCACCTTCCCTGCTCAGCTCCTCCATTAAACCCCACAAGTTTGACATTATTTCCGTGCTGTTCCCCTCAACCCGGGAAAACAGGTAAACAGCTGCATCCAGGAGTGGCTGCAGCCGGAGAAACATCCTCCCATCCCATCCCCTCCCTTTCCCCTGCAAACATTTGGCGGTCGCCTCTTTTCTGAGGAGCCCCTGAAGCAGACCTTCCCTTTTCCATCCCTCTGCCTCAGCACTTAGCACCACCCCCTCCCTCGGCGTTGCTGAGGAGAAAGGCTACTTCCAAGCCTCCTACCCAAAACTTCAGCTATGCCCCCAATGTGCCCAAAACAAGTGTCTGCAGAACGTCACCTCCCCTCTTCTCCTGTCCCCACAAAAGCGTGGCTGCATCACCCGTACTCTGAAAGGGCAGCGCTTCCCCTTATTTATCTCAGGGTCGAAGGCTGCCTTCACAGCTTATAAAACCCTTTTCAGACTTGCTTCAGCCTCTCAGCAGCTTACATCTCCTTTCTGCCCTGCCCTGCCGTCCCATGTACTCTTCCCACCCTTAGTCTCAAGACTCTGTTACCTTCTTTTCCTTCCTCTTCTCTGAAATAGCTTCACCTCCGGGATCCTCCTTCTGAGGTCAAATCTCAGCCGAGAGCCAGTGGGTTTGTTTTAACCTCCCCTCTTCATTCATCTTCTCTTCTCTGTTTATCATCCTTAAGATTTAGGAAAAGTTCCCTGAAAAACATTCTGTAAAGAAGCTTAGATTAAACCCGCTATAATTCTAAAGCTTCTTTTATTTTCTCTTTATTACTTATTTGGGGAAATACTTCATTTGGGGAAAAAAAAAAAAAACCCACTCCAAAACCCGCCTACATAGTTTGTTTATTTTTAACGTGAAATAACTTATTTTTAATGTGAAATAACTTCAGCAACTTCAACTTTCTTTACCATGGAGGTAATATTTTAGCCACGATACCGAACCCCGCGGTATTTAACGAAGAGGGAGCAGTAATGAATGCAGAGAGACCCCCAGCACAGCTTGGTACGTATACACGCGCGACAGTCCACTCAGAAGCCTGGAGCAGCAGCAGCTCTCTGCAAAATCACACCCGTCAGCATTTCTTGTGCTAAACTCTACTCTCCTTTGCATTCGGGGGGAAAAAAAAAATTAAATAAATAAAAAGCAGTTGCCATGAAGTATATTATCCTCCAGACACCAATGGGCTCTACGCCTTAGAAGGGAAAAAGCTATAAACCTTAAACTAACGAGCAAGCATTAAGAGATTTGTCCGTCAAACGTTTTCTATTCGCTGTCACCCGGGAACAACGTGGAAATAACTGTTCCCTCTCGTTTCTCTGCAGCCTAGCCGTGCTATGTCCCCTCCAGCATCCCATCCCGAAGCAACACGTCAGCAGCGAGGAGAACGTGAACCCTTGGGCTAAACCTGCAGGTAACCTGCGTTAAACCCCATCTGGCTGCGGCGCACACTGCGGTACAGGGAAGAGGTTTCGATATCGCGCCACGTGACGCCATACACAACCGTAACAGCGCTTTGGGATGGAAAGCTTTAAATCAAACCCTGCCGTGAAGCATCTTCCCATCTCAGGAAGTGACAGGAGAGACTATTTGGGCTCACCCTGTTGGCAAATAGCATGAAATGATACAAAATGCCCAGAGTGAAACATTATAGACCTAAAAAGCCAGTTTTTCTTTCTTCCTTCCTTTCTTTCTTCCTTTCTTTTCTTCCTTTCTTTCCTTCCTTTCTTTCCTTAGCCCCCCCCTCCCCAACCCAGTATCAAGAGAATCTTTCAAATAGATTTTCCCCAACATTAAAGGCAAAACCGTGTTATTAGCTCGGCGATAAATTAATCTTAGTATTGTAAGATGTTCTGAATTCTGAAATTCTACTAATTTCAATACACCAGAGGTCTTTTCTTCCTCTTCTTATTTAAGCTTCCACAGATAACGTCCCCCTCTCTGTCCTTCCAGCTTGGTGCATTCTGTAGGTTCATTTAAATTCCCTTATATACGCTTTTCCATACCCTTTCACGGCCGTCACGAAAAGCCAGCAACGCTCCTATATCATCCCGATGTTCCCTATTTCTATAAAGCCTCAGAATATTTCTATATCATTTCTACATACAGAAATAGGCTAGAAATAAAGTTGCAGCAACCTGCCTCGGATTTCTGGGCTCGCAGCGAGCGAAAAGACGAGGAATTTTGCCCCGAAATCCGCATAGGCTTTCCCTTCCCCAATAACACCCGGCGAGCGCGACATGGAAGAAGATGGAGCTATTTTCAGGATGCGTGGAGGGTTTTTTTTGGCGTTTTGAGCGTAGGAGGGAATTTTGAACCGTGGTTCCAACGACCTCTGGATGTGCCTGAAAGTAGGGAGCACCGTCAAAGTAAGGGGTGACAGCGCCGCTGTCCAGCGGCGCTGTCACCCCTTACTTTGGCGGTGCTCCCTACTTTCAGGGACATCCACAGGGATAAATCCTTGTCCTGCCCAGGATTTTGATGCCATCCATGGGCTCGGGGGATGTCACCTCACCCCCACCTCCAGGAGGTGACATCCATCTGCCTGCGGCACGGCGTCGCAGTTTACTGCAGTGCCAGGGGGGGTACATACGTCTGTGCTGTGCCGTGCGATGTATATATACTCCCCGGGGATGTATATAAAGGGGTGATGCCTCATTAGGATGCATCTCGCTCATTAACATTGCCCCCCCCTCCCCCCCCCCATCCTCTTCCCACCAAACCGCCCGCCGTCAGGGCTACCGGGGGTTCGCTGTGGACCCCCCCTTGTCGCCCCCCCCCCCAAGGGGTGATCGCTGCCACCTCGTGTCCCACCAGGAGCGGCCCCTCTCCCACCAGGGGGTCCCAGTCTGTGTGTGTGTGTCCCCCCGGGTCGCAGCAGGAGCCGGGACGGCCCCTCTCTCCCCCGGGGGATCCCCTGTGTCGTGTCGTACCCCCCCCCCCCCGGGTGTCCCCGGGTGTCGTCTCCTCCCCCCCCCCCGGGGGTCCTCGTGTGTCGTGTCGTACCCCCCCGGGGGTCCCCGTGTGTCGTGTGCCCCCCCTCCCCAGGGAACCCCATGTGTCATCCCCTCCTGGGGGTCCCCGTACGGCATGTCGTCCCCCCCCCGCCCCGCATCCCAGCAGGAGCGGGGGCGGCCCCTCTCCCACCCGGGGGGGGTCCCCGTGTGTCGTGTGTGTGTGTGTGTGTGTGTGTGTGTCCCGGGGGTCCCCGTGTCCTGTCCGTCCCCTCCCCTTCCCGGTACCTCGCAGCAGCCATTTTCCGCCTCCCTCTGCAGCAGCGGTGGCACCGGCCGCCCCGGCCAAATCCCGGCGGCGGGCGGCGACGTGCTCCTCCCTCCTTCCTTCCTCCCCTCCCGGCACCGGGACCTTCTTCTTCTTCCTCCTCCTCCTCCTCCTCCTCCTCCTCCCTCCTCCCGGTGGCCATGCAGCGCCCCGCCCCTCCCGGTCCCGCCCCGCCGGTGCCCGCGGGCGCCCAGCCCCGCCGATCGCGGTGTGTGTGCGGTGTGTGTGCGGTGTGTGTGCGGGGAGAGGAGGAGGAGGAGGAGGAGGAAGAAGAGGAGGGGGGGGGGAAAGCCCCCGCCGCCCACCCTTGCTGAGTCACGGCCTGAATCTCATCCCGCTCCTCCTCCTCCCCTCCTCCTCCTCCTCCTCCTCCTCCTCCTCCTCCGCCACCGCCGCCGCCTCCCTCTCGGCCGCCCGGCTCCCAGCAGCTCGGTGCCGGCGGCGATGCCCGCCCCGCCGGCGGGGGGAGAGGCTGCCCGGCTCCCCCCCCCGCCCCCCCGGTCCTCCCCCCCCCGCTTCCATCCCGCCGCTCGCCGCAGAGCCGCGCCGGCAGAGGGGCGGGCGGGCGCTTGAGCCATGATCGCCGCCGCTTTCCTGGTCCTGCTGAGACCCTACAGCATCCAGTGCGCCCTCTTCTTGCTCCTGCTGCTGCTGGGGACCATCGCCACCATCCTCTTCTTCTGCTGCTGGCACCGCCGCCTCCAGAAGGGGAGGCATCCCATCAAATCCGTCTTTTCGGGTCGCTCCAGGAGCCGAGGTGAGGGATGCTGCTGGTCCCCGAGGAGGTGGGGTGGGCGGTGGGTGGGTTGTGTGTGTCCCCCCCTCCCTCCCGCCCCATCCAGCGTTTTCTGGTGGCGGTGGCGGTGGCGGTGAGGCCGCTGTGCCTTGCCTTGAGCCGGGCGAAGGCTTCCCGGAAAATCCCAGCCGAGCCCAGGACTGCGGCAGCCGTGTCTCCTCCCATCCCCGGGCGAAACCGGGGAGGGAAGCGAGGGGCTGGGGAACCCCCCCACCCCCCCCCCCATGCCCTCCCCTCCCTTCCCCGGCCCTCTGAAGCGCAGCAGAACTTTATGCCCAACTTCTTTCCCCGATGAATGAAATATAAATGCCGGGAGGAGCCCGTCCGGGAAGATGCGCCAAAGGGGCGAGCGATGGAAACCCCAGGGTTGGGGGGCGGCGGGGGGGCGAGGGCCGAGGCGGAGCTGGCTACAGCCCCCGTGTCTCTCTCTCTGCTTCCCTTGCAGATGCTGTCATGAGAACCCATCACTTTCGCTCTGAGGTAATTTATTTAGCACGCAATTTCAAGGTCAGAAAGTTGTTCTCTTTTCCTGAAGTACGTGTCGTTGTCATCTTTTGTTAATGAAACCACCCAGCAAACTTTTCATTTTGCATGAAAGGCATGCCATCCTCTTCCATTTCTTGGTTTTTGGGTTTGGTTTTGGTTTTTTTTTTCCCATATAAAACATGAGCTCTTCATTCGTGTCACCCTAACCGGCCTCCACATTTGTGTCATTTCCCAAGCAATGGGCTACTTCAAGAAAAGCCCTGCTGGCTGTACCTGCCAGCCTTCCCTCTGGCCAAGGAGCAGGTCATCGACCGCCCGGTCGGTATGTGCAGAGCTGGTGGGTTGTGCAGACCTTCAGCTCCCTTGCTTTGCCACCAGCCCTCGCCTCCTCCCCATCAGGGAAGTTGCCCCTGGTGGGTTTGTGCAAAGCCCAGACCTTCAGCTCTCTTGCCTTGCCACCAGCCCTCATCTTCTCCTCCTCCATCAGGGAAATTCCTCCCCTTGGCTTGGCCGCCACCACGATGAGATCCCAGAAGGATCCAGACTTCCAGCAGCCTGCTTGGCAGGAGCTTCATTTCGTGACTCCGTGCTCCTAGGTCCGGGGAATCAGAACTCTTACGTGCCAGTGCTAGAAGTATTAACGCAAAACCTGGTCGCTTCCTGGGGGTTCTGGGTGAGGAGCATAATTTCTGGGGAAATATGGAAAGCAATGTTTGGTTTAGTATCATCTGCTTTGTTCCGTGCTGCCCCGTAGGGCTCCTGTCTGGGTGTTTCTCTTGCCTGGTTTCGGGCTGTTGATGTTAAGGCGTATCTTCATGCCATCGCCCGTTATTCTGGAAGCCTTGAGAGAGGGTTTTGCATTAAAATGATCTTTTGTTTTAAATTATTTGCATTTTTCCTTACCCGCTTGTGGGTGAGAACATTACCCAGTTATGAGTAATGCTCTCAGAAGTCTGCAAGGGATATATTTTTGCAACGGGGTTCGTATTGGCAATTAGTTTGAAACTCCTAACTGTTTGGAAATGTGTACGCACCACCACAAGAAGAAGATGACATAGGGAGTGTCCTGTATTTAAAGTGTGAAAAGTTTTCACGCTGCAGTCAAGCAGCGTCCCTCTGGAAATCAAAAGGTTTTTTTATTATTTAGTTCCTCCAATATGAGATACTTGGTTTCCGAATAAAATTCTCTCATGCTTGAGCCTATATAGAGATACAGTTTAATTTATTATGCCCTTTGGAAATACGTGTAGTCCTGTAAGGTGACTCTTAAAAGAGAAGTTTGCAAAAAATAACTAATTTATTTTTATTACTTCAGCATGTGGTTATTTGCGTATCAGCCAGTTAGAAGTAAAATAATTTTAAATATTTCCTAGAAGCTTCCATTTACAGAAATGTGCTAGGGGAAACCAATAAGGACTGTTATGTCCTTTCACAATTTTCTACGTTTTGTTTAGACAGAGGAACACCACAGCTAACGGTCTAAACTGCCCCTGTAGGTAAGTGGTGGAGGTTTTCCCCTTCATTATCTGATGATAGACCTTCGATTCTTCAGAGAAAACAATGACTCATCTGACATGAAATTTTCATTTTCCGATTTATTTTTTTTTTGGAGGTAAACCCTTATTTTAATCAATCTTATTGAATTGATTAATAATAAATTCCAGGCATACTCCCATTAAAATATTGGCAGCTTTACCTGAGACAGAACTCGACATTCTCATTCTATATCAGCACAACACTCTGCTCTTCCAGCTCCTCTAAGAGGTGATGAAAGCAAAGCAGGAGACATGAAAATAATGGGCTTTGCACAATTCCCCCCCCTTTTCCCCCCCAATGAACATACCATCTCAACTCCAAGTTTGACAGCATCTGCTGGCTTCCACCCTGCTTAGTTGTTTGTCAGGCGCAGTTATAAATTGTGTGTGTTTTTTAATGATAATAAAAGGTTGGGAGAAATAGGCTGCTGGTAAATAGGGGTCGGGTCGGCGTTCGGCTCCCGGGAGCTGGGTTCAAATCCGACTCCCATCACAGGGGAAGGTGCAGGTGGTCTAGTGGCAGCGCACGGAGAATTATAATTGCCCTATCCAACGGAACGGCTGGTGATTCCTGCATGATTGGCCGCCTGCCAGGGAAGCCTTATATTTGGAAAAAATAGATGTGCAGCAAATTTATGTCGAGGTTCTCTGCCAGAGCCACAGCTCGCGTGGCGCGTGCCGGCGTCGTCTTTGTCTATATATGCAGTGAGAACTATGGAATCCCTTTCCTTCACTTTTAAAAAAATAAGCCTCCCATACTATGGGAGGGTAAATACTAGATTTGAAAATGTATTTATGATCCTTATCAGCTCTCCTGTTCTGAATTTTATATGCCACTGGTGAATTGAATCCACAAACAGTCTGCTTTTGTGGGTCTTGCTTTTGAATGCCTCTGCAAAACGTGTCTCGTTATTAAACAGCCAAAGCCTATGCAGATTTTACCTATTATAGAATGAACTTAAACACTTGACCCCCTGCCTCAGAAGGAGGTGAATTTGCATGAATCATTCTGAATGTAAAGTAGGTTAAAGTCTGTCTTTGTTAGCAGTGCTTTGTTAACGGAAAAATTAACCAGCAAGAAGATGTGAGAGTTTCCTGAGATAATCCAGTTGTGTCTCCACCTCCCCGTTACCCTTTAGTTACCACTACCTGAAGTTTGTCCGGCCTATTTTTTAAATATATTGTGATTGCAGTCCTTTGAAGTTCATTATGACTATAACCGCTCTTAAGATTCCTCCATCCCCCAGGTTACTGTTGATACTCCATGAATTCACAACGGAATCACACCCAAAAGAGTTAATGTTTCTAATCTGAGGGAGACCCAGATATGCCATGACTGTAAAAAGAAAACAAGTAAATTTCCAACGGAAATATTCATTGCTTACTTGACAAATCAGACTTTGATGTAGCTATTTGCACTAGTCTCTCCTTTCTTTATTTTTGAGAATCAGTTGTAGGATGAAAAGTCTGTGCTCGACCAAAACCACACCAAAATAACAATATAACTCAGTGAGAGTCCCAAAAATAGTTCCAAAATAGGGGCTGATCCATTTCATTATGATGATGATGATGATGATTCCTTATATATTCAAAAGTGTAAATGTTATCAGTGATTAACTGACTTAATTCTTCTTGTGCCCTCTGCAGAAGTTTAGTTTTTCATTAAATACAGGAATTTTCCCCGAGTGCTTTGGGGGCTTGATACATTTCAGTGTTTAGCATCTTGCATTTACAAAGAGGTTCAAATGTCTTCTGTGCTTTGCAATTTAAAGGCATTGCTTAACGTGTTGGTGTTGCCACTTCTTGTGATTTAAATTTCTTTCTGAATTAGTCTTCCTTTTTGCCAAAGCCTCTGGAGCCACGGGATTATGTGAGATTTTTACCTTTCAATTAAAAAGGGAGCAAGCTTCTAGCCCTTAGGCTGGAAGGAATTAATCCAAATGGTATAATTCTTAAAATCTTTTGGTTTGGGGGGAAGAACTGTTGAAAAGGAAGGTTTTAATTCAGGATCTGTAAATGGTTGGGTTTTATGAGATTGTGAAAGGATAGTTTTGCAAACTGCTAAACCAGTAGTTGATGGTTTTCCTATTATTGGGGGGGAAAAATCACGAGACTTGCAAATCTTTTGCCTAAAATTGTCTCTGAGCTTTCCCTGAGCTTTTCTGAGTTTTCCTTTATCTTACCTTTTAAATTAGAAGTGCTGTGATCTCAGGAACGGAAGTTATCAGTGTCAGTGGGTAGTCACCAGTGATACGGTATCTTTTTGTATTTATTTTATTTTGACTCGTACCTTTTGGGCAAGTTTCCTGTGAAAGCTTCCGCTAAGGCCTACGGGTAGAAACCTACTGGGAAGCCACGCCATAGAAGTTTTACAGCCCACTGTAAATTCTGACTTCACGTAACCCAGGAGCGTGTCTGGTGGGACTAGACACACCAGTAAGGCAAACTGGAGTTGACGCTTTCTGAAGAGACACATTAACCACCGCGGTAGCAAAGGAGTAATATTTGGTCATCTGAGTTTGGCAGACCCACATTTTCTTCTTCATTTAACAAACAGTCACTACAAGGTTAACATGTATGCAGTCTGTCATTGTGACAAGACTGGTAGCGAAATAGGTCAGCCAAGAACTGATGATGATTTTTAAGAGCCAATGAATTTGCTAAATCATCCATTATGGTACAATGGATGCAAAACTATAGGACAACAATCTCTGGTAAATGTATATATTGACTTTGCCAACAGATGCCCAGAAAAGGTGTTGGTAAATTTATCCCTAAGCACACCTTTGCTGTAATTGTCCCCCTTCTGAGGCTGACTGCGAGACTGTTGCCTAAAAATACAGTCCTAGGAATCTTACAAAACAATAATGGATAGTCTTTGAAGAGTGGCATCATAATTCATCCCGAGCGTCGCAGTTATTTATAAACAACTGCTCCAGATCTGTACAGCTCCAATGAAAAGAGAAATCAACAGACCCTCCGAGCTGAATTTGAGTCTTCTGTTTGATTGGAGGGAGTGCATTCAAGGAGCGACAGAGATGTATGGGACTAGCCAGAAAAATACATTCATTCACCTATTCAAAGGATGTTCCTTTGTCTTTGCAAAGCTGAATCAGCCAGAAAATATTTTACCTTTGTGTTTGACATACTTTTCCCCCCGGGATCTTTAAACTGTTTTTCCATTAGTCGCCTAAGAGTTAAGGAACAGGTTCAAGGGAAAATAAATCAGAGACAAAAATGAATTGTTTTCTTAGATGTATGAAAGCACTTATGCACAGGAATGAATGGAGAGGTATAAATACAGGTTATACTGTGTAAGGACAAATCCTTCTATCCATTTTTCATAACATGGCCAACAACGTGGCCCAGACAGAGTACGTCACCCTGAGCTGTTACATGGCAAACCACTGAGATTCTGCTTACTATACGCTGCCTGCCCATCACCGTTCCCCAGCTTTATTTGCTGCAGAGCTGCCTTCAGACAGCCTACCAAGCACGGGTCTACATTGAGGAACAGCCTGCTTGGCAATTGTATCACAAAATATATGGCAAGCCCCTGGTTGCTGCAGCAAGACCCCTTGGGATCCTGAGCAAGACCTTTACTCTGTGCTACAGGGCTGCGTAGAAATGCCTAAGGTATTTCTATAGCCATCTGGTTGCCTGCATCTCTCTGTTCTGGCTTCAATGGTTCTGCAGAGCATTGAAATGCTGAGGGGATCTCCCCTTAGCTCCATCAGTCACCCCGTAAAGGACTGACGTTGTGTGAGGGTCCACATCGGTAGGAAGGCATGGTCCCAATACGCTGCGTTATAAAGGAACACACGCTCAGGGTCCTCTAACAGGATGGGGACGACCACTGCATAAAGATCCAGTACATAATAGAGGTTCTTCTTACTGCTTAGCTTCCCATTAGTATTGTTATGTCAACAGCCTCCTGGCCATGTGTAAATATTTACACGTCCAGGCTTCTCGGTATCTACTGTTATCTCTGGAACTGTGTGTTTTGGATGAGGCTGCAGCTCCAGTTGTGTTGTACGCCGGTCACACTGCACGTTCCTGCTGCTCGCCAGCAGCTGCTCGCATGCGAGCCAGAGCCATGGTTTCAAGGGGAACCAGCTGGAGCGGGGCTTGTGGCCATCCCTCTGTTAGCAGCCACGTTGCATACGTGCACAGAATGGGAACTTCTAGCTACTGCTTTTTTTGGCCCAAACTAACCTCAGATTGAAACGGTGAATTAAAATCGCTGAGGTCATGCTTGCGGTGAGCACATGTATCACCACATCTGCTGCCGAAACTTTTTATGCAGGCAGAAGGGATCATGGAGGGGTCCACAAATCCCATAATGGCTGGAAAAAGCTTAACCATCTAGAGTGGTCTCTCAGTTCCCGGGGTTAGGGTGGCAGATTAGGTTGCGGACGCCCTTTCCAAAACAGCTCAGCACTTCAGGCTGAGGGTACTAAATGAAAGCAAACCCTGTGTGAACAGGGTGGTACGGCCCTCGGGGGCTGTTTCTGCTCCTGGGTTGTCACTCACACTCTTCTGCTCCCTGGCTTTTTTAGGGAGAGGCACCTTTGATGCGTTTTGATGGAGGAACCACGCAGAGCCCAGGGTGCTCTTTTCATGTAGGATCTGATTCAGCTGAGCTGGGCTTGTCGGGCTTGGCCATGTCAAATGTGAGTGGGTGCCACCCAGAGCTGTGGCCTCTCGGTCTGCCCCCCATGCTTTGTGGCCCGGAGGAGCCTCAGGCTCTCAGGAGGGGTGCACTCGGGGACCTCCAGCTCCCCTGGGCAAGGACTCGGCACTCTGCAACAGAGATGCTCAAGCAGGTTGTTGGGCTGATCTTGACCTAGTGCTAGCAAAGCTGGCTTGCTTTTGAGCTGATTCCTTGTGCTTCCAGTTCACCTGCAAGCCTGGGTACCCGTTATCTGGGTATTTCTGCCGCCCAAAGTGTCTGAGCCCCCGCTGTGGTCCCTGGTGCCCTACTGCCTTGCATCAAGGAGAGCCGGTGGTTGCTCTTCCTGACTCATCAGCCTGAACGAAACATGAGCTAGGGCTGAAGTGTGAAAACACCACAATCAGCTATGGAAACTAACTGCAGTTGACATTCGGGCAAAGACACATTTCTTGCAAGTTGTGCCAGTTGGTCCTTATCGCTCCTGTCCACTCGGCTGCTTAAATACAGCACTCGGCTCTGGGATAGCAGGGTAAATAGTAGAGCAGACTGGAAGCGAAACACAGGTGTCACAAGGCTTAATTTATGATTCTCTAAATCGATAGCACTAAGTACACTGAAATGCATAATCATGTCAGACTGAGGCATTATGTTTATCCTCCTTCTTCATTCTAGAGAGAGTAAAATGATACAACTAGGTCGAGGCATCATTCTCTTCTGATCTGCTGCCGCTACCTTCCTGCACGGAAAGCGCAAACCGAGTCGGAAAGTGACTTTGCAAAACCAGCATCTTCTTATGCAGCAAGAAGCATTTACAGCATGTAGCCCGTGGAGCTACTCAGCTGACCTAGTGTGTCCGTCTGCTTCAGGGATGAGCCAAGCACTTCTTCTGGCCTCACTGAACGTACTGACTAAATTTTTCATAAGGGGAGCTTACGCTAGTAGCTCCTGGAGGAGAGACCTGCTCAGATATATTGTTGGTATCTGAAACTAGGTATCTTGATAGCTATCTGATTTCCACCCCAGGTATCTTTTAATTTTTTTTTTTTTTTTAAATATATGCTTGTAAAGTCTCTCATCAGTTACGCATCTATTTTGTGCTTGGCAAAGTGCAGACCCGTCTTCACGCACTGTGGTGGCACAATTCTCTCCACAGTCTGCACTTCAAACAAGCACGCTGGACGGAAGAGAGTTATTTCTTTGTGCTAGATGTTGGGCAGCACTTGTGTGGTTTAGCAATCTCTATCTTATTTCTTATTCTTCTTCTTACTATATTTTTAATATGTAAAGTTAATTCCTTATGGCAGATTCTTGATGTGTACTGTACACTGCCCAAGCTGAGGAGAAGAGATGGAAAACGGAGGAAGCAGGGGTGGAAGAGGGATGTGCTCGAGCAATGTCCTAGTATATTGTAAATTAAACTTTCCCTTGTAGACCACTGATCAAGCAGTACTCTGATTTTTGTTCTTAAATAATTGTTCTGTTCCTACAGCAGGCTTGTAGTGCCCTGAGGTGACAGGGAAGGAACTGGGACAAGCCATCACAAAGGCAAGGCGGCCATAGAGGGCTGCAAGCCTTCTTGTCAGAGAATGATAGGACTGGTTGGGGAACAGGCTGGCTTCTGTGGTTTATAGATTTAGACAGGAAAGAGTTATTTAAAGGATATCTTGAGGCAAGACTGGGGATGCTCTTTGGCCATTTGCTTACACATCATCAGATTTTCCTAGAGATACAGCTTACCTGCTTTGACAGAAAACCTAACCTTATGATAGGAAAAAACAAACACAATCACAGAATCACATGGGGTTGGAAGGGACCTCTGTAGATCATCTAGTCCAACCCCCTCCCAGTGCAGGTCCACCCAGAGCAGGTCCCACAGGAACTCGTCCAGGCGGGGTTTGAATGTCTCCAGAGACGGAGACTCCACCACCTCTCTGGGCAGCCTCTTCCAGGGCTCTGCCATCCTCACAGGAAAGAAGTTCCTCCTCATGTTTAGATGGAACTTCTTACATTCAAATTGGTGCTCAGTACCTCATCCTGTCACTGGGCAACACTGGGAAAAGACTGGCCCCATCCTCTTGACACCCTCTCTTTAAGTATTTATAGGTGTTGATCAGATCCCCCCTCAGCCTTCTCTTCTCCAGACTAAAAAGACCCAAGTCCCTCA
>JAOQGH010000023.1:90020874-90036601 GCA_025769975.1 Gallinago jamesoni
CAAGGCCAGGCTGGATGGGGCTTGGAGCAACCTGGTCTGGTGGGAGGTGTCCCTGCCCAGGGCAGGGGGTCGGAACTCCATGATCTTTAAAGTCCCTTCCAACTCTAACCATTCTATGATTCTATGCGCTCCGTTGGAGGGACAGCCCCGGGGCGGGCATGTCCTCAAGGAAGCGTGAGTTTACGGAAAAGAAAAAAACAAAGAGGTGGGTTGTTTTTTTTCCCTCAGCTCTGAGGGGCGCGAGAAGCCGGCGGGCGCGCGAAGGCGCCTGAGGGGGCGGGGGCGGGGCCAGCGGGCGGCGCGAGGGCGGGGGCGGGGCCGGCAGCAACGGCGGCAGGTTTAAACTGGGCGTAACCGCCGCCAGCGGGCACTCGGCGAGGGACGGCCCTGGGGCGGGTAGGTCTGCAGGGGAGAGGAGGGGGGTCACGGCAAAAAATAAAAGAAAAAAAAGAAAAGGGTTTTTTTCCCTGAGCCTTGAGGAGCCTGAGGAAAGGCTGTGGGGCGGGGAGGGGGCAGTAGTAACGGCAGCGCCTCCCCTCTCTCAGTAAGGGCTGCCCCGGGGAGCGCTGTGACCCTGATCCAAGCCCAACAGGCAGAAAGGGCACATGACACGGAGGATTCCATGAAGATGATCAAAGGGATGTAGCCCCTCTCCTGTGAGGACAGGCTCTCCTATGAGAGCTGGGGTTGTTCAGCCTGGAGAAGAGAAAGCTCCGGGGAGACCTTAGAGTGATAAAGCCAGTAGTAAACGTGATAGTGTTTTACGAGATTTGATGTTAAGGTACACCCTATTATTTACTGCACAGAGGACAGGGTCAGACAAGCTGTCAGGGAGACCCTCCCGTTGAGTTACGAGGTTCAGAAAGGACCCCCTGGGTCCCTGAGTGCCATTATGTGGCAGATGAAGGACGCCCAGGTGATCAGGCCCAGGCAGCACGGGTTCACGAGGGGCAGGTCCTGCCTGACAAACCTGATCTCCTTCTGGGACAAAGTGACCCACTTGGTGGATGAAGGAAAGGCTGTGGCTGTTGTTTACCTGGACTTTTAGTAAAGCCTTTGATACGGTTTCCCACAGCATTCTCCTGGAGAAACTGGCTGCCCATGGCTTGGACAGGAGGACTCTCCACTGGGTTAAAAACCAGCTGGAGGCTGGGCCCAGAGGGTGGTGGGGAATGGAGTTAAATCCAGTTGGTGGCCGATCACGAGTGGTGTCCCCCAGGGCTCGGTACTGGGGCTGGTTTTCTTTAATGTCTTTATCAATGATCTGGATGAGGGGATCGAGTGCACCCTCAGTCCGTTCGCACACACCACCAAGTTGGGTGGGAGTATCAACCTGCTGGAGGGTAGAAGGGCTTTGTAGAGGGATCTGGACAGGCTGGCTGGATGAGCTAAGGCCAGTGGGATGAGGTTCAACAAGGCCAAGTGCCGGGTCCTCCCCTTGGGTCACACCAACCCCCTGCAGCGCTACAGGCTTGGGGCAGAGTGGCTGGAGCTGCCTGGCAGAAAAGGACCTGGTGGTCAGCAGGCTGAACATGAGCCAGCAGTGTGCCCAGGTAACCAAGGAGGCCAATGGCATCCTGGCCTGTGTCAGGGACAGTGTGGGGAGTAGGACTCAGGGGGTGATCATCCCCTGCACTGGGCACTGGTGAGGCCCCACCTTGATGGCTGTGTCCGGTTTTGGGCCCCTCACTACAAGAAGGGGTTCTGGAGCGGGTCCAGAGAAGGACAACAAAGCTGGTGAGTGGTTTGGAGAACAAGCCTTATGAGAAGCAGCTGAGGGAGCTGTGTTTGTTCAGTCTGGAGAAAAAGAGGCTGAGGGGAGACCTTCTTGCTCTCTACAACTCCCTGAAAGGAGGGTGCAGCTGGGGGGGTGTGTGTGCGTGTGCGGTCTCTTCTCCCAAGTCACAGGCAATAGGGCAAGAGGAAATGGCCTCAAGTTGTGCCAGAGGAGGCTCAGATTGGAGATTAGGAAAAAATTTTATGCTGAAGGGGTTTTTAAGCCTTGGAACAGGCTGCCCAGGAAAGTGGTTGAGGCACCATCCCCGGTGGTATTTAAAAGATGGCTAGACATAGTGCTTAGTGACATGGTTTAGTGACGGTTTTTGTCAGTGTTAAGTTGATGGTTGGACTAGATTATCTGAAAGGTCCCTTCCAACCCAGACAATTCTATGGTTCTGTGATTCTATGAAAAGTAATATTCTTCAGGTTATGTAAAAGACAATTGCTTTTAATCCCTTTGAATGTGTGGACTTGTGCCAAATCATAGTCTTCAGTATCTGAGAAATGGTTCCAGCACTGGTTAGAGTTCAGGATTTGGAAGATAAGAATACTATCGTCTCCTAAAATTAAGCATAAGGCACGCAAAGAAACATCAGTGAATGAAGGGGTAATGACAGAGTAGAATGAGAAATTGAATGTAAAATTGATGTTTTAAATCTTGATTCAGATTGTTACAGGAATAGCCCTTAGTTAAGATTAAAAAAAAAAAAAAAAAGAAAATAGACAAGAGAACCACGTAAAAAGGTTGCAATCTGTTTGTTGAAACCTTATAAAACCAAGAAAGAGTAAATGCAGTTGCTTCCTCCCTGTGCGTTTGTGAATTAATATACTGAGTGTAGGCAATCTTTCTGCTACAGAAAATGAAGATCTAGCTTTAATTAGCAATCTTGACTATTAGAGAGGATAAGTAGTTTGGGGGACTTAATTTGAATCCTAGATTTTGAGTTGAACTTGCAAGAACTGGCAGTTAAATAAAAGTTGTGGAGTTGGTTTTATTTTTTTTATTGATTTCTTTGTAAACTGAGAATATTTGGGATGGAAGCCACTATGGGAGAAGAAGGGAAATAATGCAATCTTGGTCACTTAACTTAAAACTTACTTCTTACTTAAAACTTCTTACAATGCAGATGCATATATATGTATGCTTACATATGCAGCAGAAAGACTCTCTCCAATTTCTCTCTTTTAGTATGCAGGGGAATTCGATACAACAAAGTTATTTAATTAGACCTGCCTTTTTAGTTCAAGTAGGTACTTCAACTATACGGTTTAATTCTATTTCAGCCTGTCTGCAAAACAGCTAAGAACTCCCGTACCTTGAGAATGGTTTTGATACTATGCATACTAATGTCTCCAGGCCATAAGATGTTGTAGGTTGAATATACGTGAAAGTTTCCAAGCTTTAAACAGGCAGTAACTGACAAGTCAAAGACTGCTTCTTGAGGCTGTTTATTGACAATGGTAATAGATGACAATTCTCATGCATACACAAACACTGTCAAAAACTTAAAAAGCAAGCAGACAAAGTTGGATATCCTATCTGAGCCTCCTTTGGCTTTGACATTCATTAGCACACCTGCAAAAGTGCATCTAATCTATGGGACTCACTCAAATATCTGTAAAGGCATTTGCAAACACAGTTGAGTTCTGTTGTCATTCCTCCTAGGGTGCCAAATTATGGCTTAATGCCAGCTAGTGCATTTTCTGTGGTTTACTGAAGTTCTGCCAGGAGGTAAATTGGGCTGCAGTCCAGCGTCCGCTGAAGTTAATGCAAAGATTTCTGTTGACTTCAGATGGAAATCAGCTAATGCACTCCTACTTCTCTCAAAGTTAATGTTTAGTGACTCTGAAAGCATATACTGGCTGGAAAGGTTGGGTTCTAATATTAGAATTTTGACACCCAATATATTCTACATAAAATACTTACACACTGGAAAAAATAAAGAATGAATATGGTTTCTTATTAAGCATAAAGATAATAGAACACAATCATACACTGATAGAATGGAAGAGTCAAATATTCCTCTCACCAAAGCAGTAATGCAGACATGGGATGCATTACTTATGGTGCTATTAAAGTATCAAAGAGTTAGAAAGAAATGCAGAAAAACTAAGGAAGTGAAAGGAAAAGGTTCAACACGTTATCCAAGATGTTCTCATCTGTAATTAAAAAAAGCCAAAGTTAGACAAGTTTTTTAGGAAATTTCAAAATTCTATTTTTTATATTAATGAATGGGCTAGGAATAAACATAACAAGGATTGTCACATACTTGGTTATCGAATAACAGATCACACTGAAAAAATTCTGAAGAATAGGGCAAGTGAACAGACATGACATTCATAAATGCAAGGCTGAGTATACTGCAGAGAAAAGTCGTTTATCCACTTTATTAATTTTTCAGTTTAATGTCTCCAGGAATGGTCTTCTGAATTACTCCTGGCAATTCAGTGAAGACACCTTTCAGATGCATACCCTGATCAGAAAAGTAGATGGGATGGGAAGGGAAATATTTAAACAGAAATGAAAAACACGCTATACTATTACATATATCAGTAATACAAATTCCTAAGAGTACTCTGCTGAATTATGGGGATCCAGCAAGAGTGATGTCTGGGAGTAAGGACATGTAAAACTCTCACCAAAAAAAAAGTGATGGAAGACACTGGAATTATTTCATGTAGAAGGAGGAAAATAAGAGGAAATTTGATGATAACATATATATGGAATGCTGAATACTGTGTTGAAGACAGACCAAAATCTAGTCATTGTGGGTCTGATCGATCCTAACTAATTTTGGATCCTTACAGTATAGATGTCTGTGAGTGAGGTAGTCGGCTTGGGCTCCCTTCATGGCCAATGGAGAGAAATAGCTGCTGTTAGGGAATGGTTCATCTGATCTGCTGGCTTCTGTGGCTCAAAAGGGAACTCAGGGCGGGCAGGTCTGCTGAGCTTTGGTCAGAGGAATACCATGCTGTGTTTCTACACACAAGAAATCAGTCAGTGAATCATTGTGAAGTTCAAATTTGGCTGGATAAGAAGGTATTTTTTTACAAAACCTCTTACAGTGGAAGTAATTTTATACAACCACTGGGTTGTGTGCTCTGGCTTGCAGCACCCAGGCTTGCAACATTCTTTGTTGGTTGGGGTATAAAGATAGTCACAACAGGTCCTTTCAATATTACCACACTTCATTCCATAAAAAAAACCCAAACCACTTTTAGAGAAGACATAAAAGGATTAATTCACAAAGATGTATTTCATCCCCAGCCACCTTCCAAAGACAACAGCTCTCTTGAGAGTAGGTGAACTAGGCTTTGGCTCTGCACTGGCCTCCAGAGACACCTCTCTGTTCCTGCTGACTGTAGAGGATGATTAGGAAGATCAGGCTTCAAGGATTCAAACAGACTAACTAGGAGGATGTGCATGGACGGTTTTGGAGAGAAGATAATTCCTGCTTGCCTCCTGTCTTCCTCTGTGATATTTAAAACTAGTTCTGGTGGTCATTTGAGCTGCTACTTTAAGGAAAAATACTTTATAGTATAAATGTTGTGTGGTCCTTGTGCAGTTATTTTAGTATTTAGAAGAAAACAAATTTTCTAAAATTTGAAGTCTTGTTTGTTTGGTTTGCCTTGTGTCAAAATTCAACATGCATAGAAATGAGTCAGGCAGTAGGGAATGGGCAAGTCTCAATGCAAAGAACAAGAAAAGGTTTGTCACTGTCCAGTGACGCAGCATTCACATGATACCGGGAACTACAAACTGCTTAATGGTGTTATAGCAACCTCATTGTATTGCCAGCATGATTTTAAAATCTCTAGCATTTGCTCAGTGATTTGGTCTCAGGTGGTGTGCTATGCATCCTTAAATATTTTGTAATTCTTTTCTGCTCTCCTCCGAGCACTGGCTTAACATCTAAAATAGTGCTCTCTTTACCAAACAGGTATTTGTGTCATTTTCATATTTTCAAATTTCCATTGCTGTAATAGCATGACATGTTGTCGCTTTTGGGTTCAGCTGAAGGATAAAGCAGATGACACACGGAGTGTCTGTTCATTTCCCCATTGAGAAGGAATCGCTGTCCATTCTAGTCTTGCATGGAGCAGAGGAGTGGCAGTTCCCACGCATTACATGACTTTTGACTCAGCCTTCATTTTATTTTGAAGTTTACCCGATTTGGGTTTTTGCTCTGGCAAAATCTCGTTGCAGGAATGAGTAAGCATTTTGGGGCTTGGTCTGAGGACTGTGCCCTCATGACATTATCTTTGTTGATATGGAATTAATTTTCCACCTGAAATCATGATCCTCTGCCTTTATTGCATTATAATCCTCCCCAGAGCAACCATTTGTGATACTGCAGGCAGATTAAGACTTCAAGAGAAGAATAAGCTTCAGCAAACAGTAGCAGATGAGCTCTTAAAGAGATAAAGATCCCGTTTTCTTGCTAGCAAAAGAGAAAAATATATAAAATACGAAGGAGAAGAACTGTCTATAAACAGGCTTTTCTGGAAGTCACAAGTGACTTTTGTATCAAAGCATAAAGCTCAGTCAGTAAACCTTGAAGTATTTTGAGGTGAAGTCATTCAGTGAGAGACCCACATACTGAAATCCCTATTTGGCATGTGTTCTCTAAGCACTTTTAGAGCTGCTTAGCTTCTACCAAAATCTTCTGTTACATAAACACACTTTCCCAAAGAGTTTTATCCAGCTAATGGGGACAGGAGTGCGGTGAGGGAGCAGCTGCAGCACAGGGTATATAACCAGGCTTCGGCCAGTAGCCATCATCTGTAAATGAATTAAGAAAATATCTTCTGATTTCAGAACTCAGAATAGGTTTGCTGGGTATTTTGGTCTCTTAAGGTCTCTTTTATTTTACTATGGAATAATCCTTGATGCACACTGATAGATTTTTGTAAAAGAAAATTTCCATAAGAAGTAAACTCTCTGATAGTAGGCTCCCTGTGTTGTGTTTTTCCCTGAAGAGTCTTACTATCGTGTTGAATGATACAACTTGTAAGTATCTGTTAGCTGTTTCACAGTGTAGAAAGAAACTGGGGCAACGAGTTTTCCTGTTGCAATAGTGTGGCAGATTATCTCACAGATGTACATCTTTGAATGTTTAGAGATCTTCCTAAATCCATGTGGGTCTGCTGGCTGCAGTAGCTTCCACTAGGCTGCTTGCCTTGGTTGATAGGGACAGGGTCTTGCTTCTGTGAAGATTCAGGGAGTCACAGTTTGGCCATACCTGTTGTTCGAATGACTCCATCGCTTCAGTAAAATAGGAGGGATTCAGGGAATTTTGGTGGTATCTTTCCATCATATGTATTTCGTAGCCCTGATGTACCACAAGAGTAAACCTCCCAGATGGACTAAGTAGAGCTGGGCTCTATTCCTGTCCCTCCTGTCCAGTGTCCAGTAGAAGGTTGCTATGTGGAAGTCACTTCACCCGATACTTCACCTTGGCACTTGAATAACCTTTTTACATCACCTGTTGCATGCAATGTGTATCTGTAGCAATTACTAGCATGTGTATGTAAATACATGTTTATGTGTTTTGGCTGTTTAGGGGTATGAGACATTCTGAATGATGCTCAGATGTTTTCACAGCAAGCCTCTAAAAAGCATTTGTGAAGCTTCTCCTAAGTTTATCAATTTGGCGAAATTTCTCAGATTATAGCAAAAGACAGCACTCTGTCTTAATTATTTTATTCCAGGTGGTAAGGTCTCCCCCAAATCTAGCAGCATCAGAACTTTTAATAGAACTGTTAGTCATAATAAGGTGTTGCTAGCTACCAATTTTTCTTCACTTTCATTCTTGGGAAAAAATGCACCTTTTCAGCTCATGCTTCCTAAAACAATTTTTCATGAGGCCAAGAATTAACCTGGAAAATTTTAATTATAAATTTTAAATCAGAACTATTTAGTTATAAATAACTAAAAGTGTGAGCTTATAAAGAAGAGCAAGAGGAGTTACTGCTACTAGCTGTCAATAATGAATATACTTGAGACATAAAAAACAAATGTGATATTAATAGTACTTGGCAACGTCTCTTTATTGTTACATGCACTATACATGGACAATATATTAATTAAAGATGAGCATGCTTGTACCTTGTAATTGTTAAGGTCCTGTATGATTTTCCTGTTGTTACACGGGTCCATTGTGGGAGATGTCAAACACAATGTTTGCTTTTTCTGTTTCAGGGCTTTAGATCAAGTCCTCGTCATGCTAGAAGACGCGTAGCCCCTCGCCTCGAGGAAACACAACCTATAGTTGAAGCTCACCACCTAAGTGAGCAGGAAACTTCTGTAAGAAAAAGAAAAATCAAGAAAAGCAGCAGAGTTCAACCAGAATTTTATCATTCTGTTCAAGTTACCCCAACTCGAAAACCTGTAAGTATTCTACCTTTAGGGATAAATAGCGCTCAAAGTATAGTATAGAGGGATGTAATATAATTGTCATATTGGGGCCATCCATATTCTGTTCCTCAATTTAAAAACTTTTTCTGTTCTCATGTTCAGTGAATCTAGGTATAAGCTTGTCAGATTGTATTTAATGTTGATTCTGAAGAGGGCTTTTTAAATTTTGATTTTTTTATTTGATATTCACTCTATAGACAATATTCAAATAAGATATTTCATTTAATAGTTTTATGGTGATATTATTTAACAGATTTTTATAACATTGTTTATGTTACTGAAATTCCTCACAGTCTCATTTATCAGAGATTCTGTGTACTGAACCAAATTTATATTACGTTTAATTACTAGATACAATTTTGAGGTCTCTTCTGCTTTATATGCTCTTTGCAATCTTTCTGCTCAACAAAGCGTGTATCAAGTCCTATTGTTCTTTGCCCCTTGGCTTGGTCTACACCCAAATCTTTTAATATTTATAACTTGCTTTTAGTGAGGAAACATGACAATTCGTTGAAATACATAGACAATTCCTAATGTAAATGCATGTGAAGATACATCCTGCAGACATAATGCATTTCTCTTTTTAATGAGAGCTCATTGCTTTGATGCATTTGCTGACTGACCTATCTGTGCCAATGTTAAAGGGCTTGAGCTACTCTTATTAAGCCAGTATCTTTAAAAAGGTAACTATTGAGCGTACCCTAAAAAAGATTCTCTTGAGATTGCTCCAACCTAAGTGAACCTTCCTAGATTTGTGTTACCTGAACACCGAGAATTATCAGTAAGCTCTGAAGTTGGTTTGAGAAAGAACATTCCCAAATGACAGTACATTGCCTGAGAGAGCAAGAAACTTGTGGGAGAAAGAGAAGGCAAGAGCAGCCAATAACTCTCAGAATTTCTACCTTTTAGCTGTTACATTTAGTTTCTCTGCTTTCACTTCACTGCTGCCCAGTTTCTTCTGTTCAGTCTTGCTTCTACTTATTATTTATTTTATTCAACTGTTGTTCCTGTGGTTTAATTTGATCTGATGGATTTGACTTCTGCTGTTCTTAAATGATCTGCTCTTCCTTTCTTCTTAACCATCTCCCTTTCATTCCTGTCCTATCTTGCTCTCTAGACTACTTTGTCTAACTCTGTTATTCTTACTAGGTCTCCAATCTCTCAACAGACTCTCCTCTGTTCGTTACATCTCTTCCATAATCTCTTCTATTATTTTACATTCTAATCCTTGTTTTTCAGTTCCATTTTTTGTTTGACTGTTCTTATTTTTTCCATGGTAGCCCTATGCCATGGGTAAACCTGCCTGTAATTGCTGAGGCTATTACCAACTGCCACTGATTACTAACATGGGAAAAAGAGCATTGGTGGTGGTGAATTAGAGCTAAAACTGTGGAAATGGTGTAAGCAGCAAAATGGGCTTTAAAGACTGGATTAGTGAAGCTAAGAAACCCCTGCTTTTCCCCGAAGTCAGTAGCATGTTGGGGAATTCAGGGCCAGCAAAGAAAAAAGAAGTATAAGAACAGAAAATGCTCAGTGTTACTATGTAACTTCACTTTCCTGTCATTTCATGGGTCTGTGCTGTGTCTGACAAGACCTACCACTGAAACAATAATAAGTCCCAGACTGAGAGAAAACTTCTCTCAGTGCTGTTACCATTATGTCACTATTTTGAAATTGCTTTTGCAGTATATCTTTATGCAACGTTACGTAGTTCTTCTGATAGCCTTTCGTTCTACAGCCTCCATGAACTCACATTCCTACAAAAAAGAATAAATCATTATGTTGATATGGTATGACTGTGATCCAGAAAACATAAGTCACCGATTTAATTTCTCATGGACATTGTAAGTTATTCTGAATGTATTATTAATGCCATGGTGACAGGGTGAGTAAGGTTCATGCCATGACAAATCACTGCAGCGCTGTGAAGTTCCACACAGTCACAACGTCCTCCATCCTGCAGTTTGTCGCAGCTTCATTCCCCTTAGTCTCAACGTCTTGAGGATGAGACTTTTGGCCTTTATCTTCGTACAGCTTTACATGATTCAGTGCCAGAAATGCTCGTGTTAGTCTGCATAATTTCTTTCCATTATTTTTTCCTGTTATTCCTCGCTCTGCCCACTTGAACCACTTTAAATAAATCATCTGTTGTCTTGATGTTTACACTATGGAAATATTTGTAGGCAGCTATGGCCATATCCTGCTTAGTCATCACTTGAAAAAAATGATGTATGAAGTCTGCGAACTAGACAACATAATTTCTCCTCATAAACCAGTTCTTCTTCTGACCATTATGTTGATTTTTCCTGCTTGTTCTGTTTTCTCTTATTTTCTTATAAGAGAGAATGGTATTTCCAAAGTGACTATAAAACAGACTTATGGAAAAATGTTTCTTTACTCTGGGAAATTTGAGTAATCAGTCCTAAAATATGTTAATCTGTTTTGTTGCCATATTAAGATAGATGCTTAAAGACCTTTCAGATATTTCTTTAAAAGTTTTGTTGCATGTTTAGATGCTAGGCTTTCTTATTCCTGCCAATTTAGACTATTTTTTATTTGGTTGGTTTTGTAGTGTCTAAATTAATTTTGCAATTTCCTAGCCATGGCTATAATTATCTGAATTTGTTTAGATTATTTCTTACTTCCTGTGTAGCAATCTGAGGTCTTTTCAGTTTTGTCCCTGATCTTGTCAGAACTAAATTAGTGTGTATGGGGTAATCCCAGTGAAGACAATAATTACTTCCCTTGAAAATCTACGTGACCAGGTCTTTGCAGAAGTAGGACATTAGTTTTCTCTGAAAATGTCATTATGTTTTCACACCTTCCAGGTCATTAATGAAGACACTAAATACATTTTGTCCTAATGCTTATCCTTACCAGACAGAGTTCATAGCCATTTTCATTTTATTTTATTCATCTTATTGCAGTGTAACATCAACACAATGGCATGTAGCTTACCCCTTTTATGGCACATTGTTATATTTTGTGCCCTGTACGTCCCCCTCTCATTGGTGGGTGTATTAATTGTGCTGACATTCTCTATAGGTGACAGTTTTACATCAGCTTCACACCCAGCAGAGTACAGATACCTATTAGTGAAGTGTGCTCTGAATTTTTGAACACAATGGAGAGCTCTTGAGAAGAAACAGAAGGGTGTTCTTTAAATTAGCATGACCATGCAAGTCGAAGGAGTGTTACATATCATCCCCTTTAAGAATCAGGTAGCTGGTTCTGTATGAGTAGTTAAATTTTCTGAAGGTGTGGAAGGATGTGCAAAAGTCTCCTGCTGTGACCTCACTGTTGTCTAGCAATACTTCTCCAGGGCAAATTTTAAACTGTGGGTTTTATTACAAGCATTTTGCAAATATTATCTATATATTTTAAATAATTATCTGCTCTGAAGCAAAAGTATAAAACTCTGCAAATTATTAATAGCTTTTTTTTTTCCTGTGCTGGTCTGGATCCAAAAGATGGCCTTGAGTTTGTGTAAACTGTGTAAATCTGGCTCCTGAGCTGTGGGGTTAATTAGATATATAGTTCTACCAAAGCCTAATTTCACCCGTATGTCTAGATACATAGTTGAAAAGACACGCTGTCAAAGCTGTGTCTTGTGACATCTCCATTGTTAAACAGTTTGAAGGGCTCCTGAATTGCCTTACTCATGCAGCCACCGAGGACTAGTTAAGATCATGAGATGTAATACCGAAATTTGCACTTGCATTTGTCCTAACAGGATCACTGTAAGATGTGTGGCAGGTGAGGCTGCAGAGACTGGGGCATAAATAAACCTGGTTCCTTCACTTTCAGATGTGAAATCTCTGTTTGTACTCAAAAGCCTTGTACTTCATTTTATACATCCAAACTTACCGGTCTATTTTGTCCAAGTGCTGTAGCAACAGCATATATTGAGGTGATTATCTAGTGATTAGCTCTTTAGGGGTGGGTGCAGCATTGCTACAAGTCACTACAAGGGAACTGAAAGGAAGGACAGATGTCTGGGAGGACACATGTATAAAAATCTACAGATGGGAGCAGCTTCATTTGGCTCCACTGAGACTATTCCCATGGCTGAAGTGAAACTCGCACTGTAATCACTCCCATGATGCAAGGACGAAAGCAAAATTAATCAGTTTCTAATGCACCTAAAACCATGAGCTGTCCCATCCATGGTCTTACTCTGTTGTCCTGTTTTTTGCTTTTATGTGTTTAAGCATTAAAACTTATGAGAAAAACAGTATTACAATTCTATAAGAAAAACACTTAGGAGTTTTTTTTAAACAACTGATACCGAATCATTTACAGAAGTCTGGGTACTAGATGACACACTCAGCTTACTTGAAATGAAATTTTTCATATGGATGAAGTTATTCTACAGGGCTTTTTAGGAGTTTTTTATATGTCCCACTAAATAATTGCCATTTCATTTTGTTAATTTTAATTTCTTCTTATTCTGGTGTTATTTACTAATTTTCCAATACCATGATGTACTTCATGTGATATTTGAATGACCTAATACAAATGACAGACAAAAATTACTCATTACCCTGCACAAGACTTGATTAATTCCAAATATTAGCTATTTAATTTATAGACTACATTCATACCTTCTTTCTTTCGGGGACATCTGCTTGTGTTGGATTGTGTCTCCTGTGAATCACATTTAGAAGCAAATGTGGGAAAATGTTACCATAGCATCATTCACCTTCAGCATTTTTATTAACATTGTATTAATGTTCTCAAAATGTATGACAAAGCTTTGAGCTACCAGACTCTGCAGGCACGTATGCGTGTACGCACACACATAGACCCTCTCTTGAGATAATTTGAGCACAGCCACAATGAAGAAATACAGGCAACATGTAAATGAATACAAAAAGGGAAAAAACGATTGCATTTTTTGCTTTAGGACCTGAAGGATATTGATGAGGATTTTGAGAAGCACCTGAGACTTTATTAGAGGACTGATCTGTAAAGTTTTTAACAAGATTTAAGCATCTAGCCATCTTAGACATTTTTTAAAATACCTCAAGCAACCTATTTTAGATCTTTGCAAACGTATCTATAAAAGCTAAATCCCATCATCCGAAATAGAGAGAAAGCCTTCAGTGGCCATTTGGTTTCAAAGGTACCTCTTCTCTTGGTAGGCATGTGTGTGTTTGGAAAGAGACTTTACATATCTTTCTTGGAATGTTGTGTTTTATTGCTTTTTTTATAGCAAATAACTCTTCACTGGTAAATTCTTCATAAACAGTTGATCACGGACTTCATTTTCCCGCTGTTGTGCTGGTTCCTGTGATCTCCTCCCTTGTTGCCTCTTCCCGATTTCCTCTTGGCTGCTTTTCCCTCTCCACCCTACAGCTCAGCTATTGCATTGTAGCAATTGCCTGTTTCTTCCACTCCTTTTGCCCAACTCTGAGGCAATTTAGATTTTTTGAAGGAATTTCTTAAAGTTGTATTGCCATGAGTTTCACTAGGCCAGGGAGGTGATGTCTTTACAACCTTAAAACTACTTTTTGTTAAAACACAATAGTTGGGAACACATGCTGGGAATTAGATCTGAGATTTAAAATTATTATTGAGTTGTCTTTCTAGTAATTTTTTTTTCCTATGGATGAGTTACTACAGCTATTAAGCATAGGACAAAAGAAAGAGTTAATTGCAATAGTGCTAATAATTATTGGTGACACATACATGTAAAAATAAATAGAAATAAGCATAGCAGTAACAATACAAATCCACATTTAGAGCACATTTAACTGACTTTTCACTGCTAGCTCTTACTTGGAGAGTTAAGGTCATTTGAATTAATTGTCCCTGTGGCATGATCACGCTTGAGTGTATTTACTTAGATTTGTACTTGTGTGGTTGCAAATAGCGTCAAGTCTTTGTTATTTTTCTATTTACAGTTTCAAATCATCCTACACTGTGGGCCAAGCCCGCTAATATAACCGGTTTTGTCTTGACAGCTAAGCTGATTCCATATAATATTTTGTCTGTATCGATTTTCATACCCAGAGCAAATGCTTATTTAGTGAAAATGGGATGAGAGCTGAAACCAGCCTGGCTCGGCTTGATCTAAAGTGTTGAAAGTCAGGGTCAAAGTGCACCATCAGCACTAAGCGAAGACAGCAGTCTTTGTTGTAGGATGGGACTTTGACTTTTATTCTCTTTTTACAAGCTCAGAAAAAAAGAAAGCAACAGGGGAAAGCAAGCAGCATAGCCAATTACACCCTTTTTGATGTAAAAATAGTGCTTACTATCAAATAAACACCTTTGACACCACTTCCCAGTATGGTGGTTTGCTGTTTCTAAACTGTGGGCTACTTTTTTGTTCAGATTGCACTAGCTTCATGATAAACCTGACTTTGCATCTTACTGCTCCTCGGAGGTGAAGCTAACTTGCTACTGAACTTGAAGTGAATGAGAGAAAATATTCTTTCATGGTTGTTTCAAAGAAATAGAGCTGTAAAACCCTACGTTAAAATATTTTTTTTTTCCACTGGGATTTTGTGTTCATTGCTAAAATTATACTACATGTATGCAGTGCAGCCTCATTGAGAAATTAAATTTTTAACTGTTGAGAATTATTCTTCTGTAAAATCAGTGTCCTTCCTTGAGAGGTGGTAATGTAAGCCCAAACTGCTAAATGTGCTAGTGGCCTTAATTGTATGAAAAAACATTTAATGTAAGTAATCATAAACAATAAATTCTGTATGGTAGCTAAAGGAAGGTTGAAAAAAATATTAATCATCTGTAATTTTGTTATGATGGTGGCGTTTGCACGACTTAAAACGACCAGAAATTCTCCCACAGATGCATAGTAATTATAGAGTCTAAATGCAGATGTTTCCTTTTCCTTTGCTGCCACAGGAGTCACTCTTCAGAGTTGCATTGTGTAACATCCTACTTTGGCACATAAACAGTACATCTTTATATAGCAAGGGACTCCCTTAGCCATTCCTATTTATATATAACGTTGCACATGGGTATTATGTTAAAAGAATAGTTTGGCAAAGGCAAGTATTAAAACGTTAGGAAATGCTGGAATTAAGGTTACATGTGCAGCTTTAATTCAGTCAATTATGCATCTCCGTTGTCATATACTTGAACTGTATGATGGCATACTGTTTTTTCACAGGGTGTTTTCTGTAGTCATCGTAGGATGCAAGTGCTCTTAGGATGACTCTTATGTGTAGGAGTTCTGCTGCCGAAGTTGTAAAGTGTGTAAATGAGTAAAACAGGAGATTGCAGGAAGTGAGAGGATCTCTTGTTTCTTTAAAAAGCAGTGAGTGTTGCCCTGGAGATTGAAGGGTGGGCATCTCAATTGGACCTAGATATCAAAATCGATTTCCTGGTTTCAGTTTGCTTCCTGTGTAATGGAAAAGATTGTTAGTATTCGTGAAGCAGTCAGGTACTATAGACTATGAAATAATAACTTTTCCTTCACACCAGCATTTCATGGAATCATGGAATTGTCAGAGTTGGAAGGGACCTCTAGAGATCATCTAGTCCAACTCCCCTGCTAAAGCA
>JAOQGH010000023.1:90036701-90074159 GCA_025769975.1 Gallinago jamesoni
CCAGGCTAAAGAGTCCCAGCTCCTTGAGCCTTTCCTTGTAAGGGAGGTGCTCCAATCCCTTAATCATCTTTGTTGCCCTTCGCTGGACTCTTTCCAGTAGCTCCCTGTCCCTCTTGAACTGGGGGGCCCAGAACTGGACGCAGTATTCCAGTTGTGGCCTCACCAGTGTAGAGTAGAGAGGGAGAATGACCTCCTTTGACCTACTGGCCACACTCTTCCCTACGCAGCCCAGGATCCCATTGGCCCTCCTGGCCACAAGGGCACATTGCTGGCGCATTGAAAGTGTGATATCTACCAGGACTCCCAGATCCTTCTCCTCAGGAGTGCTTCCCAGAAGATCCATCCCTAACCTGTATTTGAATAGCATGAAATAATTAAAAGTTTTGGGGCTGCCCATTGAACAAAAGATGACAAACCAAAATACCAAACAACTGTTTATGGAGTGAATATCACCCATCATTTGAGCTAAATAAGAGCAAGACACTGGAGGTGTAAGAGCATACGATCACATCATTATGATTGCATCATGATGTACAAATAAACAGGGTGAACTAAGGTTGCGTGGGGAACCTCGAACCTGGGAGTTGGTGACATTTTAGTGCATGACTTTTAAACCTTAAGAAAAATATTTTAGCAGGAACTTTGTTTAATTTCTTACTGTTGTAAAAAAGTAAAATGAAACCCAGCTCTGTTGTATGGCTCATGAGCAGGTTGTGACACTTGTGAACTGCGACACAGAAACTTCTACTAGTGGATTGCAGGGAGAGACTGACGGTATTTTTATTCCTCCATATGCATCAGTAACACAGGGGAAGAAGTAGTTTTTCTAGAAGAACTCTCAGATATTTGCTAATGGTGGAGTTGAGGTGAAGTTTCCGTTTCCTACCAAGCTCCTTATGGAGATGTGCTCTCTCTTGTGCTCATTCTTCCCAAGCTTGGCTCTTTCTGCCCTGTCTCCTCCAGCCTGCTCCTGACCTGCCTCTGCCCCACTGCTGGCTCCTTCCTCGCTGCCCACTCCTCACTCCTCTGCCGACTTCAGCTCTTCTCCTCTCACTTTGTCACTCCTTGCATCACTCCTCTGTCACATCTCTTGTACAGCACTTCCCAGGCTCACCTGGTCAGTCATCTTGTTGCTCTGAGGCACTTGTTGAATGAATCTCTGATTTCTGCGTCTCCCTGTAGCCTCTGGTTGCATACTCTACGTGTACCTTCTTTGGCTCTTGTCTCTCTTCTTGGACACCTCCTCACATACAGTTTCTGCCCTCCTCATTCATCAGAGATTCTTGTTCAAAGCCTTTTGCTGAGGCAATTGATAACAAGCTTGATAGAATCATAGAACATTTTGGGTTGGAAGGGACCTTAAAGATCATCAAGTTCCAACCCCGCTGCCCTGGGCAGGGACCCCTCCCTCTAGAGCAGGTATGCCGGCATGTCAGATCCTTAGCTGTCCCCTGATCTGCTCTCTCCAGCATTGATGGTTACCAGTCCTGGCTGTTACCTTGCAGGTCCATTTCTTCTCCAGTCTTTATCCACGCAGTCTGCTGCTCCCTTGAACGCTTTTCAGCTGCAGCTCCCAATCTCTGCCGCTCTCTGTGTCCATCCCTCAGGCTGTCAGTCTCAGTGTGTTTCTCCAGCCCTTTCCTCCAGTGCTCCGGTTCCGGTGTTTGTCCTCTCTACAGTCAGATTGTACGGCTTCTTCCTCTTGCTGGCTAAGCACAGAGAGCGAGTCACAGAGAGGAGAGCGTAAAAGAAACGTTCTGGTGCCTGCTCTCCCCTGCTCTCCATGCCTCTTGCCCGTGCTGCCATCAGCCTCCAACCACAACAGGGAACTATTAGACAGAAAGATTAGTTTTGCCTCTGTACCTCCAGGCTGGACCCATCCTGCTCATGTCCTCGGTGGGGATGGTGGGTGTCCTGAGAGTAAAGGTAAGAGCTACAGGGGTGGAATTTGCTGGGTCAGTCTGTGACGGTGGGGTATTGACCCTGCAGTCACACGACTCTTGGGAGTCTTTGTTTAGTGGGTGCCTGAAGGGGGATTTTAATTGATAAATTGAAGACATTTATAATTGAAGACATTTAAATTGACTGAGGAGGCGGCTACCAACACATCAGGGAAGCAAAAAAAGGTATTGAAGGAAGTTAACGCTGCTGTTGCAAAGAAACCCAAAAGACCAGGAATAGGTTCAGGTGGCAACTAGAGGAAGATGACTTGTAAACAAGAGAGCAGTAAGTTCCGGAGAGGCTTTCTCATCAGAGCAGTCAGATCGCAGCGATAGCAGATGACATTTATATCTCAAAGACGTTTGACAAATGTAGACAGACTTTTAACAAAGATGGCAAAAGGCCTACATCTAGCTTAAAAGATATTCATATTTGAAGTATCCTCCTAAAGCCTCGAGTCTTCTCAGAAAAGATCACTGGGATGTTTTTTTAGTGTTAACTGGATATTTTCATCATCTTGCTTTCAGCCTTTGAATAAAACTTTTCAAGAAAATTCAACCTTGGGCAAGGAAGATTTTCAATCGAACATAAGAGAAGGCAGCTTAAAATGGATTTTGTAAGAGAAAACAATCTGATGACTTTAATTATTAACAATATTACTAGTGTTGTGTAATTATAAGAACCTGTATTTTCAAATAGTTAAATGTTGATGGATCAAGTCTTGAAACTCGGTTTTAAAACATGGGAATAAAAGAGTTTGAAAAGAACAAATGAATGTTTATAAGGAGGGAAACTTATGAGTCAGGAATGTTAACAGTTGTTACTATAAGCAGCATGTCAATACCACTGTTTCAGATTTTAATTCTGTTATTTTTTAAAAATCCTCTCCTTTTATTTTTTTTCTTGAAAACAAACTGTGCCATCATCAAAAGCTACTTAGAATTTTAATTTGTTCTTTGCTGTCCAGAGTGTTTTCATACTCTTACATACCTTTTATGGCAGCAATACTTTGGTTTGCTGTTGAAACATAGATATAATAGAATACAATCTACAATGAGAAGTTTATAAGGCTGAGGAAAGTATTTGAAGCTGGATGATTTCTTACTCCAGACTTTTCCTCTGTTCCATGGTCGGCCTTGTAGGCGTAGGAAGCAGATAAAACTCTGTGTGCCATCCTCAAACTTTAGTTGTTCTGTCACGTTATTCTCTTCTGTTACTGGTAGACCAGGGGAATCTGAATGGGATGCAAGGTAGCTGCAATTAAAAATTAATACACAATTTATTTTTAGGTAATGGGAAGGTTTTTTTGCAACAGTTATATACAGCAGTCATCTAAAGTATATACATTTCTTTCATAGAAATAATTCATGATTTTGAGACCATGAAATTCTGACATTTTAGGTATTAGTATCTATGAAACATTAATTTTAAAACAAGATAATGGTAATTATAATGGAAGTAGCACTTGCATCTTGCTGATGGTTTTAGCATAAAACTCAACTAAAATACCTATTCTACATTCTCTGGCTTCCCAGATACTCAGAGCTCAAAAATATTATCTTCCCATCTGCAAAACCTTCAGTACCTTCCTGTCAGTTTCTATAATGTAATAAGCTATTTCAAGATTAAATCCAGGAATTCATATTGAAAAGCTAAATAGGGTAAATAGGTGAGGAATAAAGGAATGGATTCAATGTGTTATATATCATGGCTGTCATGTTGATGATATTGTTAATTTTCAGATGACATTCAAAAAGAAACCACATTTTTGTTAGCCCGGTTTTACTAAGTAGCCTTTCAAGAGAACTGATGGCTTTGGCACACTATGGCTAGTCAGCTGAATGTTATCTGGCCCCACTGACATGCTGGTCTTGGTTACACTGAATGAAGTCTGCCTCGCTTTTCAATTTATTCATTTGAAAAAGAAATAAGAGCAAGCAGGTTTTCCTTGCGCAGCAACATAGTTTAAATGTGCATCAGGGAACTTTCTGCCTTATTTTTCGCTATATGATGGCCATCTCCTTGGTGGAAGTTGCAGAGACCTGTGGAGATTATCTTGACAGTATCTGATCACTCGGCTCATCTCACAGTTCACAGGGAGTTACAAATGTGGAGCATCTCACAACTTCTCCTGAGAGAGGTGACTGATACCTGAAGTAAATGAAACAGAAACTGTACTTGCTGTAGCATGGTATTCACTAATTTCATTTTTTTTAGCTACTAGGAGATGGTATCACTTCGGACCAATAAGTACTTTAAATTTGGTCTGTGCAGAAGTAGTGAGCAAGCTGGATTGTGGTTTCTTTTGCCTCCATTCATGTGTCTCATCCAAGGGCTACTTCACTCTTTTACCCAACTACTACTTAAAGCAGGATGTATAAGCAGTCATCAGAGCAGGGGTCAGCACCCAGCACTTCAGTCTTCCCAGAGAGAGCCTGGCGTGTCCCAGTACAGAGTGCTATGTTCCTTCTTCCTCATTCCACACCAAGAAATCTTGAACTCTCTTTTGTTTTAACTGTACCACTTCCACAACCAGGAGATTGTTGCAGAATAGTCTCCAGGCTGGCTGTTGGGAGATGAGGGTTTGAGCCTAGCTTTCAAGCTTGTTAAGACAATAAGGAAAAGGCAAAAAGCTGCTTCACTTCTATTATGGTTCAAAAGAAACTAGTGATCTCTGCTGTTATGAAAAGGTCACTGAAGAATGAGATGCTGCATCATCCTGAGTGACCAGGTTTTTCTGACTATTTAGTTCCTACCAAAACTTCAGCTTTGCATCACGTCAGTTTTAGATGTCTAAGTAGATGGTTATCCATTAAACATGGTTTGATGTTACAAAACTGTCCAAGTTTGCAATGTCCAAGTACATTTGTGGATCTAGCCCCTTATCCACTTTGAATCTCATGTATAACCTGTTTCTTTCGTGCAAGTTGCCTCTGTAAGGTTATTTTCAAAGTGGGGGAATGGTAGAAATTGACCTACTAGCATCCAGACAAGATCTCATCTCCTTTAGAAAGCCTATGAAAGTACTAGAATTTCCTTGTATAAATACAATCACGGGCTCAAAATGCATATGATAGAATAAACACTGAATGCTTATTTCCATCTTCTCCTACCTTTAAAAAGAAATAATGTAAATTCTCTCTACAAATCAGTAATTTGTCTTGATGTTTGAAAAGCCTTACTGTTTGCAAAGATAATTTTACATAGAGTCAAACTGTTGGTGCTTAGGAGTTTCAGATTTTGTGTGTTTGCCTTCCAGCTTTCTGCTTATTTCTTTATAACATTAAATACAAACCCAGAAACTCTGTAGTTATATTTGTATATCCTGGTAATGTAGGCACTTTCAAGAATGGATGTCCTCTTAAATGACTGGCACAGAACCAGAGAAAAATACTCATTTAACATGGCTGCATCTCCACTGGTGGATTTTTATTTTTTAAGCTTAGCACAGTTGGTTTTGCACTGCCCTTGTTTGTACTTTCATTTGTGTTATCTGTTTTGAATTTTGATCATTTTTGACAATGTGCAGTCCCAAGGGACTCGCAGAGCCTGATGACATACACTGGATGTTTTGTATTCTGCACTGAATTATCATGTTTAGCCTAATCGGGTTAAAGTGGTAAAGATTTACTAATGGGAACATTCAGTTGCCCTAGATTTTGTCTTAAATTTAAGTTATTTTACTTTAAAAGTTGATCCACTTTAATATCATTCAATCTGGGATGTTAAAGGACAAAAATAGCCCGCTACATTCAATTAATATTCTAAATTATTCTAAATTAGGAGGATTTCTGTTGAAACACACTCAGTAAAACCATGATTCAAACACTTTATTTCTGTTGATATTTATTCATTGTGAGCAATGAACATAATGAAAGAAAAAAAAAAATGTATTCTAGGAATTCTGAGATAGTTTAGTATAAGTGAAACATAGATAGCTCACGACTAAACTGCAAATGAAATTTCAGTCAATGTTGACCTCTGCTTCCCGACAGCTTCCCTAAACCAGCATGAAAGAATTCACTGCAGCGGAAAATCTTCTTAAAGATAAGTTGTGAAAGTCCATGATATTTGAGCAGAACTCAGTTGGCCGACACAACCTCTGATGTGTCGTAAAGTTGGGGAAATTTTGCAGTCTGCTGATAATTTGGTCTCAGCCTCTCGGCAGCTTTTGCCAGCTGGATTGCTTGACCGGGTTTCAAACCTGACCTCTGCTAATGCTTCCGCCTCGAGGAATGACAGTGCAAAACCCGCTGGTCCTCTTGAGGCAATCAGATCCTATTTAGGGCCAGCTTATCTGATATATGTTGTTGGGTGTTACCTTATACCCTTTTCCACCTACACCATCTCCCACCTAGTTTCCACCTTACCTTCTGCAGCACCTCACCTGTGACAAACAGCCCTCCTTTCCCTCCTGAAGGGAAATCATGCCTTGGTACTCGGCCAAATCCCTCTTACAAGAAACACACTAAATACTTCTTTGAAATCCCCCTCATTACTGGAAACCGGCTCTCTTTTAGAGCGAAGAAGCCTGACTCAGGCTGCTGCAACAAATCACCTGATTACAGAGAAAACCCCAGACACAGGCAGGAATGGGGTTTGCTCTCCTAAATGCTTGTACCCATCACTTTGCCTCCTGAGACACAGTGGTGAGGACTCTGCGTGCAGTTTGCACCCCCCTGTGGTACCGACGGTGAAACGATGCATTAAATTTAATCCTGTACTTTCAATGCAAAAAATAAAAAAACCAACCCTCTTCTTAGATTTGCTGATGTATGACCAACAGATTTCAGTGCACGAGCTGTTATATGCATAACTGCTTGCAAATGCAACAGTTCCCACTGAGCAACAGTAGAGACTAGAGAGAAGTCTTTAGGCTAACGAGCAGAAGGAATGCATAATCAGAGGCAGAGAATAAGCAGCTCTAGCATCTGGGCTGTCACCTTACAGGTGCCTTCAAGCTAAGAAGGGTGAAGCCCTGACCCTTGCTAAGTCCCAGAGTAGGCTAAGTAAGGATGTGTCTGATCAATATTTTAGTGGATATAAGAGACATTTCACTCATGTAACCCAAAAAAATGTTGTGTAGTATCAACAGTTATGTTTTTCACTTGCATACAGCAATGTGCTTTATAGAAAAATAACAGAAGTGTCTTATGTATTTTGATTTTAATGAAATATAAGCATTTCTTTTTGTTTGTTTTCACATGCTGTCCTAATTAGCCAGGAAGCCTTTTCAGGATAGTACAGATGTTCTGCATTGTTCTGTGTTTTCTAAACTCCTTACTATGTTGCTGTAATCATGGTCTTATTTGGGACTTAAGCTATGGCATGGAAAATGTGTTCGCTAGAAACAAACAATCCAGTGGGATGAGTGGTAAGCAGGATATAGTGAACAGTAGCTATGCAAAAAGAGAACAATTACAGACTTCTTCTCAAAGCTATTATTTTACTCAAGGAAAGAAGAGCACTTACGTTCCATTATAAATGTCTTTGGAATAGCAAAGTTGAGATGCTTAAAAATACTTCTGTGCTCAATAGCTCTGTGTACACATCACTCAGAACTTACCTCCAGGCTGAATAAAAAAATAGACTGTAATCAAGTTAGAAGTTAGCATTTCTTAGATGCAAGTTTGCTAGATTTTGCTATTACAAAAAATTCCTTTCTGGGCTTCCTACTTTGTTCTGAAAATGAGATATGATTTTGGAAGAGTTACTAAGCTAAAGTGGGGTTTGTTCATTTATTTTGTTCATGTGTGCATTAAGGTAAGGTAGAAGAATAACTTAGAAGAGGATAACTTGTAATACAGAGGCCAAAGATTGCTCTACCGTTGCCTGTTCGGTTTGATTTCTCAAGAATATGGGAGTGGGGTCTTCTCACATGGCTTATTTTCCAGTACTGTAGCACAGCTGAGCAGGACAGTCTCCTTTTTCCAAAAATTGACATCTCAACAGAGAGTATGGAGTACATGTCCAGGGGTGTATGAGGGACAGTCACTCAACAGTACTTTTGGTTTCTAAGGATAGGGGGAGCTATAGAAGGAATTATTATAAAGAATAAGAATGGGCTACTTCTGAGAAAAGGCTAAATGCTGCTGGATAAATATTACAGAGTTCTTTAAAAGATAAATCTGAGGGTTGAAAGATCTTTTCTTCAAAGCTTCAATAACAACTGCTATTGTACTTTGTCCTTGCATATTCCAAGCTGCTACATAAATACTAACAAAATACCGCTACAGCACCCTCCCAACACAGCGTCTGGGCTCTTTCCAATTTTCATATTATAAACTAGAAATGAAGAAGGTGAAGAAATTGAAATGCAAAATCTGTCTCCATGGGTCTGTGTGATCCAAAGATACCGAGCACTGCTGAGCAGCCAATAGAAAATACAGGCCCGAAGCAGGATGTTCAGAGCTGGGATTAAAGGGAACACTTTCGCTTTTGTGGCAAAATCTGGAGCTAAGGACAGGCCACAATAAACGTAATCCCTGACTAAGCACATCAGGGGCCCCGTTAGCCCCACCTGGTCCAGCAAAGTGCTCTCCATGCCCTGCAGCGAGCTCCGCGCTTCCAGCTCCCATCAGGAAGACACCTGTCTGTGACCATCCTGCTTTGTAAGATCCCACAGAGAGTTTTAGTTTATCATATAAACTGGCAGCAAAATATTCCCAGCACTAGAGCTAATTAGGAAGGCAATCTGAGCTGACATCAGAACATCTCATGTTTCTGTTTTTCCGCACTTACCTCTTGCTCTCTCCGCATCACAATACAGCAAACAAGAATTCAGTTAATTAGTTTTATGTGTTCGTTCCCTCCCTTTCTGCCCTTCTCAACTTCCCCATGAAGTACTGTAGAAGGAGAAAACAGGATCAGGATAGAAGTGAAGGAGGTCAGGAGGAGCAACCACTAAGAAGAGATCCGCTTTTATTTAACCGATTATTTAACTATGTTATTGGCAGTTTAATTCATAGTATATAGTGCATCACATTCTTAGTCTGGATTATGCAGGTTTTGTGTTTTAAAAAGGGTAAAATACCCCCCAGTGTAATAACAATCATTCACTTGTCCACCCCGTGAGAAATAAAATGGTTTAGACAATAAATTTTATCAGATCTCAGTCACAGTACAAATTGCTTTTGTAAGTAAAGGCACATTTAAAGCCCCTCTTTAAATTAAAAAAACCCAACCAAACAAACAAGGAGCTATAAGACAAACCTAAAATAAAAGCTGCTTTGGTGACAAAAAATCTGGAATCTAGATGGGTTGAATGAAGGATGTCTCAAAGTATACTACACGTCTCCAAACTGAGAATAGCATACCCCTAAAAATTAGCATTGTACCTGGACCAGCATCGAGTTGCACTTTTTAAAAGACTGTCATAGTAGCTCCCACCTGAAATTGCAAATCAAACCCATCGTTCTCCAGTCAGGTGCCCTGGGGAAACCACAAGTCTCTCCCATCAGAAAAACGCAGGAGAGGAATAGCACCTCGCCCTCACCGTGTGGCGATAGATAACCTGCGTATCCTAAATTCTCAACGCGGCGTGGAGATGCTATGGCTCAGACATCTGCGCCTCCCGCCTCCCCCCCGGGCAGGGGAGCCAGAGATGGCAGCAGCCCCATCCCCGCAGTGCATCAGTGCTTATTTACATTTCTGGAAGCCGCCTTTTTATTTTTTGGGGGAGTAGCTGGGAAGTCTGAACCTGAATACAACCTATAAGCCGCCATCAGCCGTTTGTTTGCTGAAGCCGGTTTGGCAAAGCGTGACCAAAAGCCGCCCCCTATTGCCCCTTCTTCCCTTCCCTTCCCCTCCCCGGCCGCGGGGCTGGTCTGGGGGGTAACAAAGACCCGCGGGGCTGGGGCTGTTCCCCAACCAACCCATCTCCCCAGCAAACCTCTCGGCGATGGCAAAAATCTTTCCCTCGTCCTGGCGGGGGAGCCAAACGCTATGGATTTGTAGCCCGGAAGGTTGTGGTTGGTTTTTTTTTTTTCCCCTTTTTTTTTTTTTCTCCCCTGCTTGTTGTCGCTGCTGCCGGGTGTATTGTTGGGGAAGGGGGAGGCTCATTTGCCAGCTGGTCGCCCCAGCCACCGGCCGCGGCTCTCCCCCATGCCTTCCCGCTAGAGACCGGCTGCTTTCGGGGAGGGTCACCCCAAAACCACACGCAACCCTCTTCCCCCCACCCCCGCATCCTCCCCCTAAATTCCCGGCAATGGTGAGCGGCGTCCCTCTCTCCTACCCTCCCCTTTTCCCGGGAGATGCTTTTCCACGCCACTCGGGGCGGGTACTCGCCGGTGCTATACCGGAGATCCCCCCCCCCCCCCTCCCTCCCCGCATCCCGAACGGCTCCTCACGCACGCACTCACTCTGTCTGTCTGTCTGTCTCTCCCCCCCCCACTTCCCGTGCAGAGCTCCGGCAACGCGTCCTACCGATGCTCCATGTCGTCCTCCGCCGATTTTTCCGACGAGGAAGATTTCAGCCAGAGATCGGGGACGGTGTCGCCGGCTCCGGGGGACACGCTGCCCTGGAACCTGTCTAAACACGAACGGTCCAAGAGGAAGATCCAGGGCGGCCCCGTGCTGGATCCCGCCGACAGGGCCGTGGTGCGCATCGCCGGTAAGGAGCGGCCGGGGGGGGGGGGGGTGGGGTGGGGAGGGCGGCAGAGGGACCCCTCCGTTCTCCCCTCCACTTTCCGAACGCGGGGGGGAATAGGGGGGGTTGGGGGGAGTGTGTGTGTGTGTGTTTGCGTGGTGGGTGACTAAGCTCTTTGGCTGCTTTTTCCACCCGGGTGAATCGGTGCGTGCGGCGGGGGAGGGATCGAGCCGAGGCGCAGGTGCGCCCATTAAACTTTGATGGGAAAACGCATTTAGCGGCGGCTTCGGCCATTTCAGCTGGTGGGGGGGCGGCCAAACGCCAAGGAGGCGGCGGGAGCAGCCCGCCTCCCGGGCCGGGAGAGAAGGAGGCGACCCGGTGCTGCCCCGCGGGGTGTGCGGGGAGAGGCCGCCGGTTCTTTGTCCGTGCGGGTGCAGGGCCGCGCTCCGGGGGGAGATGGGAGGGGAGATGGGAAGCGGGACCGATCCGTCCGGCGACAGATGATGGCGAAAACAGGGCGGAGGTCTGCTTCGCCCCGGTGAAAGCTTGGAAACCGCCTCTAAACGAACGGCAGGAAGATGCGGTGTCCCCCCGGGGACGCTACCGTTCCCTTCGCCTTCTGTGCCCGCCTCCCTTCCCAGGGTAACGCACCGTAAGGGGCGGCAGCGGGCACGGCGGCGGCCGCTCTCTGCGGGGCCGGGCTGTCGCCAGCCGAGCCGCGGAGCGGGCAGAGGGGGGAGTGCGGGACCGGCCCCCCCGCGGGACTCGCCACCGCCCCCCGCAGGCAGGGTGCCGGGGTGAGGGCAGTAGGGACCGAGAGGTGGCGGCGGTGGGGACACCTGCGGAGGGGGGCCCGGGTCCTGCCTGCCCCCGCCCCGCCACCGACGCTCCGTGGCGGGGGTTCCCGCACCGGCCAGGGGGCGGCGTTCCTGCCCGCCACCCCCCGCCCGGCTCCGCAGGATGACGGTGCCCCCGCCGGCCCCCTCGGGGCAGCCGCCATCCTCTTCGTTCCTGGGGAAGGCCGGAGCGAAAACACGGGGGTCGGGCGGCGGCCGAGCCACGGAGGCAGAGCTCACCGGCCCCGCAGGCGGTGCCCGGGCGATGGGGCTGAAGCCCCGGTGGCTGCGCCGGCTGGGGCCGCCCCCCTCCGCGCTCCGAGGGGCGGCCACCGACACCCGAGCGGCCGGCGGGGGCGTTTCCTCGGCCGGGCTGGCAGCGCCCGTCTCCGCCCCCCCCCTCCCTCCCTCCATCCCTCCCTCCCTCCCGTTAGCCGCCGGATTTTTTTTTTCCCTTGTGCCGTCCCCGAGGCTCCAGGCTGCCCGCAGCCGTGCGGGGAAAGCGGGCAGGGCTCCCCCCCCGGCCATGGCTGGCTACCTCTCCCCCGGCGCCTACTTCTACGCCGAGGAGCAGGAATACCTGCAAGCCTACGAAGATGTCTTGGAGAGATATAAAGGTAGGGTTGCCCCCCTTATCTCTCTTCCCCCCCTCCCGGGCGTGGCGGTTGCGGGTTTGGGTGGCTCTGGGTCTGCGGGGGACCCGCGGCTCCGCGTCCCTGCTCGGGGTCCGTCGTGGCGGGGGGGGGGGTGACAGGACGGAGGTTGGCGGCGTCTGCCCTTAATAAATAGACCGTCTGCCCCTAATAAATACACCGTCTGCCCCTCACCAGTGGGTGGAACGCACTCTCTCATGTTCAGAAATGCCTTTTTCGAGTGAAATGTGAACGCGGTCATATATTTCTCGGGGTGCGTTTGTCTTAAAAGCTTCAGTTTATTTTGACCCTTTTATTTTGGGGTTTTGGTTTGATTTGATTTTTTTCTGGTCGGGCAAAGAATGATCTCAGTTCGTGTAGCACCTGTGTTTTTTCATCGAATGTTGGAAAATAAGGAAAAAAGGCTGTTTATCATAACAAAGATGCATGCGGCTAAATTTATCTTGCTAGAAATGTAAATTAGATTGCTTCCTTAAATTCATCGGGATGGAAGACATGGTTTGAGAGACATGATTATTCATTACTATTTGTCAGTACATTCGCTGATACTAAATCTGAAAATGCTTCTCAAAAGCCTTACGGCTCTGATTTTAATTCAAGTGAAAAGGGGTTGGGTTAAATGTTCAGGTTGAATCTTCATCCTAGAAATAGTTCTTGCAGCATGTCACAGCATATGTTGACGTTTGCGACACTGAATGCTTTCCTAATGGTTGGGAAAGGGATGGGTTAGATTTTTATACCTGAAATTTCTCAGCTGTATGTTTCGAATCAGTTTTATAGATTTTGGTTAAATGATTTCCGCTGGTGGGAATGGGAGTGGCACAGTTTAAGACAGCTTGATTTGAAGATACAGATAGTTGGTTTTATTTAATCCGGGTTCTTAGTGGTACTATTTTGAAAAATAAACCCTCTACAGATGGTTGGTTTGGCATGAGAACTTCTGGGGTCCAGGTCTAGTTTATACCTGTGTCACTTGCAATTTCATGTGTCATTAACAGTATTGACTAATGACTCCTTTGTGTCTGTTGCCCATTGTGTCAATGCGGCTATGGAGCATGTGCACTGTTTCTGTGCTGAAATGCATTAATGCATTTGAGTTAAGAAATAATTATGGTTTGTAACAGGTTATCTTCAAAAGTATACCTCTATTCCGTTATCTCTTCGATTTTTAGGTCATCAATTACTTTATAAGTAGCCAAACTGATTTTTGCAAAATTTTAAAGCAAGTAGACTGTTTACTTTGTAAATAAAGAAAACACTGAGAAAACTTGTTTTTCTGTTCTGGTGCTAATCCAAACCACTGTGATTCTGCTTTAGATTATCTTTGAGTTACTGCTAGAGTTAAGTTTAATAAGGTTCATTCTCATATCAGTTTGTCTACTTGCTTAAAAATCTGGGAAAGATATTAGGCCTAATTTCCTCTCTTTCAGCGAGAGCTTTGTCAGCATGAGGACTGAAAGGTTTGGTTTTTAAGTGTTGGGGGACAAAGGGATTTTAATAAAAATAAACTCCTAAAGCTAATTAACATCACTATTAGAAATAAAGCACATTCTGGAAATATTGGAGTGTATATCATATTGTGGGGGTAGCATTGGGTCCATTCACATGCTATTTTCAGTGGCAGCCAAATTGTGAAATCACTTGGGAGGATCCAGCTTCTGTTGTCTTAGTTTTTCGCGTCATATTCAGTGTCTGGGTATGCTGGGTTCTGCTGCTTGAGGTATCCTTTATTCAGCCATTGGGAGCAAAGGTAAAGATTCAGACTCGTTTTAATTAAGATATATTGGAAACCTGGAAAACACATTATTTGGTAAAATGTGTTTCCAAGCCGGTCATGATTTCCCACCCGAGTCCCAGTAGTATGACTTCACTACAGCGATTGTTGTTCTGATGACTTGCTAGGGGAGCTGATCTAATCAGAGAAGAATTGCTACCATACAGACTTTGAAGAGGGAGTGCCATTTCTCTGAATTTCTCAGTTTTGTAAACACTGCCTTTAGTAATTTTCTTAAATGCAAACCATGTTGACTTTATATTTTTAAGGGAAGCTGCAATCAGTAATTGTAATGTGACTAGTTTGTTGTTTTTTTTTCTCCTTTCCGCAGTTTGCAGAACGCTCTCATATTCATCCAGGGCATTATCAGGGAGCCAAATTATCTATGCCCCAGCTGTTGAGTACTGTAACTAGCAGAGTCAGCTGTACAAAATTCATTGCCTGTCTTGGAAGGCTTGGGATCATATGATGCCGCATCATTAAGACATTCGGGCCATTTGATTTGATTTGGGAAGAGAAAAGCAGTCCTTTTTTGATGTGGAAAAGTGAAATTTTACTCTCGGTCCACTTCTGCAGCCAAAGCAGGCTGTGGATCTTGAAGACCGTGCGATAGCGAGTACCTTGTTGCTCTAACAGTTAAACCTGGGATATTTGTACGTCTCCAAATTCTGTCTGCTGACTCCGTCTCTGGCTGTGACAGCAAATAATTAGGCAACTGTTCGCTAAATATGCGATAGCACAGAAGAGCTGCTGCTGTGGGAGAAGGGAGTGTTGTTTTCTGATTCCCGGTCAGCTCAGTTGCTGGCTGGCATGTTGTGTGTTTTTTTTTTTTTCTGGATTCATGTAGTAATTAATTGGCGGTATTTCTAAAGCACTTTGGTGGAGGAGAGAAAGTCACATTATCTCAGATGATTTAGAAATCATGTTGAATCAAGCTACTTATTCAGGGGAAAAAAAATGCTTCTCTGTTACTAGCACCTCTAGGAATTCAAAGGCAAAGCTTTTATTGTGATAGTGGTAATAAAATGTCCAATATATTTTATCTGAAACGGTTCACATGTTTCACATCTTGTTTGTGACTGAATAGGAAGATGAGAAATAGTACAAATACTTGTTAATATAACTAACAGTTCAGCTTTATCTCAAAAACTATATTTGAGCTCTCTAGGAGGTTGTGAAGAAGTTAAAAAATTAGAATCATAGAATCGCTTTGTGAGTTGTCTCATCATTGCCTGGGAACAAAAAATTCATGCAATTATTGTTAGCTGCAGCCTTCTTGGTAACTAAGAAAATGTCCAATAGTATTTTAATATACATTTAATTTTTAAAATATTAATGCCATTTGCCAGATGGGTATAGGTATGCATTGTTCCATACGAATGTGATTTGAGTATTAAATATTTGAAGATTGCCAGTTTAACTGCAATGCATTCCTTAGATTTACTCTGGTATAAACCTTAAGTAGTACACGAAGAATCAAAACTTATAGGTATGATCCCTGTGGAATTGTATATTTCGCTTCAGGTAAAACTTTCTTGTATTTTTCAGTTTATATATATATATTCAGTAAATATTTATGTGAATACAATTGCAACAATCTTCTTTTCCTGCAAGATTTTGAACAATTATGTAACAAAGTTCCCTCCCTTTGACATCATTGGTGAAATGGGCACATCTGTTAATGACTGTGGGATTGCTGCCTCTCAAAAGGAGTTAACTCTTACTGTTAAATAGTGAGTAAATCATATTCAAGAATGTTCTTACAGTCTTGTAAGCTATAAAAGCTTAAAATATATAGGATTATCTGGCCCTGTGCAGACCTTTTAGTGCTGTAGATCCTGGCTCTGTAGGAAACAGAAATGCTAGAAAATTCAGCTTGACGTGACTGCCCATGAAAAATCCAACCTTGCTCTTCAGGGACTCGACTGAATCCTTGTCAGGGATAGGAAGGATATTGCATAAATGTTCTCTTTGGATTGGATGCTTGATTGCTGCTTCCTTAGGGTACTTTGGGCTCGCTGCGTAGCTTCTGCCTCTGTAGAAGGAGGGTAAAGTCTGGGAATGGGACAAACTCAGGTCGGGTTGTTTAAACTTTGCATTCTGTTTTGCTATTGGCATTTCTCTCTTGCTTTAAAAAAAAAAAAGAAAAAAGATGTGTAATACTACACATTCAGCTGAAGGACTGCAAACAGTTCTGTTTCTGTGTTCTGAGAAACAAAGACGCTGGAGATGGGTGAGAGCTAGCAGGTCATCTGATGCATTTTGTTGCCTGTGTAGGGTTCAGAGGTAATGTAATTTGTTCTAGTGATTGATGGAGGGTAGCATCAAGTAAAGCTGTTCTGACATTGTTTAGGTACAGTTTTTGAATTAAGATTATTTTTTTTTTTTAAATAAATAGATGGTTGTCATCTAGCTCCTTTGAGTTGACTTGGGGAAGGGACCATTTGCTCAGGATGGTTTTGGTACATCTGAAAATGAAGCTGCTGCTGCATTTTAGGAATTTATAGGCTCCTAAATGTGTTTGTTATCAGACTTAGTAGAGGGATGATGTTCTTCAGAGATGGCTTCATAATTTATTTTCCTTCTCCTTTGGCATAATCTGGTGGCATATAGGTGTTAGCTTTGTAGGGTGTATAAGGAATTTCCACCTTGGATGGTTTTCTTCCACCTCTTTTCATAACCTGGTAGTATCTAGCCTTGGTATTCATCACTTCTTTGTTCAAATAGGACAGGTATTTTTTTGCTGTTTAATGCAGGGTACGTGTGGATTATCCAGCTGCACGTCACCTAATCCTTTCTTTGCCACCGTGCAAGTCTTCAGCATGATAACACCGTTGTTTCCCCTGTTCCTAGCATGTTTCCTACAGCAGGTTAGCCTCCTGGAAAGGGAGGATTTTGGCCAACAGAAAGAGCCTTCAATTAGGGATTGGAACATAATGGCATTTCTCCTGTATGAAGCCAAATAAAATTAATGAACTCTTTGGCCCATATAAAACCTGCAGTTTTACTCTGCTTGAATATTCTTCCGTCTTTAAGCAGGAACTTCTCACTTTCCAATTGCTTGGAGATGGGATTTTTTGTCAGTGCATTTCATCCTAGACATGAACTAAATATTACTGATTTCACTTGCATGTGTCCCTCACTTGAGCTAAACTGAAGTGGTCTTAATTTTATTGGAGTAAAATAGTAAGAACCTGAATGTTAGCCAGCTCAGTGAGTAAAACCTCGAGATTTGGGCAGCAGTTTCTGAAGCTGAGTTTGATGGTAAATATAAACTGCAGTTGTGTCTCCATGGCTTTGAAAGATACCTGCTTGGATGACTAAGGCAGGCAGAATTTGGCCATCGATTCAAATATCTTTGGTATGTGAATTGGGGCGGAAATCAGAAGTTTGTTTTATTGCTTTTCTGATACTTCCCAATTCCCATTGAGTCAGCAACATCTTTTAAATAGAGCTCATAGGTATATTCCGTAATTCCTTTTTCAATGGCTAAAACCAGAGGTTGTGAAGGGGGGGGGGAGAGGGAAATAAACTTTGTGTTAAAAAATGTGTTCTGGTATAGTTTATATTTTTGGTTGGGGTGTTTCTAATTGTTTGCTGTGGTTTAGTTTGCTAATCTCTAGAGGTATTTTGCTTGAGAACCACGTTATACATTCTTTTTTTCCTCTACACAGTTTAAAACAAGCCTGGTTTGAGGAATTTATTCCATCATTTTGCTAGAACTTGAACATGTACTTGAAATTAAGTGCTCTGTGAAATAAAAATGGGCTTATTCACATGCTTAAAGTTAAGTGTGAGTCTTTGGTAAGTTCAGGCTTAAAAGAATAAAGTTTTGTAAATGTCAAATATGAATGAAGCTTATTGCTGCGTGCCTGAAATGTTTCCTGTAAAACATCATTAAAGCAGTTTAATTTAACAAAGCCTTGATTTTCTGTAGTGGGTGAAAAATATTCATGTCCTGAATGCTTTCTGTCAAGCCAGCTTTCAAACAGGTGAAACAATGCTTACAAAGACCCTTCAGTTTGCGGGTCAGATCCTGAAGGGCATGTTAATAGCTGGATCTTAGGAGCTGATCTGTGTAGGCAGACTCCGATGCTTTCGTGGGAATACACTGGCTTCAGAAATCCAGCCACGCAAGCCTCTTCCCAGGATTTGGGTTCAAGTCATAGCTCAGCCTTCAATAAAGCGTACTCCTGCTGAAATCTCTCATCCTCTAGGGCATTCAATTTGGCCTTTGCGTCAAAAGCAAGTTAGTGCGTTTCCAGATTGAATTTTATTGTACCCGGTGAATACATCGTTTTGGTTGTGGAGTGTAATCTATCAACTTTTTGTGATTTTGTACGCTTCGAACAAAATCGCAATAGTCACAAATCTGCGAAAGGACGAAGATTCTGGGCAATATATTGAGGGTTAAATTCTGCACATTGCAATTACGCAATTAGTGTAACTATTTCTGTAAGACAAGGAGGATTAGGCGTCTGATGGGCTTTTCGGTAGCATAGCCCAAAATCTGCTCTTGATGATAGCCACATGGCCCTTCTGAACTTGGTTTGCTTTGAAATGTATTTTCATTGCTCTGTTTCATAGTTAAGATGTGAAATTATAGTAGTTAATAATGTGTTCTGCAGTGCATGTAAATACAGATGGACAATTAAGTGGAGTTCATAGCCTAATGGTGTTAGAAAATTAAATTAGTTTGGCCTGGGGTTCAGGTATCCAGCTATCTGACAGCTCTGACACTTTGCGCCACTTGGATCTAAAATTAGTAGAGCTCTTCTATACTGGGATTAGAGAGGAGCGTAGATGTTTTAGGTCACAGAATGGGTAAAGGTCTGACTCCTTATACATATTTTGGAGGGATGTTCCAGGCGGTTTGCAGATGAGACTGCAGGTGAACAGGAATCCCCCTTAATACTGAAATGGGTATCCCGGCGTCTTGCTCGGAGACTTGTCTTCTGCCTCATCAGGTTACAGTGGGAGTGCTTCTCAGGTGACAAGGGCTTTTAGGCAGGGTAGCAGCAGCATTAGAAAATGCGTGTGGTCATTTGGACAGATGTTTTACAGTAATAATAATAATAGTAGTAATAAAGCATCCTGAGCAGCTCTAGTGGGAGAGCCTTTTTAAAGAGAGGAATGGCACTTGGCGATGCTCTGTTTTCTACTCAAACAAAACCTCTGTTAATTAGAGTAGGATTTAGCAATTTAGCTATTGGCATTTATAAATATTTAATGCTTTAAATTACTCTGCCTTTAGATAAATTTTTAATCTAGAGACAAAGGATTTACAATACATCCTAGAAATTAGGAAATGACTTGAGCGTTTGTCTGGAGAAGCAGCACTATGTATGTAGTTGTCCATAACTTCTGGAAATAAGGTATTTTTGCTGAGATAGTTCTGGTTTCAGGGTAGGATATTTTCAAAAGCACACATAGCAATTTGATACCCTCAGTGACTTTTAATTGAAATTAGGTGCTTCATTGCTGCTTGTGCCTTGGAAATTCTCTCCCAGTGGTTATACGTTATTCAGATCATAACCTGATGCTGGGAGCCACATTATAATTCAGAACTAATCTGTAATACACGGTATTTAAAACTCAGTTGTTGAATGGCTTTAAATATGAAACGTTCTCTGGAGGAAAATTAATAATTTTTAGAAAGAAAGTTCATTTCAGAATTAAAAAGGACATTTTCAAACATACTGAAATTTTCTTTGTGTTCTAAAGAAAATTGTATTTGTGTTTTAGTTTTTCTGAGGTTTTATAACTTCTATCCTTTTCATTCAATTTTTAACAAAACCATTGCAGAGAAACATTTGTTGTGTTTTTGAGTAGGTTTTTGTTTTTCTGCTTTGCAGATAATTTTTGTTGACGCCCAGTTTACTGTAGAGTTAAAGCAGCATTTGGCTTAGTATCTCCTTAAAGGAGAAAAGACCAGACATAGATGAGCTACAGGAAGAAAGCCAAAGTTGATTAGGTCACTTGATGAAATTACTTTATAATTTTACTGTGCTCAACAGGATACTTTTGCATTGTTCTCTTTCAGTTTATTAAAATGGAGCCCTTGTTAACAAACTCCATACACTCCTTGGGAGGCTGGATCTAGCCTACATCAGAGCATATCAGTCCAAATTCTAATTTTCTGCTTGTTTCTGTTGCAAATCGTATTAAATGAAATCAAACTGATTCATGTAAGCATTATGTGTTTCTGCTTAAATTGTACATTTGTTTTTTGCTTTCTTGTGGATATACATTTCCATCAGATCTGAATTGTCCAAACGTCCAACACACTGTTTGAAGTGGGTTTACAGTAGCACTGTCTTAGGCTGCAGCATCAAATGTCTTTAATATAAGCTATAATCTAATGAAGTTTACATTAGGGTCCTAGAAAAAAAATAGCTGGTTATGCCTTGATATTTTTGCTGTCATACTGAAGCATTTTCTGGCTTTGGGAACTACACAATACTCAAGAGAATTTGAAGAATTAAGTTTACACTGTGAAAATGTGTGTGGCTCTGCAATGATATGCAATTTAATACCAAATGTATGGATTTGATTAAGTAGTGTTAGAAAGCGGAGGATCATCTTTATTCTAAGCGTGAAATATATTCCGAATTTGGTGCTACAAGTAACTGCCTAGGTTTTTGTAGTCATGTCAGTGACCAACGCTGTGAGCGGTTTGTTGGAGGTTTAGATGTATGACTAATGTGTTGATGGATCTTTGTACAGTTTGTGCTAGATGTTGGAGTTTTTCTTTGTGTTTTCCCAACCAGCCTGTTTTGTTGAGTCCATACTCACCTCTGATCTTCTGTTGGTTGCCTTCTTCAGGGCGTACTTCTTCACTGGAGGTTGCATGTCTCTTCTGTGTTCCTAGGAAGAAATACCTCTGGAGGAAAAGGTGAAAGTTGGTTGTTTTTGGGGTGTTGGTTATTTTTATTTATTTATTTATAATGAAAGGCTTTGTTCCTAGAGTCTGGAAGACACAATGTGACTCCTGTTACTCTACCCATGGTTCCTTTTTTTCATTTCCTTCATGGCTTTCAGGTTACTTTTTAGCCGTGGGTTGGGTTCCTTGTGGGCCCGCACCTCTGAAGTGCAGACAGAAGATCAGCTTGCTTTGAGGGACTCCTTGTGGTATGTGCCTGCACACCCACTGTACCAGCTTTTCCGAGGAGTTAAGTGTACTTCATCCTCAGGCTGGTCCCTTTCCAGTCGTGGTGGAGAGAGACCATGGTTTCAGTCTCCTCCTGCCCGCTGCTGGAGTGGAGACCCCCACCAGAACACTAAATCGAGTCCTAGAGAGCAGCGCAGGCTCTGCTGCCTGAACTGTACTTGAAGCTGTACAGAAACCTTTGAGCTTTTCCTTATCATAATAAAGTGTAAAAAAATAAATGTTTGTGGTCTGAGATTTCTCAGGCTATGTGCTGGTTCCTGCTGTGAACTCAAGTTCCTGGAGTCGGGATAAAGCCTGGCTGGGACTTGAGTCTCAGGTCGTGTACTGACGGGCTGGTGTCCTACTGCGAGAGCATCTCAAGTGCAGAGTTTAAATCCTTTTCAGTGAAAGTGCTGAGAGAGAGAACTCCCAGGGGACAGACATGTTGATGGTATTTCTTTAGCTCTTGGTTTCAGTACCCTGACTCCCACCTGGATGTGTGAGCATCGCTATTGAGCGTGAGAGTCAGGCTGGTTACGTGCGTGGACCTCCTGCTGCCAACGAAAGCAAATGCTTCCTCCCTGCTGTGTGTGACCAAGTTAATTAATTATGAAGCGCACTAAGATGTCTTCTATATCCTAACTGCATTTTTAAAGCCCTAAGACTTCTTTTCCATGTATTGGCTTAATGACTCGGCTGATAAATACTGTGATGGCCTGTTTATTTACTCAGAAGAAAATAAAGAAGGCAAATAAATAAACTTAAAATTATTTATCTCAACGACTAGCAGGTAGTGGTGACGAACGGTGTAGATGCTATGTGAGACAATGGAGTCTGCTTGCAATTTGATTTTGTAAGGATAGCAATTAAGCAAAATATTTTTGCCCTTTTCCTATTTTTTGTCTATTTCAGTTAAAATGCTTTTAGATCTGTATTTTATGATGGAAAAATCTCAGCTTCTACAACCTCCTTAGGCTTCTGAGTTCCCTGTGCTGCAGTACCAAAGCTCTTAATGACTGTACATGCACTTGAGTGCTCCTACTGCTGATGTGCTTTGTGAGATGGACAGTGTGATTGTAGGTAGTATCTCTGTTGCATTACTGTTTTATATTGTATGTCTTTCATATGTATTTAAGATATCCCCTTTGATATCTTTTTTCCTTTTAGATAGTTCAAGTCTCTATTCTTGATGTCTGTGTAGTTAGCAGGCAGTTTTCTGCTGATGATCTTGGTGGTTCTATTTTTCATTCCCAATACTATTTTACTTTTTGTTTAAATTATATCCTGTCATTGTGTAATAATCTTTCCAGTTTCAATAAGGCTGGTTTTGAGTCTTAAAATTTTGGAATTCTCCCAATCTGAAGACATACGTATCATAGGAAAAGATCCCTTTTTTTGTTGTTGTTTATTGCCTTCTTTAAGTCTTTAATAAATGCGGAACGCATTCATGATTTCTGGAAAACCACAGCATTCTTCTCACATTGGAAGGCAGCCAAGATTCAAGATTTCATTGTTCTGCAAGTAATTTTCAGGATAAAAAAGGATTACACGCTATATCCCAGTTGTTTTGTCAGTTTTTGGACATATATGTCATTTTTCCCTCTATTTACATATATATACACACAGCACCCTTTTTTGTTTTTAGCTTGGAGAAGGCCAAACAATTATGGAGGAGTTTGATTTATCATTGCAGAAATTTTGGGAATTTGGCATTATATTCTCAGTATCTTTCCCAGTATTTTTTTGTTGTTTTAATGTATATTCTCAGTATCTTTCCCAGTATTTTTTTGTTATTTTAATGTATGCTTCCTGGTTACTACCAGTAGAACTAATCAGAGCTACATCAATAATTTCTCAAGATTCTCCAGTTATTTCTGGCAAATAATCTAGAGAATAGTGATGCATTTTTAGTGTAAGTTTTTGAAAGCAACTTTTTTCCTCTGATACCTTAAATTCTTTCTGAATTTGTAGTAAGGTGATGGTAGTTGGCTATGTGAGCTGCTTGTAGGTGGATGTGTTCAGGTGTCCTGTGTGACTGCATCGTTTCTTCTTTGACACTCCTCCCTGTGATGGAACGTGGTAATTTTTCTGTAAAGTGGACTGTGAGGAAAGCAACAACAAATTGTTTTCTTTAAGACTAGGCCCTTGCTCAGTAAAGATTTATTCAAATACTTAGCCATTGCAGTGGCTTCCTAGTCTTGCTGCCACCCTGGTTCTGGTCATCGATGGACATGAGTCTTGTCCCATTTGCAATACAATTATTTTTTCTTTTTGATAGGTACTGTGTCTCTTGTTTCGTTTGCTACCCTGATTTTCCAGCCATGGCTTGGATAGGGGTTCTATCTCACTAAGGAAACATTTCTGGCATAGCAAACTTCTATAATGTGTGTCTCTCTACTTGCTGGCATTGGGCATTTAGATTAATAGCCTGCAGGTACTGAAGTAAATTACACTCCATAATGTTCATGTGAAAAGGGTTCAACAATGAACTCTTTTCCTTTTGAAAAATGTCTTCATCTTTCCATCATCTAATAATTTCTGTGGTACTTGTATAGGAAGGAAAAGCATTAGCAAAATAAGGGGGAAGTGTGTCTGAAAAGCAAAAATTTCCCTTACTACCTAACGTTTTCTAATTTTTTCTATTAAGATATGTCTTTTGAGTTAAGTTGCTTTAGTTGTATTTTCTCCTGCTTCTGTGTGACTTACCTGTTATGCTTTACTCTGTTTTATCATTATAAATCTTGGCTATTTTTAATGTAGATAATTTGAAGACACTATTTGCCTTTTTGAAATCCAGCATCACTTGTCTTTTGAAATCCTAACTGCAGTAAGGTTTTTGGCTGTTTGGTGGCCTCCTATTTATCTTCTAAAACTTTTCGAGAACTTGAAGACGATAACATTGTTGAGTGCCTTCCTTATTGTTAAAAACAGGTGGTCCCCAGTCTTGTCCAAAATACCGACAATATGGTCTATAATCATGCAGATAATTATCTGTTAAATTATATCTTGAGGCAATTCATCAAAATAAAGACTTAGTGATTCCAAGATTTAAGCTTTTAAAGATAGCAGTATCTTTTTTTGGTTTTTTTTACTATGATTTGTAAGGCACTGATGATGTTTTTATTAAAATTTGGCAGCTACATATTTATCTTTCCCTCTTCTCCTGCTTCAACTTCCACCTGCTGAATGTTTCCTGACGGATACTGTTGGCTGCTTTAGGAAAAGTGGCGCCCTTCCTGATCTGATGGCTTTTTCCTGCAAAGTTTGTGAACAGGAATTTTTGTGTGTCAGTTACTGCTGGTATTTTTAGTATGACAACAGTTTTATCGGCAAGTGGAGCTTTTTATCTCAGCCGTTGGGCCGTTTTCCCTTTTGACATCAGGGTAAAGCTATTTTTATGTTTTAATTGCTAGCGCGGTTGCTGTTAGCGTGGGTTTTGTCAGGGTCCTGGGGGCAGTAACGGGCTTGACTGTCCCTGCCCCACTGCCCAGGACCCCGTGTCACCCTCCTGGGGCTGTCAGCCCCTGTGGGCTGTTCTTTGGATCCCCACAGCCTGACCCTGCCCAGCTCAAGTCCTAACTCAGTCTTAGCCTGCCACTATCCCCAGGGAGGTCCTGACGGACCTTCCATGGGGAGCCCCCGCCGCCCCCAGCACTGCTTAATGTCTGTTTTAGTAATTTTGTCCTTTCTCCTGGCATGTGGCTGTGCGTGGCAGCTCTTCACACGAGAACCTGCTTGGCTTTCTGTACGTTCCTGGCTCCTTGTGTTATAGCACGTCCTGCTTAGTGTTAGCCATTCTAGAAATTATTGTGTAGTTGAAAAATTGCTTGGTGAAAACAATGCATTTTAATGATGTGTTAGGACAGTGTTATTGATGTGGTTTCTGTGAACATAAAATTAATATGTTTACACAGCTTGAGTAAGGCTTGATTCATATTTTCTGACAGGTATCTGCTTTGCACTTTCTCACTTATGGATGTCTGTTTACTTTAAGGGAAAAAAAAATGGCTTTTCCTTTCTCTTCATGCTTTTGAGCTTTTAATCCGAAAGGAGGATGGAGAAGTTCAGCTTTAGGGCTGATCAGTGATTTCATTTCACATGGGCTTAATAAAAGACAGTTGTCATGTGTGCTCAGGGGAGCATCGCTGCAATAAGTAGCTCTTGTTACTCTATGATGCTGTAGGAATAGTTATGAAATGCCTGAGGAAAGTCTTGAATTAATCTTAAATGTGATGGACTAAATGCTTCTTAGAGTTGAGCTTTTAATTTAATGTGTTTATTTGTTTGTCTACCTCCCTCGGTTCTGAGCGGACTAAAATGTAAGTAACGCCAGGAAAATGTTTCATTCAGGAGGTGTGGATCTCAGAAAAATGTTTAGAGAATACAGAGCATCGCGGGTCTTAGAGGGAGAGTGAAGAATTGAGATAAAGGTACTGCCTATATATGAGCACTTGACAGGAAGATCAAAAGTATGATTAAAGATAATGGCTTTTATTATTATTAGAAGGGCTTAATTACTTCAACCTTCAGCCTAACCACCCAGTGATGGAGAAAGAAGGTCTCTAGAACAAGTCCAATGCACAACCTAAAAGGCGCTGAGAAGTAACTTTAACATGACACTAAGGAGGTGGGAAGAGTGCCCTTTTAGGAGATAGGAGAGTCCATATGCTTCATGTATACGGAAAAATAATTAGGTAATGTTGGGAAATACTGTGATCCTTGGAAGAAATGCTCTGCATTGTGGTGTTGTGCTGATTTGACACCCACCCTTCAGACCACCCAGTGTAGAGAGAACTCCTTTGTGCAGCACAACCAAGAGATGAAAACAGTGAGGTACTAAAGACTTAACGCAAACTCGGTCATGTTTAGCAGTAAGGGCATATATAACAAGACCATATAGAAGATAAAGGGCAAAATCCAGTCCTAAATCCTTCCTAAACTGGTATGTTCCATACAGCAGTCCAGGTTAGCTGCTTTCCACCACTGCCAACTAACTTCTTTAGGCATCTGAATTTATGAGGAGTATCAGTGTTTGGCTTAGAATGGCCATGGGTATCCTGTGTCTTCTCAGAAATACTGCATCCCTAGAGACTATGCTCTCATCTTCTGCCCGGGGTTTGCTCTGTGCTGAGGGTCAGAGAGCAAACTTGCCTGGAGGTTTTCTTTGGTTTACTAACCAGGGAATCCTAATCCAAACCTGAATGCTGCTTCTGTGTGAATTTGCCTAAGAATAACAATGATTTGAGTATTTACCTCAGACATAGATGTAATGTTAGGTCTCTCTGAGCTTGAAGAGTTTTGATTATCACCAACCAAGAATGCCATAAGTTTTGGGGTGTTTGGGTAGGAATGTAATGCTTTTCTCTTGAACCTGAGTTACTGCATGAATGTGTAGGAGTGAGAAGGCTGAAAGGAAAGCAATTTATGGATTGATGTGCAGGAGAGGAAGGTGTTTTGCCTCTAGTGCTGTCATTGCTTTTTGCTCAGTGTTGTTTATATTCATACAAAATGCAAAGAGTTAAATAAAACACTGAGCTGAACTCTACTGTATGGTAATGCTTCTGCAAAAAACCAGAGCCAAAAATATTCAACGTTGACAACCCATCTAAAATGTAAAGCTGTCAACATGAAGAATACCAAGAGAGGTTATGACACTGCCATTCGAGAATGCGGTGTCTTCATCAAAAGCACTGGTAGTGTCCACCACTCCATTGAGAACAGAGGATCCACACAGCAGCGATCTGTGATAGGAAAATCCATAAAAATTCCAGCAGAATCAGGCCAAGGCTGGCAGCTGGAGCAGCTTTTATGAAAACAACAGTAAGGATTTGAAAGATGCCTATGATTTCCCTTCTCTATGATATCTACTAATCTGTCGTCTGGATAAGAGGATGAAAACTCTGAGGAACTTGTTGGGGACCGTCAAGTGCTGGCTGCTCTGCAAGGGTCTGACAACCAGGCTGGCAGACACCCAGCCCCATGGCCTTGGAGGGGGGAAGGCCTGGGGGCAATAGCCAGGTTCATTTGGCAATTCAGATCCACCAGGTGGTTTGGGATCTGCCTGTGGGCCTTAAGAGAACTCTCAAGGCCGAGCACTCTCCAGTGGTGCCATCACTGGCTTCCCTTCAGCATAGGCTAATAAAAACTTCACTGCTGAATCTAGTTGCACACAGTAAATTATTCATTCCCTCCCTACCCTTATACATTTTTTTTTTTTCTCTGTAGAGTGGTTATTTACAGTATCGCAGGATCATATGGGGTTGGAAGGGATCTCTGGAGATCATCTAGTCCAACCCCCCTGCCAAAGCAGGTCCACCTAGAGAAGGTTGCACAGGAACGTGTCCAGGTGGGTTTTGAATGTCTCCAGAGGTGGAGACTCTGCAGTAATAGTAATAATAACAGTATTGGTAAGTGTTCTTAAACAGTGGGACAGAGACTGTTGCTCAGAAGGGAGAAGTTTATGGTCATTTAGTTGTTGAGGTGGGTAGGAAGGTCCATTTCGTTCTCTCTGTGGCTACTGATGTGATTCCTTGCCTGTCATGGTCTGATGCCCTGCTGTAACACGGGAGGTGCTCCAACCAGACCTGAAGTACCTGCTACAGTTGACGTGGTTGTTGGCTGATTGAGTAGAAGGGGTAGGACCTTCTGCCTGTGGTCCCAGGACACTTTAGTTGAGGGGAGGGGATGAGCTGCTAGGTGAGATGCTTTGTAGTGTACTGGAGAGATTCAGTTGGAGGGAAGGGAGAGATTCTTGCTAGGTCTTGCACAGTCTCGTGTATATTTTATCATGGTCCTTGACTATTTGTTGCGTTTAAAGCAACTTTTTTTTGTTTTGTTTTGATTTTTAATTGCGTTTCAGCCTGCCACCCAGTGGTACAGATTTTTTGCATCTTGACCGTGTTTCCGGATACTAAAATTTCTCTTAACTGTCAGAAAGTCCATTGCTGTGAGGTTGGCTTTGTGTCCAGTGATTGTGAAATTTGTGAATCTCTCCTCACATGCCTCTGAACGTTGCCTTCATGACCTCAGGCCAAGTCAAATATCACTTGAGCTATTTTTGGTAGCTGTTATTTCAGCAGTAAATTTCTACCTGAATCTCCAAGCAACGGCATTTCACCAGGACTGTGAAATTCCCCTGTGGTTCATTTCCGAATGACGGATTTTCATCTAAAGCTTCCCTACTCTTTAGAACCATGTTTAGTATAGAAGAAATAAAATAAAACAGGTTTAATGTTCCCAAGATTTAGATTTCTTTTACTGACTTGCCTTCTCTGTGGTGTTGCAGAAGGGACGAGTTGCTCTAGACTAAGATAAAACGAGAGATTACAGCTCGTTAGGTGATCTGTATTAGCTCCTTGTGTGTCTGCTCACGCTCAGTGGTGAAATGGGATGTAACTAACTCTTCTTTCAACGAGCAATGTGCTTCTCGCCACATCTGATATTTGCCTCGGAGTAACCGCGATATATCTGATACGCTCCGTGTCCCTTCGTTGCCTGGCCTCACAGTGCCCTGCTGGTCTCAGGACGGCAGTATTTATTTTTCTAGAATGCAAGCAGACAGCATGAGTGTTTGCAAGGATTGGAGCTGAGGAGTACAAGGCAGTTGTCATGAAACTTTCGAACGAAGCTAGGGATGGCTCCATCAAAACTTACTAGGATCGGGGGATTTAATTCCAGCGCCCAGGACATCAGGCTGGTGTTTCATTTGCTAGGATGGGCGTAGTGTGAAAACTGTCCCAAAAAGACTTTTACAAATTTAGTTTTTTGGAATTACTAGGCTTTATTAAATGTTGGAGTTGGCTTCTGCTCATATTAATCAAGCAATCTAAATTATGGTGTTCTATTTTTAGGAGAACTCATATGGTAAAATTGGAAAAAACGTGTGTACAAATTTAGAGTAAAAAATTTTGTTCTGAATACAAATATCTGGGGAGAAATTTCAAGTTAATGAAAGTGTTATTTAATTTGTTATGATTTTTATTTGTTTGGTGAAGTATTCCATCTGCTTGAATAAGAAGCTTCTGATGCTTTTCCTGACCTCTTTACAAGTTGTTTTTTTAGTGGTTTTTTTTTGGTTGCAATTATGAATTCAGTTTCTATTTAAAATGTGTATCTTATAAGGGAGTATTGCAGTGCATAGGATAAGCAAACCCAGAGCAATGATGTTTCAGAAAGGGTTGGAACAAAAAATGATGTAAATCTAAGGTTTGATGCTATTGCTGCATCTTCCAAGCAGTGCTTAAGTGGTCAAGAAAGTTTTATGTGAGCATTGAGAAGTTGGGTATTGGCTGAGAAACTGGCATAAGTGTAGAGTACATCAAGGGTGCTTGCTTGCTTCTTAGGTTTGATGGGCAAGGAGTATGCACCAATACTTGTATATATTTTAGTAAGATTTTGATATTGTTAGTAATAGGGAAGTTACTTGAACATGGAAATTTATTAGGTCTACACTGGCCTAAGTTTAAGTGCAGTGGAAATAAGGCTACTAGTTTAGAGGAGAAAAGAGAGTAATTACCAATCTGCGATAGAATTAAAAGTTGAAGCCTTATATATGATCAGTATTTGCAGAATTGTAATGTAGTAAAAATTTGGGAGAATGTGAAATGGTTACCAGTTTTATACTGCTATGGTTTGTCTCGTAGCCTTTGGTAGAGTTGACTATGAAAAATGCAGAAGTACTTCTGCTTGGTTGTGCTGATGGAATGTTGCATCGCTCGTTTGTTTGTTCCAAATAGGAGTTTGTAAAATGTTAAAAAAAAATGTAGCTCCCTTAGGCAAGGCTTATTACTTCTAAAAAAAAATAAATAATCAATTATGTCTATGGAAGAGGACATTCTTCCTTTTTCGTATGGAAGAAAATAATTTTGTTTTCTCAATATTGATAATAGATGTATTAAACTGCAGAAATGTGAGTCTGTCCTTTGTGGTCCATCTGTAACACCCGGTGTTTTTGGGGAGTCAGGGTGCCATCCCACTCTGTGTGTACAGTGCATCAGGACCACAGAGGAGAACAACTAAACAAATGTCACACTTGTGTTTGTTTCTATGGCATGAAGTAGCACGGAGGGATGGATAAATGCTCTGGTTTTTGACTGACCCGCTCTGGTGGTCAGGTAGCCAGAAGAGTGTGTATGTTACTAGACATAGCTGAAAAAGGATCTAGAAGGGATTGTCTCATGCTTGGATGGGTTTGTTTATTTATTTTAGTTCTGCTTATGTGTTAACAGAAGAGTTTGCTTCCTGTGCCGTGGTGGTTGGTTTTGTATGTGCTTAGTGTAGCCTGATTTGTGAGGTGTCTGTGTTTGGCCCGATTGCTGTCGTTGATTTTTTTTTTCTTATTTTAGATGTGTGTAATAAACTATTTTATGCACGTTTTCCAGTTATTGATTTTACTTGTTTGGTGCCATTGCTTTGCAACTGGTATATGCTGAAGTACTTAGTAACATATTTGTCTAATTGAACTATAGGATATACATATTTTCTTTACATTGTTTTCTCTGGTTACCTAATTTTAGGTTCTGACCCAGTTATTTGGCTGTGTTTGATTTGTCTTAGGTAAGGTTATACATTGGTCCCTGGTTATATCTTTCCTGAAAAAATGAAATTGCTCACATTACCTTTTGGCAAGTCAGGCTGGCTCAAGGGAGAGCAGCCGCTGTAAATAATAACGTAGGAGAGGCAGGGTGCAATGGGATTACTGCTCAGTCATTGTTTTCACTGTGATATGAAGCTGATGAATTAACAGCTAATGAGTTACACTGCTTTGCATTGTACCCTCTGACAGATTAGGTAAGTTGAATAGTAAGCATCAGTCCCCTAGAAGAAAAGATTTTAATGCATAGGATGTCAATGAATGCATAGGATGTCAATTAGAGTTAACACTAATTTCAGCTTCAGTTGACTCTACGATAGAGGGAAGGGGAAAAAGGAAGATGACCAAACAGCATATTGTATATCAGTAAATAAAAACATATAATGTGAAGGTGCCCAGATGTTGGGCTGAAGAATTTGAATTCAGCTCATCTGCAGAAACATCTGATTCTCTAGCTCTAGATGCTGCTGGTTGATTTAAAGCCTTTGGGGAAAATCATTATACTCCTCTTCTTCAAGGCAACTGAACTCCATAATTAGATTGGATTGTCAGCACTGTTTGAGTAATGTAAAGATGTAGCAAAATCAGCAGGAAATGAAAAAATAAATAATCAGTAGATAAGAAGTATTGCTTGTTCAGCAAAATAAAACGCGTTTAAAAGACCAAAAAAGCAAGAAAAAAATCTGAAAGCGGTAGTTAATACATAGTTCTGAGTGCAGAGTGTTATACTGTGCTGAAATATTAATATTTACTTGGGAGTATTTATTATGCTTATAGAGCTGTATGTAGCAGTAGAATAATAAAACCATTACTGGAAATGTGGCAGACTGGGAGGAGCTAACCTTTTTATTAAGTATAGTCTATCTTCAGTTTGTATGTTTGTTTTTTTTCTCTCTTTGGTTTATGTTTTAATTGGCTTTTTACATTTTTTTTTGCTCAGTATCTTTGTTAACCTGAAGTAGCATTAAATGCCTGTGGGAGCCAAATTGCAGAGATCAGAGTTGAAACACTGAGATCACAGAGATACCTTGTCCCATGTTCCCAGCAGCACAGAACAGGCTCTCCAGAGGTGATGGGGTAACTGAATTTGTAGAAGATAAGATCAAAGGCAATGCTTACTTTACTGAAGTCACAATAATTTCTTTTATACCTCCACTGTATTTCATGGGTTGGGTTAACCTTTTGAAGTAAGAGGATGGTGTTCATTCATCAATTCATCTCTTCCTAACACAGAACACTCTGAAAGCATGTGGGTTTCTGTGGCTGCTGAGCCCTGGGAGACCTCTTGCAACCCGGTGTTGATTGCTGACACGGGACTGATGTCTAGTGGAAAGGAGAAAACTGTTAAAATGACTTTCTGTTCTTGGTGGCTTTTCTCCCATGTTGGAGTTAAAATTACATTGCATAATTGAAAAATCCTTATGGCATGGTCACTGCATAGAGTTAATAGAAGTTTGTAGGAAGAATAGGAACATTAATTGACTATAATTCTTTATAGTCATCTGAGTTTCATTATTTATTTTCTTTTAATTGTAAATAACTATGCTATATAGGAGTCCTTTCATGTGAAAGGGAATACAGTAATTCCTCAAATAAAAAGGTTTAAAAAAACTTTGAAGCAGTTTACTGGGTGTTTACACCCAAAGTTAATTTTATAAACAAGGATAGGGACCTAGTCCCCCTAATCTGAATTCCCCAAAGTGTGCGTCTTCCTTAGGTGATCAGTTGAGAGAATGCTTTCAGGAGGAGGGAGTTTCTGAGTAGGCTTTGCCTTCTACTGTTCTGTTTACTGGTACTTGGCTTCAGCAGGAGGTGTGAAAGATGCTCTATCCGTACACACAGTCATTAGGTGGTGTAGGCACCCTCCCACGCTGGGGGCTGAGCAGATCACTGCTGTAATGAGGGATTTAAATTCAGTCATCACCTGAAGACCCTGGTAAATGTCATAGTGCTGTTACTGCAAGTCTTGTAAAGGTAAAAAAAAAATTTAACAATGTTTGCATGAAGAGTTTAGGGCTAACCAAGAATTAAAAGATGGGGAGGATGAAGCTGTCTGTGTGTAGGTATGGATATATGTCCAAACTTGAGTTGGTCTGACTGTTGAAGTGTCTTACAAAGCAAAGGTAGAACATCTGGACCCTGCAGATGAGGGAGGAGATGATGTGGAAGGTTAGTAGAACTAGCAATTCGGCTCTGCTTTTCTTCGTTTGAGGGAAGGGTATTTTACTCCTTCCTCTTAGATCTGAAAAAGTAGCCCTTCTGTAGAATTGAGCTGGTCTGGGTTTGAGAATCTGGGCTTTGTTGGCTCTCCTAGAAAGGGCTACAAATGCAAAGCATGGCCATGGACGGCTGTTACGGAGACGAAGGGGATAGAAGGATTGTTGCTCTCTTCTCTCTTGAGTAGGCCATGACAATATATATTCATACATCTAACATAAATTTTTATATATGTACACATATATATTTTTGCTAAATGTTTAAAAGGACTTTATGATTATATAACAGATGAGGAATTTCAGGAGCATTTCAAGACTTTTGATAACACCACTCCACTCCTCTTGCATAGTCATTGAGCATTGGCTGATTTCCTGTAGGTAGAAGTTATTCTGGAGAAGCATTTTGAAGTTAGGGTATGGAGATGGTATTTGAGCTTAAGTTAAAAAAAATGTTTTTTCCCTTTTGAAATTTCTTTGCAATGAGTTACTGTGATGCATAGTTTAAGATTGAGGTGCCCAAAACTGCTCTTGCCCCATCAAATAACTAATAATTGTTCATTCATAATCTGGTGGTGGTAAGAGAATTCCACAACATAAGTTCTTTTCCTTTGGTTAAAAAAAATTAGTAAGTAACTTGCCTGGTTGCATGAATCCTTCTCAGAGAAAAGTATGTTAAGTAGTGCTGCTAAGAGGTATTTCTAAACGCCCTCACTCATTAAAAAAAAAAATAATTTACATAAGTACTATTTCAGAGATGGATTTTAAAAATATCTATGTGATACTTGTTCCAGAAAAATTGGTATTAAATCATTCCATTAGGTTTTTTTCTTATGACAATTTATATTTTAAAGTATTTAAAAGTCGTTTGGATATTTATATTTACACTGCTACTTTCACATGTTTTTGGCAGAATACTGGTGAGTGATGCTTTAAATGGTATGAGTAGCTGCAATTATAGACCCTGTTATATCTGATGTCAGTTTCTGTGGTGAAGACTGTGACTTTTACAACATTTTCTCTAAAATACTCCATTGTGTTCGTAGCTTTGTCTTTTACGTGCGTAAAGGGATGGTATGTTTCAACTTCTTATTCTTGAGCTTACTGTTGTGTTAACAAAAACACACCAAAAAAAATCCCCACCCCCAACAAAAAGCAAAAGACTCTCCCACCTCCCAGTCACCCCCACCACTCCTGGTGGATATTGAGGGGCACGAAGAAGGCTGAGACAGAAATGTCATGGTCAAGAGTAATCCCACCTCTCTGAGCTGTCGAAATGAGGAGCGTGGGACCTAAACTTGGAAGCACTCTTTGGACATGTCCCTTTCTGTCTGTTGACTACATAAGGAGTTGGAAGGCAGTTGTGTTAAACTTAAGTGGGATAAAGGTGGGTCCTGTGCTTTTAGACCGTTCTCTTATTTGGACTATATTTGAACTCTGGGAGTGAGGAGCACTTTCCAGGTCCTGCCTCACAGCCTGTCCCTGTCCTGATTTAATACTGGAGTGAGTCCAGAGCACACACTACTCTTTCTTTTCTTTTGCTTCTCCTTTCAACCTGAATTCTGGCTTCCAAGGAAAGGAAATACGGCCGTGAAGGTGGAAGAAAGATGTAGTGTGCCTCAGATCAGGTCCTCAGTCTGTATGTCTTACAGCCCATTGCAGAACACAGATTCTCTGCTGTGTAGGTGTAACCTAAAAAGCAGTGAAGTCTGCTGATGGGTCATCAGTGTCTACTGACAGGTCAAGACTTTGTCCACTGAAAACGGAAGAATGGTGGTGAATAAAATGTTGTGACACAACAGAGGCAAGTACAATGACTTCTGCAGAGGGGAAACGTATCTGGTTATCCTGGTGGATAGCAAACTTTCCATGAGCCAGCAATGTGCCCTTGATGCCAAGAGGGCCAATGGGATCCTGGGCTGTGTAGAGAAGTGTGGCCAGTAGGTCAAGGGAGGTCATTCTCCCTCTGCTCTGCCCTGGTGAGGCCACAACTGGAATCCTACGTCCAGTTCTGGGCTCCCCAGTTCAAGAGAGACAGGGAACTGCTGGAGAGAGTCCAGCGTAGGGCAGCGAAGAAGATTAAGGGATTGGACCATCTTCCTTAAGAGGAAAGGCTGAGAGAGCTGGGGCTCTTTAGCCTGGAGAAGAGAAGGCTGAGGGGAGACCTCTATGTTTACAACTATGTGAAGGGTGGGTTGAAAGATGTTGGAGCCGGACTCTTTTCAGTGGTTCCCAGTGACAGCATGAGGGGCAACGGACACATATGAAGTTCCACTTAAATCTGAGGAAAAACTTCTTTGGGGTGAGGGTGGCAGAGCCCTGGCAGAGGCTGCCCAGGGAGGCTGTGGAGTCCCCTTCTCTGGAGATGTTCAAGCCCCACCTGGATGCCGTCCTGAGTGATGTGCTCTGGACAACCCTGCTTTGGCAGGGGAGTTGGACTGGATGATCTCTAGAGGTCCTTTCCAACTCTAACAATTCCATGATTCTGTGAAACCAAGAAACTTATATTTTGCTTTTTTGCAAAGCCACACACACTATGTGGTGCCTAAATTTTTAGGGTTTATTTTCCTTTTTAGAACGGGTGGATTCAGCCTTGAAATGACTGCTGAACAGCACTTGATTTCAGTCTGCTGGTAACGGTGTGGGAGAGCAAACCCTTTATTTTGAGGAAGTGATCTCACATGCTATTTTTGAGGTAACATAAGAGCCTGGTTGTGCTTCAATTAGGATGGTCAAGGCCAGATGTCTGCTAAGCTTATTTCATTAGGATGATGAACTTAAAGAGGACTGTAGGAGTAGGTAGTGTTGGTGAATTTTAAGCACAGGAAGCAGCTCATGTTCAAAGAGCGTCAGGGTATTTATTGTAGAAATATAATTTGAAGAAAGAAGTCTCCAACACGGAAGACTCCAGCCCTGAAAACCTGATGCTATTTCTCTGCTAACCTAAACAGATATGCTTTTAGTTCCTTCCTGAGAAACAAATCTGCCTATAATTAGGAATACTGACTTCTCTAGCTACCCTTTGACATTTGTCCTGTGACGGTTTTAATATTTGTTCCTCATACGTGTGGGAGAGAAGTACTTGAAAAGAATTGTTAAAAATGTTTGAAAATTTTTTGGCTGACCTAAATGTTGTAGGCCAATCTGTAAAAACCCCAACAGTGTAATGTCCGACCCAGTTTCTCTGAAAACAGTAAGATGGAGACAAAAAGACCTTGAGCATGATTGGAAGTGCACATAGTATTTTCATTTTTTACAGTTGTTTGGGCCATAGCAGCAGAAGAGATGTGTTTTGTGAAGAAAACTCTTGCATCAGTTGGCCTTCAAAAATAGTAGATTTTTTCCATCTTGAAGCAAGAGAAAGTTATTCACTAGCCAAACTCAGAAGAAATATTAATAACCAGAATTTTCTTGCAATTGTTGCCAAAGGAAGGTGTCGTTTGTTTAGGATTTCCACTGGCACATTTGCAGTACCACTAAGAGCTTCCAGATTTTTATTTGCTTATGATGGATTTCTTGTGCCCCTTCAGAGGGTCCTGTGCTCCTGGAGAATGTAAAATTAAGACCTATAAGAATTTCAGTATTATAAAACTTTAAAATAGGTGACTTTGAAGCAGAAGAAAACACAACTAATATAAATAGTAAAATATACTTGTGAGTCACTAGCATCCCATGCTGAAGTCTCTTTCTATTAAGCTAATAATAACAGCATCAGTTCCATTACCCATAACACTTCTCATGTTTCTTGAATTTTCCTTGAGCTCTGTGACAAATACCGAGAGGAAGATGGGGTAAATGTTCTTTTGAGTTTTGTATTCAGTTTTGTTCTGAGTGATTTCCAAAATATATTGAGACAGGTAGGTATTGTTTTATTCCTTTCATAGGGATAAAAAGGTGTGCAAGTTCCAGCTGTCAGGAAGGTGGAAGGAAACAGGGAGGCCTAGGGACTCTTGACTAAATTTTAGGCTTATATCTAGTAGATGACATGAGTTTATAAATACTTTTGGATTAAAAGGTTATGTATTTTCTCTATTTGAATGACCAATGTTTACATGGTTTGAGTGGAGGCTTAGCATTGGAGAGGGCAATGGCAAGAATTATTTCCCCAAGTGCCTCAGGGCAGGAGGTCTGATGCTGAGGGACTTTTCAACTTCTCCAAAACACTGGCAGTTGTTTCTTGCTAATTACAATTGAGAATTGTGCTTTCTTATTTTAGACTGGTCTATTATAACAGAGTTTCCAACTGTTGCACTCAAATGCTTACCATAAGATTTCTTTAAAAGTCCACTTTCATAGCATGTGTTGCTTCCAGTTAAACTTGTCTGAGATGTAAAATTAACTCAGGTAAATCTAATGGGCACAAATAAAATGTGAGGAGCTGGTAAAAGTCAAGTGATGTTGCAGATTCATTTCCTGGAGCATCTGCAGCCTAGGGAATTTGAGGATCCAGCTGGAGACTGCTGGGCCCAAGAACAACTCTTGACCTTCCATAGATGTGTGTAGGAGCAAGTTAAGAGGCTTGCTAAATTCACTTCTGAGAGTAAACATCCATTAACTGCCAGAGCAAAAAAAATTACCAGGGCCTTCAGTATAGAATCATAGAATGGTTTGGGTTGGAAGGGACCTTAGAGATCATCAAGTTCCAACCCACCTGCCCTGGGCAGGGACACCTCCCACCAGACCAGGTTGCTCCAAGCCCCATCCAGCCTGGC
>JAOQGH010000023.1:90074259-90098041 GCA_025769975.1 Gallinago jamesoni
GCCACAGCTTCTCTGGGCAACCTGTTCCAGTGTCTCACCACCCTCACAGCAAAGAATTTCTTCCTGAGATCTAATCTTAATCTCCCCTCTTCCAATTTAAAACCATTCCCCCTTGTCCTGTCACTGCACTTCCTGACAAAGAGTCCCTTTCTGGCTCTCCTACATATACTTCACTAACAAAAACTCCTTCTAATGGGATCCCATGGCACTATTTTGCAGCTGTGTAAATCAGTGGCTAAAATTCTCTTCCATCTCTAACACAGTTTGTGGATGATATGTCCTCATAATCATTTACTTAAATATTTTCACTTGTGTTTCATGGGAGAGTAGCAGCTTAGTCATATTGCTCTGAAGTTCTCTCTTTTCCTAGAATTTGTTTTCCCAAGCAGAGAAGAAAGCAGATTAAAAAAATTAAAAAGCAAGAAAGCTTCTTAGTGAAATAAGAACACAACATCAAACTCTAGGAGTGTCATTTTCATTATAAAACGTGAATTGTTCAACACTGTTGATTGAGGATTTTTCTAGTACCTGGCACCAGGAGTAAAATTTTATTGTATGCTTTTCTTGTGAAAAATAATGGGAAAACTTTTAAAGAATATTTCTGTTGGCTATTTTTTGAAATATAACTTCATAGTGAAAAATAAGGAGTACAATAAAACAGAGAGAGCGCGTGTACCACATTGACCTATTTAGTCTGTATTTCATCTGGTTGTGATAATCCTGGATAATACTCCTTAATTCTACTAAGACTATTTACAAGAAACTGTGTTTTTTTTTTTTTTTAAACTTTTTAAAAGTGGTTTGAAAGTAATACTGTTTTAATGGTGTTGGATAATCTGGAATTTGAGAAGTAATCATACTTTGAGAATAGTTGACAAAACTGACTTTTCAAGACTGGAAAGTGAGTCAAATGCTCTGGAGGTGAAACAGTTGTATTGTCCAGGTGGAGGCATGGAGCCCTGCAGGCCTCCCCCAGAGCTTGCTTTCCTCCTGAAATAAACACCTTTACTTCTTGTGACCATGATACCCTCCCTTGCCCGGTATGAGTTATCCTAAAATTACCTGCTGGCTGGGATTAACTGGTTTGTTTGCACTAAATTTGGGGGTGAGATCACAGCTCTCCCCTTCTTGTAGTTGGTTTAACAGCATTGGAGCTCATGCTGTTAAAACATGAAAAAAACATGTTAAAACTCAAACAGCTTTTGCTGTGTTTGTTTTTCCTATCCATGACTGTCTTCTTTCCTCCTCTGTGAGGGGGGAAAAACTCTTGGTTTTGTTCACAGAAACATGCTTTACTGCTTAATATTGAATCAAAATGTTTCCACATGGATTCATCTACATAGGAAAAAATAGAAGTTTCTCTAAATAGTTCTCTATACTTCCCAGGTTGTGCTCAAGGAAAAAAATAGTTTATTTTGTGTAGGTATATGTACTTTTTCTGCAATTTTTGGTTGATAGAGTGACTTCAGAAGTTGACTGGTTAAATCTTAGACACCCTGTTATTGTGCCAGTGCGGAATGGCAAAGTTGAGACTAAGCATTTTCGGGTAAAGGGGATGCTGATGTTCTAATTTCCCATTCTGCTGTCTGCAGTAATGAATTTTCAATATGCTAATGAAAAGTCTAGGAAAATTGGAAGGCAGAAGCTGGCAGGTAAAAATGACAAATTTATTTTGGCTTTTCTGTTGGCTAAAGGAGAGCTGGAAAAGGCAGAGCCTGCCAGACAGAGCTTCCTGGCAAGGAGAATTGACCGATCTAATACCTTTGGAAAAAACACTCTGTATGACTGGCTGTGATAGAAAATTCTTTCTCATTGCGTCTGGGAAATCGTTTGCAGCCTGTTACCATCAGTCTGGAGATTGGAATGTTCCTGCCTCTGCGACTAATTTACATCCCGGGCCAAGACACAATAAATAAGATTGACATAGAAAGCCATCAGTGATAGTCATCCTTTTTTGTTCTAAGTCTGGCGATTACATAGGCTTAAAGTGGATTTTGTCTTTTTATAGTTCAATCTTTTATTTTTTTTTTTAATTACTGCTTTCCTTTTCCTCTGTACCTTTGTGTCCCAGATGAACCTTGGCTCCTTGCATTGTGTTGGACTGTGGGTGAACACCTTGCAAAGAGGTTTTCTGAGGCTTTGTGGCAACCACACAAACTGAATTGCAGAAGAATACTTTCAAAACGTTCAAAACAAATTTGGTCTGTTTTTGCATTTTCGGCTTATAAATTACTTTTGTTAATCTCATGATATTACTACATTTTTAAAATCTTTTTGCAGTGGCTATTATCTCTTGCTACAGTGCAAGAACAGTGTGATCTTATGACTGGTGAAGTAACTCTGCTATTTCAGTCAGACTTTTTCAGTTTATCTGAAGGGACGCAAAATCAGGGAGACCAAATTGGCTGGAGGAGGTAAGTTACTCCTAAAAGTCATTCTAAACAGGAAATTAAGGGGGGAAAAAACCCCAACCAACTATGGAAATAGCTGTTTTACTGTTAAGCAGCGTAGTAATGCACTGTGAGCCAATACTGAAGTGCAGTAGATAGGAAAAAAGTGTCGTGGCTATTTTACATACTTATAGTTTGCCCTGTATTAATTATGTTGATTAACTACACACACTAACGATGCTTGCACAGACCTGAGTAAACAGTAGCAGCAATCTGCTAAGCTAGTATGGGACACGAGTATTGGTTGTCATCAAAGATTCCTTTTTATACTGACTTTAATTTTTACCAAGTGATACTATTTTTTTCTGACTGTACAAATATAATTGATTAATAAGTACTAAAAGAAATCATCTAGGTCCTCAAAGAGGGGAAAGGATTGTAGATATGGGGGTTTTGCTTGTTTTAATTTGTGGTTCAGGTGTGGCGAAGAAATGGTCTTTTGCCAGCCTTTCTATCTCTTTCCATCTTGAGGAATATTTCATTCCCTACTTAGGATAGCTAAGCAGTCACCTTGGCCATTTAGAAAACATTGTCCTGATGCTACAAAGGTTGGATAGACTTGATGTTCCCTTCCAGGTATGTTTTAGAGTGCAGAAACTAAAACCCAAAGTGATTCAGGTGGCATCTACTTGAGCACCTACTTTTTCTGTGTGATCCAACATGACAGTTAAACGCAGCTGGTCAAGTCCTGGTAACAGTTCTTGACACTAAATGTCGGGGGGCTGCTGGTGGGCCTTTGTCTTGTAGGATGGTAGGAGGGCTTCCTCCTCCTTCTGACAGATGTGGAGTCAATTGACCTTCCAGTGACAGTCCATTTTTTCACTTTGTCTTCTGACTGAAGGAATTGACTTGTATTAAGTATAGAATTAAAATCGCATCTTCACACTAAATGGGGAAAAAAATTCAAAATTATAGTTTTAATAAACTCCTTTGTTTCATAGTGTAAGTTTTTGTCAGTAGTGATGATGGAGGCCTGTCTTTTTTCACTGAGCTATTATTTTAGAAAGACAGTTTCATTGGAAGACTGCTTGAAGTTATTGCAAGTGCTCCTTGTGCTTTTGCTTAGGGAGAAGGAGTTAGAAGTATCACTTTCCAACAGCTACCTCCTTTTCCTAAGGTGATCTTTTAGGTGATTTGAATTGGAATACTAATAGCAATTTGATTAGAATTTAAATACTAATAAAAACAAAAGAGAAGAAGCCTAAATGTCAGTGGTGTTCCCACTTTCACCTGCCCTGCCTTTTGGGAGGGTGGTCTTCAAGGTGTGGGGGTGAAGTTAGAGGGAATTTGAATCAAGAAGCTGGCCAGCCTGGGAAAACATACTCCTGTTGTTCATACTGCACAGCTGTAAGATTTCTGCTGCGAGCAACGCGGCTCCTGTAAAAGCTGGCCTTCCCAGTGCCAATTCTGGTTCTGGAATCTGTGTAATGGGATGGCTCTTAAAAGTAGTTAGGTAACAAGATGAATTCTCTCACCACTTTCCAGTTTCTCATCCCTGGAAGAGAGAAGTTGCCATTGGCTATTTTAACTTCTTTTTGATTTATTTATATGCCGAATCCATTTTCTTGGTGGATATACCTATTGCTTTCTGGCATTGCTACTTCGCATATGGCTCAAGAGGCTCAGATCAGGTTCCTGAATGTGGAATTAATCACATTCTCTGGCTATTTCTGCATCCCTTCCCTCATCCTGAACTGTATCAGGTCAATGCCAGGTTTCCGCCGGATTAAAACTTAAAAGAGTTGAATAATATTAACCTTACCTCCCAGCTTTCTACATTAAAGATATTGAGCAGTGGTTTTGGATCTCATTTCAAGAAAATGAGATTGAGTGAGTGAAATAACATCTTATAGCTGCTAATAGTAAATGGTTATTAGAGAGCTTAGGGGTTTTTTGTTGTTGTTTAAATTTAAATCATGTTGTTTTCTTCACAAAGTAATTAATTGCTGAAATAACATTGTGCGTACTTAAAATTGCCCTCATAGTGAAGCTTTAGAAAGAAGTTTTTGTAATCAATACTTAGTTGTTTGAAATATTTAATAGGTAAACAGTGTCGAGATGGATTCAGCAGTTTGATAAAGAAGAGCCAAGAAGCTACACTTCGATGTATATTTGTGTATCAATCTAATGCTTCAATCTTCAAAAAGGAGCCCTAAATTACTTTTGGGAAATACTGACAACAAAGTTCAGCTGAATAAATTCACCTTCTCTTATCAGTCTTGCCTGCTTTGGCACCCAAATTCTCGATACTCAAATGAGAGGCTTTAAAATACTGAAGATTAAATCATCCAAGATAGCTTTCAAATCCTGTTTCCTTCTTGGTGGCTGTAGCAGATTCCAAACGTGACTTCTCTCCATTTATTAACTTTATATATGTATTAACTGTTCATTTGCAAAAATATGTGGGTACAATTTCTGTGATAATGTGACATCAATCAATAGTAGTCCCATCAGATGCTGCCTGTGCCCTGGCTGCTGATCTAAAAAGGTGGACTTGGGAATGAGCAGTTGATTGGGAGTAGGTGACTGTGTATCTTTATGTTGCTTATCTGTTGTTTCAGATGCTCACAGACAGTTCATTTGCTTTATTTCAGAGGACGGGCAACTCTGTAGCTTACGTTTTCTTGCTGATGTCTGCCGTGCTCCTTTCTGTCTAACTGGGATGCCTCCATTTTGCCAAATGGGATACTATTTTGGGGAGCAATTGAGCAACTGTTGAGCAGTCCATTCCCAAGCCTTTTCTCCCCCTTTATTGTATCTGTCTTTAAGCTTGGATGTACAACAGAGTTAGCTGACTTGGTATCAAGGGACCACAGTGGCTCCCTACATAATTCTATGTCTTCTCTTCTTGTAATGGAGGAGACAATTTGCTCTAAAAAAAGAGCAGTAGTAATGTAGACTGTTCTTATTTTCAGCACCATTGCATCGTTGTGATAAATGTCTATGAAAACTGTATTGCAAATTATTCAGACAAATACCAGTTTTTAATGGTACACAAAGATAACGGTCTGCTTCTATGGAAAAAATGCACCTTTGGAATCACACAGTGTGAAAAATAAATCACCAAAAAAATGTAATAGAAAGAAGGAGAGGAACTTCTGAAAAATATTTGTGATAGAAGATCTCTGTCTGCTAGGTCTATGATTTTGAAGGGTAAGGCTCCTATGGGTGCTGCTGGAAACGTACACCTGTACAGGGAGAAAATTTGTCAGAAAGTGTTTTGGCTGCCTCCTTGCCATTTGGCTCCTGAGATGCCAAATGTGTATGAACAGAAGTGGGAGCTGAAGGACTCAAAATTCAACTTGAGTCTCTGACTTTCACTGTCGGGGATACAACGTCTTCCCTTGCTACAGAGCTCTCAATACAGAAGATTTTCATCTGTAATATTCCACTGACATAAAAATATAATTTAAATATAGTATTGAAATCCAAGGGGGATTTATAGTTGTCACTGCTTTTTATTGTCTTAGTCATCACTCAGTTCTGTAGCTACTTCAAAAGGGCACCACTAAAAATTGATGCTATTATTTTTCACTTTATTTACGACTCTTGTTCTGAAGCATTACTGCTTGTTACAGTTGGCCTTTTCCAGTGACTATAACTGAAAGCCATAGCTAAACCTTTCTGTTTTCCCTGGATTTTTATGCAACTGAAGTCAGGTGCTGGGAATTTGGACTCTCATGTTACCCCTTTTGGTCACAGTCTCTGTTTCATCAGGCCCGTGTCTTTGGGTTTGATGGCTCTTTTGAAAATCACGGAATCATAAAATGCCAAAGAATTTTAGGATGCTCCTCATGCCATGGCCATGGGAGTGGGGTTTTGCCTCTGGACAGGTCAGTCTTGGTGGTTGCACAGATGTTGTTACAAGGATGGTGGTACTTTTGCTCTTCTGAATCGCAGTCAGCTCCTGAGCAGTAGTATTTTTGTAAATAATAAAGTCTTGATCTTGATCTCACTGAGGTTAGTGGAAGTATTTCTCTTTGATTGTGGGATCTTTTGTTCGTACTCTAGGTTTTTAAGGAGATAGAAGCATGTAAAGATTTAACTGTTCATATTAGTATTAACTGAGATGACTTGAACCCCACCATTCAGTATTTAATCCAGTAACAAAAAGCTTACTCTTTGCAGTGGTGCAGCACATTTGAGTAATATCCTGTCACAGAAGATATTCCAGTATAAAATTGATGAACTCTAGTATAGAATCGAGTCATGAATATCTTGCCTTTCTGCTGATTTTGTCACACAAATTCAATAGGATGAAACACTGAAGTGTCACTTTTAGCATCAAAGTTCTCTGTGTTTTCTTAGTATATCTTTCACTATGATGAAGTGCTATCATTGGTCATCTTATTTTGCGCCTTACAACAGAATCCTAGAGTGCTGTGAGGCTGTAAGGGAGCTCTGGAGACCCTCTAGTCCAACCCTCTGCCAAAGCAGGTCCATCCAGAGCAGGTCCCACAGGAACGTGTCCAGGTGGGTTTTGAATGTCTCCAGAGAAGGAGACTCCACCACCTCCCTGGGCAGCCTCTTCCAGCGCCCTGCCACCCTCAAAGTGAAGAAATTCATCCTTATGTTTAGGTGGAACGTCCTACATTCAAGTTTGTGCCCACTTCCCCTTGTCCTGTCCCTGGGCACCACTGAAAAAAAGACTGGCCCCATCCTCTTGACACCCTCCCTTTAATTATTTATAAGCATTGATCAGATCCCCCCTCAGCCTTCTTTTCTCTAGACTAAAAAGACCCAAGTCCCTCAGCCTCTCTTCATCAGGGAGATGCTCGAGGCCCCTCATCTTTGTAGCCCTCTGCTGTACCTTCTCCAGCAGTTCCCTGTCCTTGAACTGGGGAGCCCAGAACTGGACCCAGTGCTCCAGATGGGGCCTCCCCAGGGCAGAGCAGAGCGGCAGGATGACCTCTCTCGACCTGCTGGTCACACTCAACACTGGCTGTTCTTACAAAAGCATGCATTTCTGGTTTTGTATGATCCTATAAGAATCTTTGTCTGTATTAGAGAAGGTAAGATTTTGACTTGGGTGCTAAAAAAAGGAAATTTTGGTACTATAATAGCTGAAGATTCCAGAGATGAAAGCAATGGAAGAGATGCTATTAAAAAAAAAACAACACAGAAAACCAAAAACCAAACCAAAACAAAAAAAAACCAAGAAGAAACAGAATGAGACAACCTTATGAATTTTAAGCCACTATTTATTTTTTAGTGTTGGGAATAGTCAGAACTTAAAAATCTAGAAGGATTTTGAAATTTGAAAGCTGGATTCTCTCCAGCTCGCAGGGATTTGGTATGACGTAAAAAAAGATACTGGGGAAAAAAAATCCGCCAAATGTGGCTTTTACTGTTAGGTTCAGGTTACACAGCAAAAAGAGGGATTTTCCAGATCTATCTCTGGGGTATTTGTAGAAGAGGACAATTTGAAGTTGAGGCTCAAGAGCAGGAGGGCTCGGCAGAGTGTGTGCTGATAGATGGTGACGGGTAAAACCAAAATAACTTGCAGTGCCAGGTATTGTTTTAGTAACTATGGGACCAAAATGATTGTATTTCCCTTTTTGTAACGCAGAAATAAAACTGGCAATGTTGGAAGAGATTAGAGAAACGGTGGATATCTTATTATTATTATTAATCTTATCTAAAATGAAGACTTTACCGTGCAGACAAATTAAATAGCCAGGGATGCGTGGGGTTTTATAGCCTGCACTGGAGGATGGACTCAGTGCATTTATTATTCAGCATTTGGTGGAAAATTAAAAAAAAAAAATTATATTAAAAGTATGAAAAGCACCTCCAACAGATGATTGGAAAGAGATTAAGAGATGAAATTCTCACTGTTCTCTTGTGTCAGTCTTATGACCTGAGTTCTGAGTTATCTGGGCTGTAATGCAGTATTTTAAAGATGTTGCTGAAAAATGAAAGGAAAAGAGAAATCATGGGTTTGTTTTTTTTCTCTTAAAAAGATGAAGTTTTCTGGTTTACTTGCTGGAATAGCAGAGGATGCTGTCAGACTCTGGAGTTCTTTGTGGCTAAAATGACCAGTAAGCCTGCCCTGAAGTAATGGTCATTGTTAAACCTCAGTGGGCTGAATCGACAGCTGCCACCCAGAAGAAATCTGTTGTGCTTTCAGATCTCTAGTTTTTGTTTTACAAGGATATGTACACTCAGGTCTCCTACCTGTCTTAGATCATTCCCGTGGCTTCATTTTACTTGTATGCATTGTGTGAAATTGTTGTTAGGACCTGCCACAGAAGAGGAAGCACACAGCTGAGTGGGTTTAGTGTGTTCCTTACACAGCGCTGAACGTATGACATTGCGTGTAAGAGCCTTTGCTGATTCAGGAGCTGACCTTATCAAAGGAGAAAATAATTCCAAAGAAAAGTATGGATCTTCCTAACGGTTTTAGGTAAGAACATGGGGATAAATTTAGTTATGCCTGAAACATGATAGTTTGTTTCATTTTCATTGTTTTTGTCCCGGTTTGTTGTTTTTCTTCTGTTGAATGGTGATCCAGTGCCTTGATGGCCCTAACTTTGGTTCTAAGAGGATCTCCCTTTGCCAGAAGAGTTGAGTGGATGGGAGGCACACCCAGTGTCATTATTGAAAGGTTTACACTACAGCACAGCTTGGATAGGCAGGAGGTGAGGATGCATCTGTGTCCTGCGTGAAGGAAACCAAGTGCGTGAGAATGTGTGGAGTGATGGGATGGAAAGACAATTGAAGAAGAGAACGAGGGGGATGTGGCAGGCTATAATGTAAATCACACTTAGGAAAATGCAGTTTTTCAACAAGACTCCCTCTTGAATGGAAAAAAGTAGGTATGTTGTAAATTTTTCACTCTGTAACATGATCATTTTTGTCAACTTCGACATGAAAATTGTCTGTTTTCTCTAAGCTCTGTTGGTAGGTATTGTTTATCACGGGCTAATTGCAGAAGACAGGTTGCATTAATACACAAATTCAGACACCATGTGGAATGTCATTGTTTCATTTGTAACTTTAAAACATCTGTTATGAGAGGCTGTATTGCTAGTGAGGATGATCTAGCTCATCAAAAAATCTTCCAGTTGCATGTGTTATAAATTCCAGTTGATATTTTTTTTCCCCCTTTTAATGTATTTGGACACTAGCTCCACTGTTTCTGATTTCTAGTTCTGAACCATGAAGTTCATAAGCCACAGACAACAACTTTGTAATATGGAAATTAATGTAAAATTCAAATAAGGAGTGGTTTTGTGCTTTCAGAGCTGTTTAATGTTTGTCCTGGTTTGAGGTTAATATGCAAAAAAAAAAAATCATTTGGCAGTTTGTTTTCCAATTATTGTTAAATTAGCTTTTCAGTATAACTCAAGAGATTTTTTCCTGCCATTTTTCATCCTCATTCAGAATATATAATGAGATTTAAAATTGAGTGATGATTGCAAGAGAAGACTTCTTAAACAGAAACAAAACAGAAAAAATTACAAAAACTTTCTCTGTGTCATTCTGGTGCGTGGTATTAGTTGTAATTCTGTCTGTTTTGTTATGGTAAGTGCCTGTTCTGAGTTGAGCCTGATACCACCAAATTAAAAAGTTGGTTGACTAGAAGATTACATTGCCTAGATTTTTTTTGATTCATGCTGTGTGAAATTTTCTATATTTGTTTTTTTTTTTTCTAAGGCCATTTGGAGTCAAATAGCGGAAGAACGTAGGCATGCTTTTTGAGATGGCATTTTTGTCTTTTTGTTGCTCACTTCTGTCAGTTTTCAATACCGCTCATGTCTAAGTCTAGCAGAAAGCCTTAGAAAATGTAATAAAATTATCTGGGTAGGGAGAACATTCTTTTTCCTCAGTGCAGCTCTTCTGGAAACTCCTTTTTTCTTTACCACAGCCTTTTATGAACGTTGGAAGCCAATCTTTGTACAATGGGGATCCTTCTCCTCGCCCTGGCGGGGCTCCAGAGGGGAGCCATACGTTCACATTCTTCCATGCCCGCTTGAAAGTCAGCTGAGGAAGTTTCAGTCTTCCTGCCAGGCAACACGGAAAGGTCATCGTGCTCTTTTTGGGGAAGGAATCAAAACTCTTTTAAAAGAGTTTGTCTTCCCTTTTTTTTTTTTTTTTTTATCTCTCTGTCTTCTGCTGCTCGTTAATGTGCAGGCAAAACCTGCAAGTTGGCTTGATTTTTATTCAGGCAACTATTTGCCTCGGGGCTGTGTTGTCACACTTGGGAAAACAGTCAGCAATCTGTTTGACTTCTAGATGGGTCATAAGTATGAGCAGGGGATAAAAGGAAAAAAAAAAAGAAAAGAAAAATGGTATGTCTGTTGTGTAAAAATGACGTAAACCTGTGAGTAGTGCTAGAGTATACATTTATTATAGGTTATTCATTACTAAATTGGGAATTATTTCACATGTATGTCCTACTTTGAATAAGTGTTTCATCCTAGTTATTTTGGATGTCTGATATTGTGAATTACTGTAGGTGTCATACTTATTCCCCCCCCTTCCTGTTTGAACACCATGTGGTTTGCTTCAGAAGAATAGAAAATAATTACTAACACCTCAACAGTGCATAGTTTTAAGGAGAAGTGACTTCTGCTGTAATTCTTAATCATTTCCAGATTCAGCAATATGTACTATATTTCCGTGTGCCATGATTTCCTAAATCCTAGCAAACCAATGTTCTGAATGTCTCTGTGAGAATGCAGGTAAATCCTTTTTCCTTGCTCACTGGATTATCATGAATGGGAAAGTTAGTGTCTGTGGTAATGCTTAACTCTTAGAGTAAAATTTTTAAAGTAATTGTGTTTGGACCTTTGCATCCAGCTGAAGTTCCTCCTGAATCTTATAAATTATCAGCCTCAATGGATTTTACGCAGAGATGAAACAACATGTGTTTTAGGAGGTGGAAGGAGGTGGTTGGAGTAGGTCCAGGTGGTAGCGTAGAATCCCTGCCAGGGCAAGTGACTTTGTGTTGGTGGTGACGGTGATGCCCGAAGGGTCGGGGTACCGGACCTGTGTGTGGTGGCTGCTGTGCAGCAGGGCTTGCTCTGCTTTTCCTGCCCTTGGAAAGCCTTTGCTGAGCTCTGCCTCAACCAGAGGCACCACTTGCAGTCAGCATAGCTGGGCATGTTGAGTTTGGAGAAGAGGAGAGGGCATGCTCTAGTACCTGAGATTGTTGGGTTGTGGCTGTTTGTGGTTTTGTGGTTTTTTTGTGTTTTTTTTTTGTTGTTCTGTTGGGTTTTTTTTTTGTTTGTGGGTGTTTTTTTTTTTTGTGTGTGTGTGGTTGAACTCTATCTCAAAGGTCCCTTCCAACCATGAAGACTCTGTGATTCTGTGCAGCTCATTTCACATCAGCTGCCTGTGTAGAGATTTTTGCTGAACAAACTGCTTATGGGTTTATCTTATTCTGTTACCTGTTATTATCTGTATTGTCTCCTGCGGGCTGGTGTACTTAGACACACTGAAACTGTTCAGGTGGGATGGTAGGTGCAGGTGGTTCAGCCTTGTGTCTGTAGCTTAATGGGGTGCATCCAGCCAGGACCTGACAAACAGCTGGGCCCTGAGGGTGCCACCAGCCCTGACTGTCCCTGCCCACATCCCAGGACCCCATGTCATCCCCCAGGGCCACTAGCCCCTGTCCCAGTGACACCACAGCAGGGCCTCTCTCCACCTCACCACAGCCTGGCCATGGGACCTGCTGGGCTGGGACCACATGTGAGCCCATGTCCCAACTCAGTCTCAGCCTGCCACCATCCCCAGGAAGGTGCATAGGGCTGGGGCTGCCCCGGTGTCCCCCCACCACCTTCCTCCTGGCTGAGGGGGTGGGACAGGCCCTGGCTGCCAGGCCCTGCCCTGACGGACCCTCCATGGGGAGCCCCTGATGCCCCCAGTACCCAGGTTACTGCTGACTCCAGCTGTGCCCTGACATAAAAAGGTGACAAAAAAATGCAACAACAGGACCTTCCTCCCCAAATTTCTTTTCTTTGGCACAGTTCAGTTGCAGCGTTGTTGGACAGCCAAAGACAAATACAGAAATGCTGTAGCAGTTGCCTAGATTCCCTCTTTGTTTCGCTCAAGATGGATGTGATCTTTCAAATGGTCCCTGTCCTTTCTCATGGCCGTTCCTGGCACCAAGATAAAGTCATTTCTCCTTCTTGGACTACTTCAACCAGAACACGTTTCCATTCGTTTTAATTTCTTCTGCCAAGCGTTATCTGCCTTCCAGCTGCAGTGAGACAGGGTCACCCGAATCTTTCACTCTCTCTTGGGAGGTTCACTCCATGGCTGCTGGACCCCAGGCAGGGCCATTACCTTCTGCTCTCTCCTCCCTTGCTCTGGAGATGGGGCTTTACAGACTACAGGATGAGCTGTGCCACAGACACTGTAGGTCAGTACCACGCTAATTAATTCTCTGATGGTGAGAACCAGAGGGAGCAATGGCAGAAGCCTTCCCTTAATGAAGGCTATTTGCACCGCTGGAAAAATGCAAGAGAACTGTAACTTCTGTTGAGAAGTGCATTGACAGAACAAAAGCTATGGAAAAAGGCAAAGAAATTGCCTTACCTGGTTCTGCAAGGAGGAGAGCTGGGGTTGGAGAGTTTGAGTGACTTGACTAATCATCAAGTTAAACTAGTTAAGCTTTTGTAGCAAAGAATGAATATAAACAAATAGGTTTGTTTAGTAGTAGTAAACACTGCTGCTGCAATCTATGTCCCCTGTCAGAATAGTTTAATATTTTTTTCCCTTGGCTTTAAATAAAAAGTCCATGCTAAAAAACTGTATGATTACAGGTCGAGCGCTCTGATTTGGAATAGGAATTGGTAGTATTAAAGTTGCAAATCCAAGATAAGAATTTCAGCAAATCTTTATGGTTAGATCTGGCCAAAAGAGTACAAGAGTGGGCCTTTAAAACAGACTAACTAGGTGTTAATAGCACTCATTAAAATTTAACTGCGGGGTTTAAAGGGCTTGTCTATACATGCAGTTACCGGATTCTTTGGATGGAGGGAGTGCTTCCAGAAGAATGGTTTATTTCCGTTGATCTCAATCCACTATAATCTGGTTTGTCTGTCCATTCTTAAACTGGAATAACATAAGGCGATAGTGTTCATCAATTTAGGTGTGATTAGTTTCAAAATATTTTGTTACATTTGTCTTCTTTACTACTTCAGGAGCAGGTGTTCCTTCTTTTTGATTTATTCTGTAGCTGTGAAAAGTAAGAATATTGCTAAAAGAAAAAAAAAAAAGGGGAGACAAAGTAACATTTCTGTAACTGCAATTTTAAAGAAATTACAGCAAAATTCCCAGGTGATGGAAAGAAGGGATTGTGCCTGACTCTGAGACAGCATGGACACTGTTGAATGAACGAGGATGGGTGTATGGCTGAGCTGCAGCTTTCTGTTGCAGTTCCTTCCCAAACCAGTTGAGTTTTTTTTTTCCTGTTTATGTGTCTTGCATCATAGTTACTAGGGTGATAAAATCATGTGTTTAGTATTGGAGGGAGAGTTTTTTTGAGTAAATTTTCTTGAGGAGTTTCATTCTGGAATTATATTTCTTTTCTGTGGTCCCATCATGGAACAACCTAGATTCTAATTTTTATTTTCTCTATATATAAAATTATTAAAGTTTTATTAAATCTATATTAAATATCGGTAGATTACACTAATATATAATTTTATAAATATATGTATGCTTTAAGGCAGACATTGTGCTGCTTCATCTTGCTTTGATTTCTGTATTCATTGCTGGTGAATTGGGTGGTACAAAGAGAAGCTCAAATAGATGTGTAAGATTATTTTCATTTACTTCCTTTAACCTTTTCAATGTGGGGGCTTTCATTTAAAGCAGTTCTTGCAGAAGTTTTGCTTAAAGATAAAAAAAAGAAAAAAGTAATGTTTATGATGTTTGCAATAGCTGTCTGTTCCCGTGGTTTTTGCATACTTGGCACTCAATAGCAAATAGAAGACAGTCACTGACTACCACACTATAAACAAGCTAACAAAGAAATACTATCAAGTGTTGTTATTCTTTTCCTGTCTTTCATCTTCTAACTTTCCCTTGTCCTACTTAGTTGTGTGGAAACAGAGAAGAGAAATATGGTTCATGCTGTAGTGCAAACACAGGGCCCAGTCAAGTGATGGGCAGATGCCACCAAGTTCGCTCCCAGAGTACAGCAGCAAACTGTGTGTCTGCCCCAGGCATGAACAGGGGACACCCTGTCTGCAGGGAACTATGTGAATAGATTTGGTATCTTTGTTATTATTCTGTATAAAAATACTTAGTTTTAACTACCTGTATCAGTGTGAGTTCTAATCTCTAGATTTTTCAGTGTATTCACAAAATACATTTAATGAGACCACTCGCTATTACTCTGAACTGGTAGTTTCCTAGATATTTATGGCTGAGGACCAATGGGTTTGTTATTGCTTTTCATTTATCAACACTTTATTTCTGATTGAACTTTAAGATTTTTTTTTTAATTCTTTTCAGGAGGATTTATTTTGAATGTGGGTGTGTTTGTGTATTTATAATTTTCCTTTCTGAAGATATCTAAGCTACCCACTTTGAGCAGGGTTTGAGCTTCTGTTTGCTGTTGGTAACCATGACTCATCTGGGTTATTTTTAACATTGCAGACATGAATGTATTTTTTCCCAAATGATTCTGATTATTTTTTTTTTCCTGTATATTTGAGTTTTTCATTTACCATATATCTGGAAACCTAGGTTATATATCTGGAACCCAGCGAGCTGCCTAGAATGGAATATTTTTAACAATGGCTATTGTTGTGTTGTAAGTGGAGCTGTTCATGTGGGGTGACATTCTTGCCCTTGATGAGTCAGTAGGCTTTGTGCAGCTGTTCCGGGTGGGATCTGGGGAGACAAGATCCATCACACCTACAGTGCCTCTGAGTTCCTGAAGATGAGGAATGTCTCTGCTGTAGGCTGTATGATTAAAAAAAAACCCCAACAACAACAAAAAAACCAACAAAAAACATATCCTTGAAAGTAATGGATGGAATTATGTTTGTAAACACACCCAGAGTCCTGCGGATCTGCTTCACGCTTTCACTCGACTGAACCAAAGAATTAGACAGGCTTGGGCTCACTTTTTAACTTGTCTGGGGACATTATCAGAGCCAAGCTTAAGAAAATGGTTCCTTTATAAATGATTATATTTTTACAGAAGCTGGAACTTCTGCTACATCTTCCGTTCTCAGTAGTACCTTGTAAAATCCACGTTTTTCTCAATAAACTTCCTCTCCTGCAGTGGCATTGTCCTGTGAGTCCTTTGGGGATTTTGGAGGCAATCCTCAGCACTGTGTAATTGATTCAAGAAAGTACTGATCTGCCTGGGAAACTGGTCTCTGATCCTGCCTTTAAGCTTCGAAATGTTAATAAATATTGGGGTTTTTGCCTTTTTTTGTGTGATGGTGTACAACCTCAGTAAGCCTATAAATGTTTGCCTCTGCAACGATAGTGATGTCAGGCCTGCCGGTGAAACAGCTTCTTCATTCTTTACCTTTTTGATGTTAATATTCAGTGACCTTTAATTCTTTTGTCATAGAAGTGTAGTGTTTAAAAAAATCTCTTCTAGCACAAGCATCCTTTTTGCTTGAAAGATATTCTGCAAGAAGGACCAGTGCTGCTCACTGGTTTGTAAGCCACAGACCACTGCTGCAGCGTCTGCTCCAGTTACTCCTTGTTTCAGGTTTATGGTCTGTGTAACTGCAAATCTGGTATCCTTGCATGAGACTGACAGAAATTGATATTCCTTGTGGTAATCCAGGTGTAAGAAATATACAGTCCCATTCTGGCACAGGGACAGTTCCAGAAGGTCTCAGTGTTGGGGCTTTGCTGTGTCATGTCTATATGGAGCATCTTTGCCAAAGATAAGTTTCATTCATACCTTCTTAATTTTTTTATCTTTTTTTTTTAGCAGAAAATCTTGCTGATTTTTCTAGGAGATGATTTAATCAGGTCTGTTATTTCTCTGTAGTTGTACCTTACGTGAAAGAATATAGATTTCATGAGATTTCATTTGCTGCAGCCAGTGTAGAACAAACCCGTTGTTAACAAATTCCGATTTAATTGAAAATAATATTCTTTTCACCCCAAGTTGTAGTTTCACTGCTACTGGGTTATTGTAAAATCAAGTACTTCCCGTCTTGTCAGCATCTTGTGACTGGGCAGACTGTATCTTATTTTGTTACAGTAACTTCAGACAGTAATTCATTTGATCTTCATCTAAGGCAGTAGCTATTTGAGGCTTACCAGCAAAGCTTTGGGCTCTTAGCTTGGTAATTAAAAAAAAAAACCAGCAAACTAAAAGTTCCTCTCTTTAAAGGACTGGGAGACTTGTAGGGACTCTTAGGTGGCACCTGAGCTTGCTTTTTAGAAGGTAGTTTGGGTCATACAGCAGTTGAGCTAGGGAGCTTAGTGCGAAGTGGTTGACCAAAATGACTTACATGTGTCATTGCATACGTAAAACAGGATTTTGATTTCTCCTTAAATACCATGGTGACATATGAGAGAGTGAAGCTAAACCAGATGTGCTCAACCCAGTCCTCATGCTGTCAACCTTCACGCAGGTTTGCTCTTGGTTTCAGGGGGATGGGTCTGGCTCTACCAGGGTGGATGACTTTGTCCATCCAGCTGTCTTAGGTCTGTGTTTCCTTCCCATTTGAATAACAAGTATATAGGTAAGAAGGCAAATCAGCTCCTTAGCTCAACACTTGGGTTGGTTTCCTTTTGCATGATTCCTGACGTGGGTTCTTCTGGGAGCCCCTTTCCTCCTCTGGTTGTTCTTGTCACCTGGTTTCCTTTCATCAGTTCTGTCCCACAACCTTGTGTGCCAGGTGCTTGGCTGGTGCTTGTCAGCATGCAGAATTACAGAATCACATGGGGTTGGAAGGGACCTCTGGAGATCATCTAGTCCAACCCCCTGCCAAAGCAGGTCCACCCAGAGTGGGTCCCACAGGAACGTGTCCAGGTGGCTTTTGAATATCTCCAGAGAAGGAGACACCACCTCCATGGGCAGCCAATTCCTCATGTTTAGGTGGAACTTATTATACTCAAGTTTGTGGCCATTACTTCTTGTCCTGTCCCTGGGCACCACTGAAAAAAGACAGCCCCATCCTCCTGGCACCCACCATCAGATCCCCCTTCAGTCTTCTCTTCTCCAGACCAAAAAGACCCAAGTCCCTCGGCCTTTCCTCATAAGAGAGGTGCTCCAGGTCCCTCATCAACTTTGTAGCCCTCTGCTGTACCCTCTCCAGTAGTTCCCTGTCCTTCTTGAACTGGGGAGCCCAGAACTGGACCCAGTGCTCCAGATGGGGCCTCCCTAGGGCAGAGTAGAGGGGGAGGATGACCTCCCTCGATCTGCTGGTCACATTCTTCTTGATGCTATTGATGCACTCTTCAGGATGCTATTGGCCTTCTTGGCCACAAGGGCACATTGCAAGTTCCTCAGATTATGGCTAACCAAGATTCATGAGGTTTTATGATTTTACCTAGCGTAACATTTCTGCTTTTAGGATGTTAAGTGTCTGGGTATAGAGATGCTGTTAATTTTATATTGTATTATTAATAAAAAACTATTAGAACAAAATCCATTTATAGCCCAGTAATATCTGCAAAGACTAAAAATACATCTTAACTTAGACAGCGAAGCAAGTTTTGGTCTGGCAGTCCCGGAGGTGGTAATCAATCCCTCTGCCTGGGATGGGCAGGTGGCACATCACTCAGGCTACCCCCCCGACTGTCACCCTGTCTCTCTAACATGCTCTGAGACAGAGAGATGTCTTAAAGCTATATTTCATCTCCTCTTGTAGCACAAATCTCCAGTTGAGAACAATTCTTTAGAATTTAGAGGGAGCCTGGCAGACATGCAATAAAGTCATCAGGGTGGCTAAGGTAGCGGTGATTTTTGCCATCAGATCCATCTATATTCCCATCTCGTATTCTTCCCAGGGCTCAGAGGTTCTAGTTACAGTTTTCATGATTTCTCTCTACTTACAGAGTATGATTTTGTTTAAAAGCTTGAAGTACATTATATATTTCAGAATTCCAGAGGAAAACTGTGATTCTTGGTGTTTTACCGTATTGTTTTTCATCAGTTTCCCATGAGATTAATGAAATACAACAGAAATTTGAATTACAGGACTGAAGAAAATCAGCTACTGCTGAAGTCAGCGTATAGGTATTTTTAGTCCTGTGAGAACAGAAATTGGCTGTCAAGGTTGTAGTGAATAATTTATGTTTTGCTGAGTTGAACATCTAGAGTATGGCTTTTAAAACATGGGAGTAAGCCTGTAACTGAAAATTTGGCCACAGAAATCTTTTGAAGCCTTTGGGGATGAAAGGCTCAGAAGGCTTAATTACTTCAGAGCAAGGGGAGGTGCAACTCATTTCTAAGTAAGTACGGGTGCTTCCAGAAGCGAGGTATTGTACAAGTGCACTCCTTTGGTGTTACAATTGGTATGGAATCTGAGTACCTTCACGCCTCTGGCTAGGTAGCTAAATTCAAAAGAAGGACCCTTTGGGGTTCTTTGGTACAATGGTTTTGGAAAGCAAGCTTGTGTTAGCTAGTGTATCAGTGCAGTTTGTGCTGGAATTGGTTAAAGTATGATGTAAAGGTATGACAAAATATACAAACCTTTTGAGTACTTCCAGTTCTCCAGATGCTGGAAGCCCCTTCAAACCCTGGCTTCATGGATGCCCAGCTTGTGGGCACAAGCATTTCAGATAATTGAAGCTTCTCTGTAGTTGAAAAAATGTAGTATTTGTACACATTGTGTCTAGAAACCAAATTTGATTGATTTTTGACTTCAGCTTTTACTGAAAACATTCAGATAGCTTAATAATTTAAGGCTAACAGCAACAAAGGATATGAAATGCATTAAAAATATCAGTCGCACAAATTGCAAACCCAAAAGTTTGTAAATCAAAGTGATTGAACTTTTTTCTTCTTCCAGGCTAATCTCCAGGTTAGTAGTTGGAGTATCCTTTGGATTTGTTGTTGGGTTCATGAGAATAAATGGAGATATTTTAATATGAGTTAGCTGCATAGGTTGTGTGGGGTTTTTTGTTTTGTGGATTGTTTGGGGTTTTTTTTGTGGTTAGCGGAGAAAAGACAGTCCCGGAAGAGCTCGCTTTCTCCTGTTGCTTATAAAGAAATCCTGTTGTGACTTTTTCAGGTGGATGTGTCTGCACTGTGGACTTGTGCAGACAGGTGAGATGGGTAGCACTCCTATCCTTTTCATTTTTAAAGTTGTCCACAGTATTGGTATCAAGGAGGGAAAAAAAATCTCGGGTTTATACCCTGCATACTGCAATTGGGGATCAATTATGACCCATCAATTATACATGTTAATGTAATTTTGAAGAAATTTTTAGATATATTACTTAATTTATTACCACAGGGTACAGTATGGTAGCATTCAGAATTCCCTTAATAAATTTCAGAGTGCAGAATATCAGCCTGGCACTGGCTTTTTGCAGATTCATACGGTCACACACTGGGGGCTGGAACAAGATGATCTTTAAGGTCCCTTCCAACACAAACCATTCCATGATTCTATGACACGTTACTGTAGCGAAGCCGATTCAACTATGTTTTCCCCCATCTCATTTGTATCTCTTGTTTGCCTCACCACCCCTCGGGTGGACAAAATTAAATTGAATTCCCTGTCATACTGATACACCAGACTCCTCGAGTTCAATCACCATTTATCCTATTTTTTGATTGCTGAGGCTGAAACATGGGACTCTTCTCTCTGGCTCTTACTCTGCAGTTCAGACTATGGAGTGCTTCTGAAACCTTGCCTTCCTTTCTGAGCATGTAGCATAAGCTGTCCTCCAGAGAGGTCTGAGTCTTTTACTAACTACCAAAGTATTCATCTTTATGCTGCTCCAGATTCCTACCTTAACCAGTCATTTCAACATATGTTTTCAATAAAATCATCGTCTTCCTATATTGTTGTCCTGGAATCCTTGTCTCCCACTATGAAAACGTACGAGCTTTTTGTTTTTATCTCCAGTACCACTCACAGCCCTCTCTGCCCTATCGTTTCTCATTCCTTGGATTTTCCTGTTCTTCTGACGTGCCATTTTCAAAACTCCTTTTGCCCTAATCGCTCTTTATTGGCTGCCCTTTATGCATGGCAATGACTTTTGAAAAGTGACCTTTTCTTCTCCTTGAAACCCTAAAATCTCCATTCATGGTGGGACTTCTATCTGTGGTGCAGCATGGAGCTGCTATCAACGTGAAGTCAGAGGTCCATGGACCTTTGCATATGGGTGAAATGTAAGTTTAAGGCCAGGTACCCATTCTTCATTACTCACATCCTCCCCATGCCCTACCTGCCCCTTGTTCAATAAGCTTTAGGACTATCACAGGACTTGATAACGATGCAAAAACGCTTTATCATGGACTAATCAAGTGATACTATATTGCTGTGGGAAATATGGGAAGGAAACAGATCATTTGATAAAATATGTCACTTTCAGTGGTTGTTTACATGTGGAAATTCACTTTAAGACAGTGATAATTATTTATGTGACTAAATTAGCACTGTTATTCCTTTCTCAGTACCGTGAGTTCACAGCTTTTACATTTAATAGCACCAGCGTAGCCACATCAAAAAATCATGTAGTTTCCCTCCTTTATTAGCACAGGTAGAGTGTTTGTTTCATAAAAAGCAAGGATTTTGTGATCATATCAAAGCTTTCATGTAATCATGTGATCATGTTAAGCTTTCACAGAGGAGATACATACTCACAGTCTGTATCAAAACCTATGGGAAGTTTGCATTAAATGGAGAGATGCAGAAGTTGGGTAAATGCTCAGCAAGTCTGCGTGCTTTAGACTCTCTGAAATCTAGAATTAAGAATTTAAGATGGGAAAGATAATTTGAGAATGGGGGCCACTGGCCTGCCTGAGTAGATTCCATGCCCTCTGTCCCCAGTTAAACATGCATGCAGTTTCCAGTTGCTTTCCACTGCTTCTCCAGGTGTTTGTATGGCTGTATGTCCTCTACAGCAACACTATATTGGAAAAACAGTCGCATCTCATTCTTCAGGTAAATAACTGGCCTATTTTCCTACTCGACATCACTTTGCACATCTCAGCGTGACAGTTCAATCAACCGGTTTCTCTTTACACAAATGAAAAAAAATTGCTTCTTTATAAAGTGAATTAAGACTGTAGATATTCCTGGTGAAACACAAAATATATTTGAAACACTTTGGCTCTGAGCTTGTGTGGTAATGAAAGAAAGTGGTCAATGAAATTTCCAATTATTGTAGGTGTGCTTCAAAAATTAAGTGTATTCTTGAGGTCAAATCTTCAAATTAAATTGGGTGGTAATACTTAAAATGCTGTACTATTAAATTGACTGGAACACGTTTTATTTTAATACTTTAATAACTACTTTTTCTAATGTGAACTGGCATTAAATCACTGAAAAACCAGAACACATACACAGTATGTGTGTGCTATTTGTCTTCCTACAATGCGGAAAACATCCTAGTAGTTATTTTTACATTTCTTTGTTGTGGAGGAGAATCTTTTATTGTTTGTGAAACTGAAGGGAGAACTAGGGGTGAGTGTGCTGATGGAGATGAATGAGGAGCAATATCGTATGTGTCTGTGCTGTAAACATCAGCTGGTGAGATTTTTTTTTTTTTAATGCCCAGCAGTTCTGATTCTTGTTCTGATTATCTTGACACCACATAAACCGAATTAATCTTTTTCAATGTAAGAGCATGTGAAGATCATAGAATGGTTAGAGTTGGAAGGGATCTTAAAGACCATCTAGTTCCAACCCCCCTGCCCTGGACAGGGACACCTCCCACCAGAGCAGGTTGCTCAAAGCCCCAGCCAGCCTGGCCTTGAACCCCTCCAGGGATGGGGCAGCATATAAGAGGCAGAGAACAAATAATACTGAAAAAACTGAATCAAATTGGAAAGAAGGTATTTTCGGTAATGCTCACTGCCATCTGTGGAGTTCTGCTTTTTGTGATAGTGTTAATCATCTGTCCCCCTATAGGGCTTGAGGAAGAGGGCTCCTCGGAAGGCAATGCATGAGAAGATCGTTGAGCTTCAGAATTTTGATTACAGAAGATCACTACTTACCTAGCAGTGATCTTTCTGGTCAGAACAGAAACAGCTGTGGAGATGTGTAGCACTGCATAGGACATACTTTGCATAGGACATATTTTCCGTATGACTTTGGTTAATTTGAATTAGTTAATGTTTTTTTTTGGGTTGTTTTTTTTTTTTTTAAAGCCTAAATTAGAGAGTTGAATGCTGTATCACCTTTTTTTTTTTCTTCCCCTCAACCGGACCACGCCTATAGGTAAATGCTATTATTTCATTGCGTTTCTCCTCCATTTGAATTAGTGGTTGATTCCTTGTTTTATACTTCAGCTGTAAACCTTCAGGGGCTGGTATCCTTGTGTTTCTAAACCTTTTAGAGCACTTTTTTTCTGGGACTGTAAGACACCAGAAAATTGCTTTTTGAGCTTATTTCATATATCATTTCTGATTAGTTGTGAGTTAGCTACTTAACACGGTAACGTTCCAAAATGCTGACTGACTGACATCCTGTGAATACAAAGTGATTCCTTTGGGTTCTTCTTGATTTTGATGTATGTGCACACACAAATAGCAATATTTCTTTCATAAAGTTGTGGGTATTATTGCTTTATGTACCTGCAAATCATATCAGAACTCTAGCTCCTATTGCAGTCGTTGAAGATATGCACAGTGTCTTCTGTGTAGGATGGTAAACCTGGGCAATCCTGCAGAGATTTAATGCAGCTGAGTTATTCTCATGTGGTTGGGGGACAGACCAGCTGAATTCTTCATCCTGCTTCAAACATAGATGGAAAGTAGCGACAGAACAAAGGTCCAAGTGAGAATTTGATGAGTGCAGTTTCTTTTTGAACCAGATGGGTGTGCAATTAGCAAATTTTTGAATATTTTCAGGGCACAAAGCATTTATTTACAGCCTGTTGTGATTTTCTGTTTGCCTGCGTTTGTAGGTACAGTGCATGATGGTTTAGATTTTGTGTGTGTGGTTTTGTCTGTATGTGGTCTTTATTTTGATATTTGAGGTTGTCAAAGTCAATGGGAGCTTTGTGATTGCACCTTCGTCTGCAATTAGGGTTAAACTCTGATCTCCAAAAATATCAAAAAGTTTTATTTTGTTTCTAGCAAACTGCAGTGGTAGCAGAGAACAATATTCGAAGAGGGAAGATTTAGATTAGATATTGGGAAGAAATTCTTTGCTGTGAGGGTGGTGAGACACTGGAAGAGGTTGCCCAGAGAAGCTGTGGCTGCCCCATCC